>CM068367.1:1222068090-1222396373 GCA_034769895.1 Magicicada septendecula | reverse complement strand
AATTCAGGCTGCGGTATGCTATCAGAGATTGCCCCACCCCATTTCGGGGGTTCTGCAGAAACTTTCGGTGGTGAATGGAGTAGATGAGGACAGGTTGCTGGTCTTCTTGGACCTGGTCCTGCAGTTGGCAGATTTCCCTGGGGTGTCCGATGGGGAAGTCTTGTCTCTTATATACCCGTATTGCCGGGGTTCATTGGCAGGGCTGGTCACCAACACTCTGCGTCGGGGCGGCAGTGTCGACGCTTTCCATGGGGAAGTGTTGGATTTCTTCATACCCCATCGACGACGTGCCCAGCTTAAGTTTGATTTATTCTATCGCCTACAGGCCAACGGAGAGGCGTTGGGGGACTTCGTGAACGATATACAGAAAGCTGCCCGGGTATTAAGGTTGGGGTTGCCCGAGAGGGAGGTTATACAAGCAATTCTGGAAGGACTGAGTCCCCAAGAGAGATCTCGACTGGTCTTCGCAGATCCTCCACGGAGTTTTGCGGATCTGGACCGGTTGTGTGTGGTTTCTAGTACTGTCCAGGCGGGGACGAGTCCGGGGAAGAGCTGCCAAAGATGTCCAATACTCCAGTGGCTTATTAGGAAGAGCTGAAAAGGACAAACATGGTGGATGGTGGAGAACACAAGAAACGGTAAGAAAAACTCAGTATTCCGGAAGTAATGGAGGCTACAAGGGGGTGGCAAGTGGAAAGACGGTAACAACAGCTACAGCACAGAAAACCAAAGAAGTATGAAATTAACAGGAGAAGAAGAAGTTACATCAGGGAACAAACATCGGCAAATAGGGATCCTGTAGGAAGTCCTTATTCCTATTTGGAAAGAAAAGAATCTTTAAAGGTTCCAGAGGAACTACAAGTGCCTAATAGAGTTGTGGATGAAGAAGGCGAAGAGAAAGAAGAAGAGGGGAATTATTTCGTGGGATCAATACAAGACGACAAGAAATCGTCTGTTGATACTGAATTACAGGACTCAGAGAGGACGTCACTGTTAAATCCAGATGCCGCAGAATTTGTTCCGGTATCTCCATCTCGGTTCGTGGTGGATCCAGATCCTGTAATATCATCATCGCCTACGCAGGGATATGAGAAGTCACTTGATGGTGGAGCTTTACCATCGCCAGTAGAATTTAATTTAGACATTGCACATGTACCTGGACAGCCGGATTCCAGGGTGGGCGATGTTGAGGACGCTATAGTTGCTGAAGGTGGTCAAGGAAAGGAATCGAAGGAGGAGGCAGAAGAGCGGTCTGCAGATGCTGCACAGGGAAGTATAGTTGTAAGTGTTAGGGAGACTGAAGCGTCTGAGTTTGCGGATGGACACGGGGATGTCCAGGCTGCAAAAGTTTCTGAGGTTGCGGGTGGACAAGGGGATGTCCATGCCGCAAGCGTGGTGGAAGGAGATGAGGTAGAAGTTGAGGAGAAACTTGGTGGCATCGTTGTGGAGTGTGCGAGTGAGAATGAGGTAGTGTGTGAAGATGTGCAGACGCCTTCTGTAGGTAGTGCGGAGGATTCTGAAGAACGAAAAGGAGTTTCATGTGGACCAGAGGAGCAACTAGAGGATGATGAAGATGTGCACTGTTCGGATTGTGGTAGTGGACGTGATGGCGATGATGTTGATGAGGATGAAAATTTAAATTATGATCATGAACGTGTTGATGAAGAGGTTGATGGAAATGAGATTGGAGAAGAAGTTGGTGAAGAAATTGGTGAGGAGCTGGGTGAAGATGCTGTTGAAGATGGATCAGACGAGCAACTTGAAGGTGGTGGGGAGGTGCAGTGTCAGGATGGTGATTTGGATTATGAGGACGAAAGTGTGGAAATGGTAGAAGTGGAACAGGAAGAAAAGGAAGGGTTGGAAGAAAGAGAAGCAGGGGAGGCAGAAGCAGTGGAGTTAGATGATGAGGATAATCCAAATCAGGGTGAAAGTAGTGATATAAGTTGCCTTGATCCTGATTCAGACGAAAGAAATCAGTACACCTCAACACGAGATAATTTTTCAGAGAGTGATGTCCGAAAGGAACGAATACCTAAAGCCCGTCATAGAAAGGTGAGAAGAAGCGGTTAACGGGTAGCGGGTAAATGTTCCCCACAGTCCCAGTGGTGTTCGTTTACTTCAGGGTTGCGCCCCTGCCCACGCGAGACTTGGTTTCCTCCATTCATCCTTATTTCCGGAGGGAGCGATGTCCTTACACTTAGTCCTAGCTATTGACCTTTCAATGATCCTTGCCCTTTTCATCTTCCCGATTTCCTACCCCTCCCCTTAGAAAAAAAAGGAGTTAGAGAGTGTGCCCTTAGATTGCGGTGTCTTGGAGATCATAAGTTTCCCTGTCTGGAGAAGTTAGATGGAGTGATAGTGTGCTGTTGTTGGTTGTTAATGGTTGTAGATTTCGATTGGTGGATTATTGTAGGGTTCGAGCCATGCCGCATTCCCCGGTTGATTTCCATGGTGTATTCGAGTAAGAGTTGGGATCGATGTGCGCGTGCCCTCTATGCGGTCTTCTCTGTCTGGCTGAGCGGGGCCGTCCGCCTTAGTGTTGGGATGTGGGCCAGCCATATGGCAAGGATTGGGAGGCCTTGTGTGGAAGCATATGGCTGGTCGGTCCAAGAGGTGGGCGAGAGGTGTAGTACTGTCACTCACATACCAAGGTGGGTGATACCTTGTTTGGTCTTCGGACGGGTATGTGAGTGGGACCGGTAGAAGTAGGTGATGGTCACCGGAGACGGTGACATGTTGTGGCGGTCCCGTGGGGTTGGCTTGACGGAGAGGGTCGCATGGGGATGGTCGCAGCGATGTTGAGCCTCTGTACTCCTGAGAGCCATGACTGGTGAGAACAAGATAGCAACTTGAGTTTTAATAGACTATAAAGAGTACACTGCAGGGTACCCCTGAGTTCTAGTTGGGCAACTATGTTGACCTTTTGGAGTGGGGGTGTGCCGTGTTTTGGCTAAAACCCGACTCGGTTATTTAAATGAATTTTATGAAGGCTTAAGCACTGAATTCGTTAATTAATTAGAGTAACGGTACGTACAATGTTGGCAATACGTTCGCTATGCTGATCCGCGCGCGCTCTGGGTCGAGGAGGCGTAGTATTTTTTTCGTTGCAAGCTAGTGCAGTTCACGTTCAGCACCGCTCGGCTGCAGTCCGTCTTCCCGGTAGCGTTGAGATTCTCTATCTGTGTAAAATGACTATTCCTATGGATAGATAAACGCTATGTGACTCTCCGGTAAGTGTGTTGAATGTATTTTTACTTATTGTTTGATAAAAGGAATTATATTTAACATAAAATTAACGGCGATGCGGGTTGATATATGTCTAAAGTCACCACGTGGTAGACACAGGTTTCTTACTGATTATTCACGTCTTTGAGTGTTAACACTGGCTGAAATACAGTATTTTATAATTCTATACGTCTGTACTTTATTCTAATTATATCAGAAGGGGCGTAAGAAAATTATTTTGTAATATTTGTTGGAACGGGCATACTTTACGAACCTGTTCTAGTTTGTTAACTCATATTGAAATGGTAGTAAGATGGTTAATTAATTGACGAACAATTTGTGAATAACTATTTATTTTATACTAAATTACATTCAAAAGGTAGATTATCATGTATTGAGGTCTTGGGAGGGTGTCATGGTAGTTCCAAGGTATACTTAAATTTGAAAAAGGTTAAAACTGGGCATGATATGCTGTGTGAGTTTATTTTTGGGGGAAATGGGTATTGTAAATTATGGAACACTCGAGTAATTACCAATATGAATGTCCAGGGTTCCTGATTAAGACGACAATCTGATTCGCTCCAGGAGGTGGCTGAACAACTGCCACCCATTCCATAAACATAACAACTTTCCGTCTTGGCTGCCGGGAGGAAGAGATGGACGACATGCCGCAATACCCACGAGATCGGTGCCGGACTATAAGCAGGTGATATTTATGCCTTAAAATAATATTTATGGCCTCTGCAATTAATACCATGTGACACTATTCTCGGAATGGCTCCAGTTAAAGTTTCGTTTGTGCACAAGTCCAGCGGGACATTGGGGTTATAAACTTTATCAGTTTTACTTTACGAATGCTTACGCCCCCAGAATAAGTGCAAACCCAGACGGGGCCATGGGTCCGCCGATTTTTGATGTTATACTTCTTTTAAACAGTAAAAGTGTGTGGAATTTCAATGTTATTGATTCATATTGGTGCTGGTCATTTATGCATGTGTGCTGGGGGTACTTTTGTTGGGGGATTTTATTGATTTATATATATATATATGGGTATTTGTTTTTTTTATAATAATTTAAGGGTTTGGGGGTGCTTTAACCTGTGGCCGTCACCTGTTGGTGCAGTCGTCCGCAGGTACCTGACATGTTAATTTTGGTTGAATCTGGTTCGGGCGCATGGCCGTGCCTGAGGTCCAGTCAGTTCTCTGTGACTGCCTTATATATGTTTTATTAGGTTCAGTCCATAGAGTTTACATTTTATAAAATTGTTTTTTTAGATGTTTAATAATTCTGTAATAAGTAAATTTCATTATTTTTTTTACTGCCATAGCCAGTGCATGAATTGTTGAGTTTTTATGTATAATTACACTATCAGTTTCTCATTACTTCAGTTATAAATGTAAAGTTATAAAATCTGCCTCAGTTCTATGTTATTTTCCGGTGCTTACGTCCCAGTCCCAGTGGGGTTTTCGCTCAAATTTTGTATTTTTGTAAGAGCATGAAAGAAGGTGAGAAATTACCATTTTATAAACCCGCACAGCCATGTTGACCTTGTGATGGCACCTTACCATTTGGGGAACCAAAACCGAAATTTTTTATTATGCTTTGTAACCTAAGAGTTGTTGTGGTTGTCGTGCCAATTTGAATTTGGCCATTTCCAATCCTTGTAGTTATTTCGTTTGTTTTAACTCAGTTATACTCTAACGAGTTAATGGATTTTGTTTTTCTTAAATGAGAAGTTTTTTAAGGCTTGCTGGACACTTGATCTGATTAATGTAGTTTGGGGGGGGGGTCTTGATGACAAATACTGGGGTTTTCCACATTCCCGTGCGGTATGGTGAAAATATATAGGTTGTCTGCCAGGTGAACATGTGTGTGTGTTATATATATATTTCTATGTGTATTGATGTATGTAGAGTAATCGTATTCGTATTTTATGTGCATGTCAATTATGTATTCTTGATACTAAATGTTGGATTATAAAGGGGTTATTTGAATGATTTATATGATGTTGAATTTATGTGATGTTTTATATACGTATATTTTAAGAATTTTTAAAGATTGCGAAAAGAGTTTTACATTACATTGTTATGCTATTTTGGGGAAGTGGATGTTAAAAAACATTTTTTGAAGAATGATACATTGTATGTTGTACATTAATGTATATAATGTTACACATGTTATAATTGAATATTAATGTTATGATGTCAAAGAGTGGATTGGAGAATTTTTTTACTGTAATTTTTAAATTATACTAAATTTATATTGGGGTTAAAAGAATTTTGCTTAAAAAAATTTTTAAATTGGAAATAATAAAGACTGTTAAAATTGGGTAAAAGCGAGTTTTAATTGCAAGTCCCGTCTCACTGGACCCAGCGCATTTTTTGCTTCTCTAGGCCTTCCGCCTAGTTTTAAATAACTAGTGGCCCCTCTTTCAAAAAAAAAAAATTTGAAATTTTTATAAAGCATAAAAATTTGTAAGAGGGTTTACAAATGGTAGCAGAGCGTGGTTGATTCTAGGGTTGAACCCTTGGGTCCTTGGGTGTGACGGGGCTTGCAAATTCGGAAATAGTTTGAAAAATTCAAACTTCAAAAACATTTGAATATGAATATAGGCGATGCAATTACAGGTTTAATATTTTATGTGTATATGTATTGTGAATGAATAATTGTTATTCGATTTGAAATTGTAAACCTGATGCCGCCACGTGGCACGCGTTTTTAGTTGGGATTTTTGTTTTGACTTGAACTTACTGGAGATCACGGGGGTTTGCCGGGGGAATAGGCTGCCTTATAAATAGTTATGGAAGTAATAGCGCGTGAGGTTAGCTGGATGCGGTATGGCCCGACCGGAAGTCGGTACCGTAACCGACAAGATTTGGTGTCTGAAGTTGTAATAAATGTCTTTGTTGAAATGTTATATGTTGTGGTAGGTGTTCGGTGGTGTGGATTGTAGGTCTATGTTAGTGTCTGATGTTGTTTCTCCTCTTGACTGTGGTGGCTGATGGAGAGTTGGTTGTGGAGTGGGTCAGGTTTTCGCAGCGCTAGAGAACCGAGGGGTCGCTCGAAGGAAGTAGAGTACTCGAGTTTTTCCTGATTCTTTATGACTATATTTTGTAAGTTAGGTTTGTGTTAGGTGTTACGTGGGGATTTATGTTTATTGTTGTGTGTTGTGAATTGTGCAATTCTGGCTGCGGTATGCTATCAGAGATTGCCCCACCCCATTTCGGGGGTTCTGCAGAAACTTTCGGTGGTGAATGGAGTAGATGAGGACAGGTTGCTGGTCTTCTTGGACCTGGTCCTGCAGTTGGCAGATTTCCCTGGGGTGTCCGATGTGGAGGTCTTGTCTCTTATATACCCGTATTGCCGGGGTTCATTGGCAGGGCGGGTCACCAACACTCTGCGTCGGGGCGGCAGTGTCGACGCTTTCCATGGGGAAGTGTTGGATTTCTTCATACCCCATCGACGACGTGCCCAGCTTAAGTTTGATTTATTCTATCGCCTACAGGCCAACGGAGAGGCGTTGGGGGACTTCGTGAACGATATACAGAAAGCTGCCCGGGTATTAAGGTTGGGGTTGCCCGAGAGGGAGGTTATACAAGCAATTCTGGAAGGACTGAGTCCCCAAGAGAGATCTCGACTGGTCTTCGCAGATCCTCCACGGAGTTTTGCGGATCTGGACCGGTTGTGTGTGGTTTCTAGTACTGTCCAGGCGGGGGACGAGTCCCGGGGAAGAGCTGCCAAAGATGTCCAATACTCCAGTGGCTTATTAGGAAGAGCTGAAAAGGACAAACATGGTGGATGGTGGAGAACACAAGAAACGGTAAGAAAAACTCAGTATTCCGGAAGTAATGGAGGCTACAAGGGGGTGGCAAGTGGAAAGACGGTAACAACAGCTACAGCACAGAAAACAAAGAAGTATGAAATTAACAGGAGAAGAAGAAGTTACATCAGGGAACAAACATCGGCAAATAGGGATCCTGTAGGAAGTCCTTATTCCTATTTGGAAAGAAAAGAATCTTTAAAGGTTCCAGAGGAACTACAAGTGCCTAATAGAGTTGTGGATGAAGAAGGCGAAGAGAAAGAAGAAGAGGGGAATTATTTCGTGGGATCAATACAAGACGACAAGAAATCGTCTGTTGATACTGAATTACAGGACTCAGATAGGACGTCACTGTTAAATCCAGATGCCGCAGAATTTGTTCCGGTATCTCCATCTCGGTTCGTGGTGGATCCAGATCCTGTAATATCATCATCGCCTACGCAGGGATATGAGAAGTCACTTGATGGTGGAGCTTTACCATCGCCAGTAGAATTTAATTTAGACATTGCACATGTACCTGGACAGCCGGATTCCAGGGTGGGCGATGTTGAGGACGCTATAGTTGCTGAAGGTGGTCAAGGAAAGGAATCGAAGGAGGAGGCAGAAGAGCGGTCTGCAGATGCTGCACAGGGAAGTATAGTTGTAAGTGTTAGGGAGACTGAAGCGTCTGAGTTTGCGGATGGACACGGGGATGTCCAGGCTGCAAAAGTTTCTGAGGTTGCGGGTGGACAAGGGGATGTCCATGCCGCAAGCGTGGTGGAAGGAGATGAGGTAGAAGTTGAGGAGAAACTTGGTGGCAGCGTTGTGGAGTGTGCGAGTGAGAATGAGGTAGTGTGTGAAGATGTGCAGACGCCTTCTGTAGGTAGTGCGGAGGATTCTGAAGAACGAAAAGGAGTTTCATGTGGACCAGAGGAGCAACTAGAGGATGATGAAGATGTGCACTGTTCGGATTGTGGTAGTGGACGTGATGGCGATCATGTTGATGAGGATGAAAATTTAAATTATGATCATGAACGTGTTGATGAAGAGGTTGATGGAAATGAGATTGGAGAAGAAGTTGGTGAAGAAATTGGTGAGGAGCTGGGTGAAGATGCTGTTGAAGATGGATCAGACGAGCAACTTGAAGGTGGTGAGGAGGTGCAGTGTCATGATGGTGATTTGGATTATGAGGACGAAAGTGTGGAAATGGTAGAAGTGGAACAGGAAGAAAAGGAAGGGTTGGAAGAAAGAGAAGCAGGGGAGGCAGAAGCAGTGGAGTTAGATGATGAGGATAATCCAAATCAGGGTGAAAGTAGTGATGTAAGTTGCCTTGATCCTGATTCAGACGAATGAAAGCAGTACACCTCAACACGAGATAATTTTTCAGAGAGTGATGTCCGAAAGGAACGAATACCTAAAGCCCGTCATAGAAAGGTGAGAAGAAGCGGTTAACGGGTAGCGGGTAAACGTTCCCCACAGTCCCAGTGGTGTTCGTTTAATTCAGGGTTGCGCCGCTGCCCACGCGAGATTGGTTTCCTCCATTCATCCTTATTTCCGGAGGGAGCCATGTCCTTACACTTAGTCCTAGCTATTGACCTTTCAATGATCCTTGCCCTTTTCATCTTCCCGATTTCCTACCCCTCCCCTTAGAAAAAAAAGGAGTTAGAGAGTGTGCCCTTAGATTGCGGTGTCTTGGAGATCATCAGTTTCCCTGTCTGGAGAAGTTAGATGGAGTGATAGTGTGCTGTTGTTGGTTGTTAATGGTTGTAGATTTCGATTGGTGGATTATTGTAGGGTTCGAGCCATGCCGCATTCCCCGGTTGATTTCCATGGTGTATTCGAGTAAGAGTTGGGATCGATGTGCGCGTGCCCTCTATGCGGTCTTCTCTGTCTGACTGAGCAGGGCCGTCCGCCTTAGTGTTGGGATGTGGGCCAGCCATATGGCAAGGATTGGGAGGCCTTGTGTGGAAGCATATGGCTGGTCGGTCCAAGAGGTGGGCGAGAGGTGTAGTACTGTCACTCACATACCAAGGTGGGTGATACCTTGTTTGGTCTTCGGACGGGTATGTGAGTGGGACCGGTAGAAGTAGGTGATGGTCACCGGAGACGGTGACATGTTGGGGCGGTCCCGTGGGGTTGGCTTGACGGAGAGGGTCGCATGGGGATGGTCGCAGCGATGTTGAGCCTCTGTACTCCTGAGAGCCATGACTGGTGAGAACACCGATAGCAACTTGAGTTTTAATAGACTATAAAGAGTACAGTGCAGGGTACCCCTGAGTTCTAGTTGGGCAACTATGTTGACCTTTTGGAGTGGGGGTGTGCCGTGTTTTGGCGAAAACCCGACTCGGTTATTTAAATGAATTTTATGAACGGCTTAAGCACTGAATTCGTTAATTAATTAGAGTAACGGTACGTACAATGTTGGCAATACGTTCGCTATGCTGATCCGCGCGCGCTCTGGGTCGAGGAGGCGTAGTATTTTTTTCGTTGCAAGCTAGTGCAGTTCACGTTCAGCACCGCTCGGCTGCAGTCCGTCTTCCCGGTAGCGTTGAGATTCTCTATCTGTGTAAAATGACTATTCCTATGGATAGATAAACGCTATGTGACTCTCCGGTAAGTGTGTTGAATGTATTTTTACTTATTGTTTGATAAAAGGAATTATATTTAACATAAAATTAACGGCGATGCGGGTGGATATATGTCTAAAGTCACCACGTGGTAGACACAGGTTGCTTACTGATTATTCACGTCTTTGAGTGTTAACACTGGCTGAAATACAGTATTTTATAATTCTATACGTCTGTACTTTATTCTAATTATATCAGAAGGGGCGTAAGAAAATTATTTTGTAATATTTGTTGGAACGGGCATACTTTACGAACCTGTTCTAGTTTGTTAACTCATATTGAAATGGTAGTAAGATGGTTAATTAATTGACGAACAATTTGTGAATAACAATTTATTTTATACTAAATTACATTCAAAAGGTAGATTATCATGTATTGAGGTCTTGGGAGGGCGACATGGAAGTTCCAAGGTATACTTAAATTTGAAAAAGGTTAAAACTGGGCATGATATGCTGTGTGAGTTTATTTTGGGGGAAATGGATATTGTAAATTATGGAACACTCGAGTAATTACCAATATGAATGTCCAGGGTTCCTGATTAAGACGACAATCTGATTCGCTCCAGGAGGTGGCTGAACAACTGCCACCCATTCCATAAACATAACAACTTTCCGTCTTGGCTTCCGGGAGGAAGAGATGGACGACACGCCGCAATACCCACGACATCGGTGCCGGACTATAAGCAGGTGATATTTATGCCTTAAAATAATATTTTTGGCCTCTGCAATTAATACCATGTGACACTATTCTCGGAATGGCTCCAGTTAAAGTTTCGTTTGTGCACAAGTCCAGCGGGACATTGGGGTTATAAACTTTATCAGTTTTACTTTACGAATGCTTACGCCCCCAGAATAAGTGAAAACCCAGACGGGGCCATGGTTCCGCCGATTTTTGATGTTATACTTCTTTTAAACAGTAAAAGTGTGTGGAATTTCAATGTTATTGATTCATATTGGTGCTGGTCATTTATGCATGTGTGCTGGGGGTACTTTTGTTGGGAGATTTAATTGATTTATATATATATATATGGGTATTTGTTTTTTTTATAATACTTTAAGGGTTTGGGGGTGCTTTAACCTGTGGCCGTCACCTGTTGGTGCAGTCGTCCGCAGGTACCTGACATGTTAATTTTGGTTGAATCTGGTTCGGGCGCATGGCCGTGCCTGAGGTCCAGTCAGTTCTCTGTGAATGCCTTATATATGTTTTATTAGGTTCAGTCCATAGAGTTTACATTTTATAAAATTGTTTCTTTAGCTGTTTAATAATTCTGTAATAAGTAAATTTCATTATTTTTTTTACTGCCATAGCCAGTGCATGAATTGTTGAGTTTTTATGTATAATTACACTATCAGTTTCTCATTACTTCAGTTATAAATGTAAAGTTATAAAATCTGCCTCAGTTCTATGTTATTTTCCGGTGCTTACGTCCCAGTCCCAGTGGGGTTTTCGCTCAAATTTTGTATTTTTGTAAGAGCATGAAAGAAGGTGAGAAATTACCATTTTATAAACCCGCACAGCCATGTTGAACTTGTGATGGCACCTTACCATTTGGGGAACCAAAACCGAAATTTTTTATTATGCTTTGTAACCTAAGAGTTGTTCTGGTTGTCGTGCCAATTTGAATTTGGCCATTTCCAATCGTTGTAATTATTTCGTTTGTTTTAACTCAGTTATACTCTAACGAGTTAATGGATTTTGTTTTTCTTAAATGAGAAGTTTTTTAAGGCTTGCTGGACACTTGATCTGATTAATGTAGTTTGGGGGGGGGGGGTCTTGATGACAAATACTGGGGCTTTCCACATTCCCGTGCGGTATGGTGAAAATATATAGGTTGTCTGCCAGGTGAACATGTGTGTGTGTTATATATATATTTCTATGTGTATTGATGTATGTAGAGTAATTGTATTCGTATTTTATGTGCATGTCAATTATGTATTCTTGATACTAAATGTTGGATTATAAAGGGGTTATTTGAATGATTTATATGATGTTGAATTTATGTGATGTTTTATATACGTATATTTTAAGATGTTTAAAGATTGCAAAAAGAGTTTTACATTACATTGTTATGCTATTTTGGGGAAGTGGATGTTACAAAAAATTTTTTGAAGAATGATACATTGTATGTTGTACATTAATGTATATAATGTTACACATGTTATAATTGAATATTAATGTTATGATGTCAAAGAGTGGATTGGAGAATTTTTTTACTGTAATTTTTAAATTATACTAAATTTATATTGGGGTTAAAAGAATTTTGCTTAAAAAATTTTTAAATTGGAAATAATAAAGACTGTTAAAATTGGGTAAAAGCGAGTTTTAATTGCAAGTCCCGTCTCACTGGACCCAGCGCATTTTTTGCTTCTCTAGGCCTTCCGCCTAGTTTTAAATAACTAGTGGCCCCTCTTTCAAAAAAAAAATTTGAAATTTTTATAAAGCATAAAATTTGAAAGAGGGTTTACAAATGGTAGCAGAGCGTGGTTGATTCTAGGGTTGAACCCTTGGGTCCTTGGGTGTGACGGGGCTTGCAAATTCGGAAATAGTTTGAAAAATTCAAACTTCAAAAACATTTGAATATGAATATAGGCGATGCAATGGCAGGTTTAATATTTTATGTGTATATGTATTGTGAATGAATAATTGTTATTCGATTTGAAATTGTAAACCTGATGCCGCCACGTGGCACGCGTTTTTAGTTGGGATTTTTGTTTTGACTTGAACTTACCGGAGGTCACGGGGGTTTGCCGGGGGAATAGGCTGCCTTATAAATAGTTATGGAAGTAATAGCGCGTGAGGTTAGCTGGATGCGGTATGGCCCGACCGGAAGTCGGTACCGTAACCGACAAGATTTGGTGTCTGAAGTTGTAATAAATGTCTTTGTTGAAATGTTATATGGTGTGGTAGGTGTTCGGTGGTGTGGATTGTAGGTCTATGTTAGTGTCTGATGTTGTTTCTCCTCTTGACTGTGGTGGCTGATGGAGAGTTGGTTGTGGAGTGGGTCAGGTTTTCGCAGCGCTAGAGAACCGAGGGGTCGCTCGAAGGAAGTAGAGTACTCGAGTTCTTTCCTGATTCTTTATGTCTATGTTTTGTAAGTTAGGTTTGTGTTAGGGGTTACGTGGGGATTTATGTTTATTGTTGTGTGTTGTGAATTGTGCAATTCTGGCTGCGGTATGCTATCAGAGATTGCCCCACCCCATTTCGGGGGTTCTGCAGAAACTTTCGGTGGTGAATGAGTAGATGAGGACAGGTTGCTGGTCTTCTTGGACCTGGTCCTGCAGTTGGCAGATTTCCCGGGGGTGTCCGATGGGGAGGTCTTGTCCCTTATATACCCGTATTGCCGGGGTTCATTGGCAGGGCTGGTCACCAACACTCTGCGTCGGGGCGGCAGTGTCGACGCTTTCCATGGGGAAGTGTTGGATTTCTTCATACCCCATCGACGACGTGCCCAGCTTAAGTTTGATTTATTCTATCGCCTACAGGCCAACGGAGAGGCGTTGGGGGTCTTCGTGCACGATATACGGAAAGCTGCCCGGGTATTAAGGTTGGGGTTGCCCGAGAGGGAGGTTATACAAGCAATTCTGGAAGGACTGAGTCCCCAAGAGAGATCTCGACTGGTCTTCGCAGATCCTCCACGGAGTTTTGCGGATCTGGACCGGTTGTGTGTGGTTTCTAGTACTGTCCAGGCGGGGGACGAGTCCCGGGGAAGAGCTGCCAAAGATGTCCAATACTCCAGTGGCTTATTAGGAAGAGCTGAAAAGGACAAACATGGTGGATGGTGGAGAACACAAGAAACGGTAAGAAAAACTCAGTATTCCGGAAGTAATGGAGGCTACAAGGGTGTGGCAAGTGGAAAGACGGTAACAACAGCTACAGCACAGAAAACAAAAAAGTATGAAATTAACAGGGGAAGAAGAAGTTATATCAGGGAACAAACATCGGCAAATAGGGATCCTGTAGGAAGTCCTTATTCCTATTTGGAAAGAAAAGAAACTTTAAAGGTTCCAGAGGAACTACAAGTGCCTAATAGAGTTGTGGATGAAGAAGGCGAAGAGAAAGAAGAAGAGGGGAATTATTTCGTGGGATCAATACAAGACGACAAGAAATCGTCTGTTGATACTGAATTACAGGACTCAGAGAGGACGTCACTGTTAAATCCAGATGCCGCAGAATTTGTTCCGGTATCTCCATCTCGGTTCGTGGTGGATCCAGATCCTGTAATATCATCATCGCCTACGCAGGGATATGAGAAGTCACTTGATGGTGGAGCTTTACCATCGCCAGTAGAATTTAATTTAGACATTGCACATGTACCTGGACAGCCGGATTCCAGGGTGGGCGATGTTGAGGACGCTATAGTTGCTGAAGGTGGTCAAGGAAAGGAATCGAAGGAGGAGGCAGAAGAGCGGTCTGCAGATGCTGCACAGGGAAGTATAGTTGTAAGTGTTAGGGAGACTGAAGCGTCTGAGTTTGCGGATGGACACGGGGATGTCCAGGCTGCAAAATTTCTGAGGTTACGGGTGGACAAGGGGATGTCCATGCAGCAAGCGTGGTGGAAGGAGATGAGGTAGAAGTTGAGGAGAAATTTGGTGGCAGCGTTGTGGAGTGTGCGAGTGAGAATGAGGTAGTGTGTGAAGATGTGCAGACGCCTTCTGTAGGTAGTGCGGAGGATTCTGAAGAACGAAAAGGAGTTTCATGTGGACCAGAGGAGCAACTAGAGGATGATGAAGATGTGCACTGTTCTAATTGTGGTAGTGGACGTGATGACGATGATATTGATGAGGATGAAAATTTAAATTATGACCATGAACGTGTTGATGAAGAGGTTGATGGAAATGAGATTGGAGAAGAAGTTGGTGAAGAAATTGGTGAGGAGCTGGGTGAAGATGCTGTTGAAGATGGATCAGACGAGCAACTTGAAGGTGGTGAGGAGGTGCAGTGTCATGATGGTGATTTGGATTATGAGGACGAAAGTGTGGAAATGGTAGAAGTGGAACAGGAAGAAAAGGAAGGGTTGGAAGAAAGAGAAGCAGGGGAGGCAGAAGCAGTGGAGTTAGATGATGACGATAATCCAAATCAGGGTGAAAGTAGTGATGTAAGTTGCCTTGATCCTGATTCAGACGAAAGAAATCAGTACACCTCAACACGAGATAATTTTTCAGAGAGTGATGTCCGAAAGGAACGAATACTTAAAGCCCGTCATAGAAAGGTGAGAAGAAGCGGTTAACGGGTAGCGGGTAAATGTTCCCCACAGTCCCAGTGGTGTTCGTTTACTTCAGGGTTGCGCCCCTGCCCACGCGAGACTTGGTTTCCTCCATTCATCCTTATTTCCGGAGGGAGCCATGTCCTTACACTTAGTCCTAGCTATTGACCTTTCAATGATCCTTGCCCTTTTCATCTTCCCGATTTCCTACCCCTCCCCTTAGAAAAAAAAGGAGTTAGAGAGTTTGCCCTTAGATTGCGGTGTCTTGGAGATCATCAGTGTCCCTGTCTGGAGAAGTTAGATGGAGTGATAGTGTGCATTTGTTGGTTGTTATTGGTTGTAGATTTCGATTGGTGGATTATTGTAGGGTTCGAGCCATGCCGCATTCCCCGGTTGATTTCCATGGTGTATTCGAGTAAGAGTTGGGATAGATGTGCATGTGCCCTCTATGCGGTCTTCTCTGTCTGGCTGAGCGGGGCCGTCCGCCTTAGTGTAGGGATGTGGTCCAGCCATATGGCAAGGATTGGGAGGCCTTGTGTGGAAGCATATGGCTGGTCGGTCCAAGAGGTGGGCGAGAGGTGTAGTACTGTCACTCACATACCAAGGTGGGTGATACCTTGTTTGGTCTTCGGACGGGTATGTGAGTGGGACCGGTAGAAGTAGGTGATGGTCACCGGAGACGGTGACATGTTGGGGCGGTCCCGTGGGGTTGGCTTGACGGAGAGGGTCCCATGGGGATGGTCGCAGCGATGTTGAGCCTCTGTACTCCTGAGAGCCATGACAGGTGCGAACACCGATAGCAACTTGAGTTTTAAAATACTGTAAAAAGTACACTGCAGGGTACCCCTGAGTTCTAGTTGGGCAACTATGTTGACCTTTTGGAGTGGGGGTGTGCCGTGTTTTGGCGAAAACCCGACTCGGTTATTTAAATGAATTTTATGAACGGCTTAAGCACTGAATTCGTTAATTAATTAGAGTAACGGTACTTACAATGTTGGCAATACGTTCGCTATGCTGATCCGCGCGCGCTCTGGGGTCGAGGCGGCGTAGTATTTTTTTCGTTGCAAGCTAGTGCAGTTCACGTTCAGCACCGCTCGGCTGCAGTCCGTCTTCCCGGTAGTGTTGAGATTCTCTATCTGCGTAAAATGACTATTCCCATGGATAGATAAACGCTATGTGACTCTCCGGTAAGTGTGTTGAATGTATTTTTACTTATTGTTTGATAAAAGGAATTATATTTAACATAAAATTAACGGCGATGCGGGTGGATATATGTCTAAAGTCACCACGTGGTAGCCACAGGTTGCTTACTGATTATTCATGTCTTTGAGTGTTAACACTGGCTGAAATACAGTATTTTATAATTCTATACGTCTGTACTTTATTCTAATTATATCAGAAGGGGCGTAAGAAAATTATTTTGTAATATTTGTTGGAACGGGCAAACTTTACGAACCTGTTCTAGTTTGTTAACTCATATTGAAATGGTAGTAAGATGGTTAATTAGTTGACGAACAATTTGTGAATAACTATTTATTTTATACTAAATTACAATCGAAAGGTAGATTATCATGTATTGAAGACTTGGGAGGGTGTCATGGTAGTTCCAAGGTATACTTAAATTCGAAAAAGGTTAAAACTGGGCATGATATGCTGTGTGAGTTTATTTTGGGGGAAATGGGTATTGTGAATTATGGAACACTCGAGTAATTACCAATATGAATGTCCAGGGTTCCTGATTAAGACGACAATCTGATTCGCTCCAGGAGGTGGCTGAACAACTGCCACCCATTCCATAAACATAACAACTTTCCGTCTTGGCTGCCGGGAGGAATAGATTGACGACACGCCGCAATACCCACGAGATCGGTGCCGGACTATAAGCAGGTGATATTTATGCCTTAAAATAATATTTTTGGCCTCTGCAATTAATACCATGTGACACTATTCTCGGAATGGCTCCAGTTAAAGTTTCGTTTGTGCACAAGTCCAGCGGGACATTGGGGTTATAAACTTTATCAGTTTTACTTTACGAATGCTTACGCCCCCAGAATAAGTGCAAATCCAGACGGGGCCATGGGTCCGCCGATTTTTGATGTTATACTTCTTTTAAACAGTAAAAGTGTGTGGAATTTCAATGTTATTGATTCATATTGGTGCTGGTCATTTATGCATGTGTGCTGGGGGTACTTTTGTTGGGGGATTTTATTGATTTATATATATATATGTGTATTTGTTTTTTTATAATAATTTAAGGGTTTGGGGGTGCTTTAACCTGTGGCCGTCACCAGTTGGTGCAGTCGTCCGCAGGTACCTGACATGTTAATTTTGGTTGAATCTGGTTCGGGCGCATGGCCGTGCCTGAGGTCCAGTCAGTTCTCTGTGAATGCCTTATATATGTTTTATTAGGTTCAGTCCACAGAGTTTACATTTTATAAAATTGTTTTTTTTTCTGTTTAATAATTCTGTAATAAGTAAATTTCATTATTTTTTTTTTTACTGCCATAGCCAGTGCATGAATTGTTGAGTTTTTATATATAATTACACTATCAGTTTCTCATTACTTTAGTTATAAATGTAAAGTTATAAAATCAGCCTCAGTTCTATGTTATTTTCCGGTGCTTACGTCCCAGTCCCAGTGGGGTTTTCGCTCAAATTTTGTATTTTTGTAAGAGAATGAAAGAAGGTGAGAAATTACCATTTTATAAAACCGCACAGCTATGTTGACCTTGTGATGGCACCTTACCATTTGGGGAACCAAAACCGAAATTTTTTATTATGCTTTGTAACCTAAGAGTTGTTCTGGTTGTCGTGCCAATTTGAATTTGGCCATTTCCAATCCTTGTAATTATTTCGTTTGTTTTAACTCAGTTATACTCTAACGAGTTAATGGATTTTGTTTTTCTTAAATGAGAAGTTTTTTAAGGCTTGCTGGACACTTGATCTGATTAATGTAGTTTGGGGGGGGTCTTGATGACAAATACTGGGGTTTTCCACATTCCCGTGCGGTATGGTGAAAATATATAGGTTGTCTGCCAGGTGAACATGTGTGTGTGTTATATATATATTTCTATGTGTATTGATGTATGTAGAGTAATTGTATTCGTATTTTATGTGCATGTCAATTATGTATTCTTGATACTAAATGTTGGATTATAAAGGGGTTATTTGAATGATTTATATGATGTTGAATTTATGTGATGTTTTATATACGTATATTTTAAGAATGTTTAAGGATTGCAAAAAGAGTTTTACATTACATTGTTATGCTATTTTGGGGAAGTGGATGTTACAAAAAATTTTTTGAAGAATGATACATTGTATATTGTACATTAATGTATATAATGTTACACATGTTATAATTGAATATTAATGTTTTTTTACTGTAATTTTTAAATTATACTAAATTTATATTGGGGTTAAAAGAATTTTGCTTAAAAAATTTTTAAATAGGAAATAATAAAGACTGTTAAAATTGGGTAAAAGCGAGTTTTAATTGCAAGTCCCGTCTCACTGGACCCAGCGCATTTTTTGCTTCTCTAGGCCTTCCGCCTAGTTTTAAATAACTAGTGGCCCCTCTTTCAAAAAAAAAAAAAATTTTTGAAATTTTTATAAAGCATAAAAATTTGAAAGAGGTGTTACAAATGGCAGCAGAGCGTGGTTGATTCTAGGGTTGAACCCTTGGGTCCTTGGATGTGACGGGGCTTGCAAACTCGGAAATAGTTTGAAAAAACGTCAAACGTCACACATGTGTGTGTTACATATATATATATATATTATAACAAACAGATAAATTGTGTATATGTTGTTTTGTTGTTATGTCGGGTGTTACACTCCGCGCACTTTTAATACTTACTAATGGCTGGTTTCTCTGCGACGATGTTATCCTGCAAACACAACTTAAGCTAATATGTGTATGTGGGCGCCACTTGGATATTTGTTCCAAGAAATTATTATTATTATTATTATTATTATTATTATTATTATTTAATTTGATTTCTTAGTTGTTAAATTAATTATATAAAAAAATGTGAACAAGACAGTTTGAATTGTAAATAACATATGTTTAATGATCTTTCTTTTCATAAAAATCGTCTGAAGGACTAACACTCGAATTAAACAAAATTGCAGAGTTACAAAAAATTATTATTGACAAGTTTTTTAAGTAAGTATCGGATAATAAATATTTTATTGCTCAGTTGAATAGCATGAATTTAATGTATGAAAAAACTTTATACTCAGGACATGACACCTTTGAACTATCAAGACAAACCAGTGGGATGCTTTACAAAAATTGTGTGATTTGAAGGTGTTTGACATGTGTAGTACAACTGTCTGACAATGATAAAAGGTATAAATGATTTTAACTTTTGAACAACTCACGTTCCGGTGGGTAAGTATTTCCATCACTGGACACTTTTCTTGGGGACGATTCCAATCTTGCGCCTCTTCGTGTTTATGTTCCTCACGCACTGGTAATTATTTATAAGTCAAATTACGGTTTTAAAACTCCGCACGATTGAAATAAATTCTTGTATAGGTTAAGTTAGTCTTTTGTCATGTACGGGAAAAAGCCTTTCTGTGTCCTCGTGTTGAATTCTTGTTCTTCGACTTCGCCTTGGATGAGATGATCAGATTTGTAGGTGATGTGTCTCTTGTGGATTCAAAGCATAAAGTGTTTTTGTGTCAAATTTCGTCTTCCCTATATACTCTGTAAGGCTAATTGTTTTAATTTTTTGACATGAACTTCCGGTATTTTTGAGTAAAATTTTCTTCTGGAACGTCCGAGAATATGCAAATGGAACATCATAGACAAATTTGACTTCCGTAGAAGCTTTAGAACAAAAACTTCTTATTCTTCATACTAAAGGATTTTACTGAAATTATTCTGGTATTTGTCAAACAATTTTACAGAACTACTTACAATCTGCATGCCATTATTATTTTTGGATTCTCTGCTTTCAACTGAATACAATGATACCGTACACGATTGGTTTTGAACAAATTAAATCTAATAAATTAACATAAAATACAATTCTTACCTTGTAGTGTTTGCACAAAATTCTAATTCTCTAATTATTAAAATGTTATGAAGTTGCTTGGTTCTTGCTATAACATTAATACATAACACATTTATCCTTTCATAACAAAATAAACAAATATTAAAACATATAACATATAAATATGTTCATTTTTCTATAGGCATATCTTATGGCCTAGATTTTTGTCATTAGTTTTTGATGATAATTTGTCTTTTTCGGTATTTTTATGGGATTTTTTGGGTATTCACTTAGAGTTTGTTATATTGTTTATCTTTGGGAATACCTGGTTTATCCTGATACATTTTATTTTTACTGTAATATTACTTAGCATCTTACTGTTTTCCACAGATGAGTTATTTTCTTTGTGTGACAATTTTCACTTTTATATTTAAAATTCTCTAAGAATTAAGCTTGTCTTCAACTGAGCAAGTATGTTTCCATTGTACATTATAGGATTGTACCTTTTTCCTTTATTTTTTCTAATATTCTGCAATTATTCTGTCAAATATGACTATTTTTGTGATTGTTTTTTGGCCTCAGCCTGGTATGGTATAGGTAAATAGTTTCATATCTTGACTGTTAAAGTGTTTTAGGTGGTCATATATATAAGTATAGTTACATTATATTGTATTTCAACTTTAGAATACAATTTTGTTGCATTTTGACAACATAAAATTCATAAATATTACAATTTTATATGTTCATCACATGTTTTCAGTTTAACACAGTTTTTGAATATTTTAATTGATTTCTAATCAGTTTACAGCTTTCTCTATTTAAGGTAATTTGTTTGTCTCCGTCCAATTGACATTTACATATAGTTTTTATATTAATTCTATAATAATTAATTTTCACATAAAATCTGAGTGGTTGGTCTCAAATCCAAAACCTTGATTTTTTGTCATAACATTTATATATTTTTTATTTTAACTTACATCCTTTTTAATGATGTATTCAAATCATTTAATACATTTATTTTATTTAATTTACAAAGTATAATAACAGATCTTGTCCATTAATTCACAATAAATAGATTTTTATACCCTATTAAGAGTTACATTTCTTAATATGTAATGACCTCATTTTGGTCATTTGTGAGATTATCTGTTTCTCTTATAGTATATTATCAGTTTTACGCTGTTTCCCACTTAAACAATATATGGGTTTTGAGTCTTGGTCATAGTCTTTGTCGTTTTTGACGTTGTAAACACATATCTGTTTTCACATACTTTGCAATTAAATTCCTTTATGGAACGTTCTGTGACATTACATATGACTCCCCGTTAAAATTGATAATTTGAGAAAACATTTCTTCAGTTTTGATGAAATTATCATTTCTATATTAACCTTTTATTAGCTTCATTAATATTTCATCCTTTTATTTTATAATTAGATTCCTGTACTACTCCTTTAATATATTAATCCACCTCATTATCCATGTCTCAATCTTTACCGTATCTCCTTTTCCTTTCCTTTACCTAGATGTTAATTATTTAATCTTTGATATAACTCCCTAACAATTCCCTAACTTTTATAGCGGGTTCGGAGTCAGAGGGGCCCCATTGGCAATCCAATCTCCGCCGTTCCCTAACTATAACCACTGAAATCAGAGGAAACACATCTCTGTCCAGAAAATATATAAGACGTACTTATAATTGCACTTTCGCAACAAATAATAATAATAAAAAAATATAATATTCAAAGATCATAGGCTCCTACACATAAATTCCCTTTCTTAATCTCTTCTGATTATTTCTCAATTATATTAATATACTGTTCTCCGCAGGTAAAATTATCTTTTAAAATCATTCTATGCAATAGCTATATATATAAATTCATCATTACCTCCTTATGTAACACACTGTTTCCTTTTTTTTTTTTCTTTCATTTATCATCTCCTTTTAGTATCGATTATATGACAGTATTTCTCCTCCTTAGTAATATCAATTGTTATTTGATTGTTCAATAATTTATTTAATTAATTATGTCCTTTCCTTCTTTCCTCCTCTCCTTCTCTAAGTACGGGTAAGTTGGTAAATATACGTTGACTTGGCTATTGGAAATAAATTTATATTTTATATATATATTTTTGCCTTTGATGGAAGGTGTCCTTCTCGTATTTTTATTTTTATTAATAAGATTCTCTCCTTTCCTAAGTACCGGTAAGTGGGTAAATATACGTTGACTTGTGTTTTTATTCATGGTACCTTCTCAATGACGCTTGATTATATGTACCCTTTACTTTGTTATTGACGGTGTCTGTTACCTCGTTTGTATTGTTTTCTTTATCTTTCGTAATTGTAAAAAGGTCCTGTATATAAAAGTAATAATTTTTTTGTTATGCCTTGTATAGTACTGGGCAATTCTCTATTCCGGACTAACACCTTTTCTCCTACCTTATACTTAATAGCCTTTGGTTGGAATTGAATATATTTCTTCATTTGTTGTTCTGTTTTTTCTAGTACTCTATTATAAAATCTGGTTCCTTCAAAGTGATATTCAGGTTCGCTGGGAAAGCTAATAATCTCCTTTATTTCCCGGGGTGGGATTCTTTCGAACATAACTGTGTACGGTGACTCCTCTATTGTAATATGATAGGATAAATTGAGAAAGTCCTCTGTTGACGCTAAGTATTCGTGCCATCTCTTCTGTTCCTCATGGCAGTAGGTTCTCAACAACCGTCCTACTTCCCTCAACACTCTCTCGGCTGGGTTTTTCCATCGACTGGTTCCTCTCCTTCCTTAATTCTCTTATTCCCTGAGCGTATTTTTCAAAAATCTAGTCCATTTGTTCCTTGTAATTTTCCTTCTTCTTGGGATGCATCCTTCTTCTAGGCACACTTACTTTAAATGCATTATGGCTTATGATTTTCTTCGTCGTAATACAGTCATTCCTTTTGTCCCTCTTCATTAAGTTCCTTCTATTTTACTTCATATAAATTCCTTCTCTGCGGTCGATGACTGGGGGGTTAAGTATATCAATTAAACCACTTCGAGTCATCTCTACTATTTCCTTTGTATTATTTCTATTGGTTTTTCTCTGTTCGTCCAACCTGTTAGCTCTGTCATACGTTCTTTGTATTCACTCGCTAACGTCTTTCCGGACTTCTCCTACCTACTACATGATTTCGTCTTGGTTTTGCCTTACCATATTATCGAGATTTCAAACATCTTGTTTCGTCTCTACTGTTCGCTCCTCTATTGTTTCAAAACGGGTATTATTTCCTTCCTGCAATCTTTCTTACTGTTTCGCCATTGTCTCGACCCTCCTGTCCCTGTCGATTTTACTATCATCGATTTTTTGGTTTACCGTCTCGTAATTTGCACTAATTTCCTTTTTCAGGGACTCTATACTTTTTCTATTACCTCCAGAAATAGCTCCAGCTTTTTTCATTGTCATTGATCTTATCGGTTATATACTCTCTTAAAGATTCTATTTTTTTGTCTAATTCCTCCCTATCTTCCTGTCTGTTTTTATTATTCTCCTCCTTACCTTCCTGTCTGTTTTTATTATTCTCCTCCTTATCTTCCTGTCTATCTCTGCTTAGGGATTCTATACTTTTGTTATTTTCCTCCTTCAGGAATTCTGTATTTTTATCGTATTTTTGTTTATCGTTTCTTCCATTTTTTGGAACATCATCATTATTGCGTTCATGTTGACGCTCCCTGTTATTTTTTCTGGTTCGGGTTTCTCGGTTTGGTCTCCCATTTGTATGGGTCTTTCTCCCATTTGTTCCTCTAGTTCGTCTCCCGTTTGTATTGGTCTTTCGATTTCTAGTGTGGGCGGTTCTATTTCCATTTCCTCGACTTGGACTGCCTCCCCATCTTCCACACTTAATTCGGGTTCTACATTTTTCTTCACCTTCTTTCCTTTTGGTTGCGGCATCTTGATTTGTTGATAGTTGCCGGGCTTGTTCCTTTCCTTTCAAGCCTCACTAGTTGGGCTGCCAATTTATAACAAACAGATAAATTGTGTATATGTTGTTTTGTTGTTATGTCGGGTGTTACACTCCGCGCACTTTTAATACTTACTAATGGCTGGTTTCTCTGCGACGATGTTATCCTGCAAACACAACTTAAGCTAATATGTGTATGTGGGCGCCACTTGGATATTTGTTCCAAGAAATTATTATTATTATTATTATTAAAATTGATTTCTTAGTTGTTAAATTAATTATATAAAAAAATGTGAACAAGACAGCTTGAATTGTAAATAACACATGTTTAATGATCTTTCTTTTCATAAAAAACGTCTGAAGGACTAACACTCGAATTAAACAAAATTGCAGAGTTACAAAAAATGATTATTGACAAGTTTTTTAAGTAAGTATCGGCTAATAAATATTTTATTGCTGAGTTGAATAGCATGAATTTATTGTATGAAAAAACTTTATACTCAGGACGTGACTCCTTTGAACTATCAAGACAAATCGGTGGGATGCTTTACAAAAATTGTGTGATTTGAAGGTGTTTGACATGTGTAGTACAACTGTGTGACAATGATACCAGGTATAAATGATTTTAACTTTTGAACAACTCACGTTCCAGTGGGTAAGTATTTCCTTCACTGGACACTTTTCTTGGGGACGATTCCAATCTTGCGCCTCTTCGTGTTTACGTTCCTCACGCACTGGTAATTATTTATAAGTCAAATTACGGTTTTAAAACTCCGCACGATTGAAATAAATTCGTACTGTATCTATGCTTTGAATTCTGGCGGCGGCGAACAGCTGTCTGCGTGGTTTCTCTATTCGGCCGTCACAGCGCTAGTTCCAAACTCAATGTAGAAGGCTCGTGTCAGTAAATTGTTTTGGGAATGTTGTCAAAGTCGGTTTGTCTTAGCAAATACCAGCAAAATTGATTTTCTCTATTAAAATCGGTCTTTTTCTGGGCCGCTGGATATCTGGCTGTGTGCGTTTCTATTAAATATGGCATGTTGCTGCTCTATTCAACAACACATTAGTTATTAGCGATATACTCCTTGTATAGGTTAAGTTAGTCTTTTGTCATGTATGGGAAAAAGCCTTTCTGTGTCCTCGTGTTGAATTCTTGTTCTTCGACTTCGCCTTGGACGAGATGATCGGATTCGTAGGTGATGTGTCTCTTGTGGATTCAAAGCATAAAGTGTTTTTTGTGTCAAATTTCGTCTTCCTTATATACTCTGTAAGGCTCATTGTTTTAATTTTTTGACATGAACTTCCGGTATTTTTGAGTAAAATTTTCTTTGGAACGTCCGAGAATATGCAAATGGAACATCATAGAACAAATTTGACTTCCGTAGAAGCTTTAGAACAAAAACTTCTTATTCTTCATACTAAAGGATTTTACAGAAATTATTCTGGTATTTGTCAAACAATTTTACAGAACTACTTACAATCTGCATGCCATTATTATTTTTGGATTCTCTGCTTTCAACTGAATACAATGATACCATACACGATTGGTTTTGAACAAATTAAATCTAATAAATTAACATAAAATACAATTCTTACCTTGTAGTGTTTGCACAAAATTCTAATTCTCTAATTATTAAAATGTTATGAAGTTGCTTGGTTCTTGCTATAACATTAATACATAACACATTTATCCTTTCATAACAAAATAAACAAATATTAAAACATATAACATATAAATATGTTCATTTTTCTATAGGCATATCTTATGGCCTACATTTTTGTCATTAGTTTTTGATGATAATTTGTCTTTTTCGGTATTTTTATGGGATTTTTTGGGTATTCACTTAGAGTTTGTTATATTGTTTATCTTTGGGAATACCTGGTTTATCCTGATACATTTTATTTTTACTGTAATATTACTTAGCATCTTACTGTTTTGCACAGATGAGTTATTTTCTTTGTGTGACAATTTTCACTTTTATATTTAAAATTCTCTAAGAATTAAGCTTGTCTTCAACTGAGCAAGTATGTTTCCATTGTACATTATAGGATTGTGCCTTTTTCCTTTATTTTTTCTAATATTCTGCAATTATTCTGTCAAATATGACTATTTTTGTGATTGTTTTTTGGCCTCAGCCTGGTATGGTATAGGTAAATAGTTTCATATCTTGACTGTTAAAGTGTTTTAGGTGGTCATATATATAAGTATAGTTACATTATATTGTATTTCAACTTTAGAATACAATTTTGTTGCATTTTGACAACATAAAATTCATAAATATTACAATTTTATATGTTCATCACATGTTTTCAGTTTAACACAGTTTTTGAATATTTTAATTGATTTCTAATCAATTTACAGCTTTCTCTATTTAAGGTAATTTGTTTGTCTCCATCTAATTGACATTTACATATAGTTTTTATATTAATTCTATAATAATTAATTTTCACATAAAATCTGAGTGGTTGGTCTCAAATCCAAAACCTTGATTTTTTGTCATAACATTTATATATTTTTTATTTTAACTTACATCCTTTTTAATGATGTATTCAAATCATTTAATACATTTATTTTATTTATATTACAAATAATAATAACAGATCTTGTCCATTAATTCACAATAAATAGTTTTTTATACCCTATTAAGAGTTACATTTCTTAATATGTAATGACCTCATTTTGGTCATTTCTGAGATTATCTGTTTCTCTTATAGTATATTATCAGTTTTACACTGTTTTTCAATTAAACAATATATGGGGTTTGAGCCTTGGTCATAGTCTTTGTCGTTTTTTCACGTTAATGATATTAATTATCGGACAATATTACAAAATTTTTCGGATTACTTGGGTTCGATACTGTTCACCTCACCTTCCTCTTATGATAATTTACTTTGCAATTAAATTCCTTTATGGAACGTTCTGTGACATTACATATGACTCCCCGTTAAAATTGATAATTTGAGAAAACATTTCTTCAGTTTTGATGAAATTATCATTTCTATATTAACCTTTTATTAGCTTCATTAATATTTCATCCTTTTATCTTATAATTAGATTCCTGTACTACTCCTTTAATATATTAATCCACCTCATTATCCATGTCTCAATCTTTACCATATCTCCTTTTCCTTTCCTTTACCTTGATGTTAATTATTTAATCTTTGATATAACTCCCTAACAATTCCCTAACTTTTATAGCGGGTTCGGAGTCAGAGGGGCCCCATTGGCAATCCAATCTCCGCCGTTCCCTAACTATAACCACTGAAATCAGAGGAAACACATCTCTGTCCAGAAAATATATAAGACGTACTTATAATTGCACTTTCGCAACAAATAATAATAATAAAAAAATATAATATTCAAAGATCATAGGCTCCTACACATAAATTCCCTTTCTTAATCTCTTCTGATTATTTCTCAATTATATTAATATACTGTTCTCCGCAGGTAAAATTATCTTTTAAAATCATTCTATGCAATAGCTATATATATAAATTCATCATTACCTCCTTATGTAACACACTGTTTCCTTTTTTTTTTTCTTTCATTTATCATCTCCTTTTAGTATCGATTATATGACAGTATTTCTCCTCCTTAGTAATATCAATTGTTATTTGATTGTTCAATAATTTATTTAATTAATTATGTCCTTTCCTTCTTTCCTCCTCTCCTTCTCTAAGTACGGGTAAGTTGGTAAATATACGTTGACTTGGCTATTGGAAATAAATTTATATTTTATATATATATTTTTGCCTTTGATGGAAGGTGTCCTTCTCGTATTTTTATTTTATTAATAAGATTCTCTCCTTTCCTAAGTACCGGTAAGTGGGTAAATATACGTTGACTTGTGTTTTTATTCATGGTACCTTCTCAATGACGCTTGATTATATGTACCCTTTACTTTGTTATTGACGGTGTCTGTTACCTCGTTTGTATTGTTTTCTTTATCTTTCGTAATTGTAAAAAGGTCCTGTATATAAAAGTAATAATTTTTTTGTTATGCCTTGTATAGTACTGGGCAATTCTCTATTCCGGACTAACACCTTTTCTCCTACCTTATACTTAATAGCCTTTGGTTGGGATTGAATATATTTCTTCCGTTGTTGTTCTGTTTTTTCTAGTACTCTATTATAAAATCTGGTTCCTTCAAAGTGATATTCAGGTTCGCTGGGAAAGCTAATAATCTCCTTTATTTCCCGGGGTGGGATTCTTTCGAACATAACTGTGTACGGTGACTCCTCTATTGTAATATGATAGGATAAATTGAGAAAGTCCTCTGTTGACGCTAAGTATTCGTGCCATCTCTTCTGTTCCTCATGGCAGTAGGTTCTCAACAACCGTCCTACTTCCCTCAACACTCTCTCGGCTGGGTTTTTCCATCGACTGGTTCCTCTCCTTCCTTAATTCTCTTATTCCCTGAGCGTATTTTTCAAAAATCTAGTCCATTTGTTCCTTGTAATTTTCCTTCTTCTTGGGATGCATCCTTCTTCTAGGCACACTTACTTTAAATGCATTATGGCTTATGATTTTCTTCGTCATAATACAGTCATTCCTTTTGTCCCTCTTCATTAAGTTCCTTCTATTTTACTTCATATAAATTCCTTCTCTGCGGTCGATGACTGGGGGGTTAAGTATATCAATTAAACCACTTCGAGTCATCTCTACTATTTCCTTTGTATTATTTCTATTGGTTTTTCTCTGTTCGTCCAACCTGTTAGCTCTGTCATACGTTCTTTGTATTCACTCGCTAACGTCTTTCCGGACTTCTCCTACCTACTACATGATTTCGTCTTGGTTTTGCCTTACCTTATTATCGAGATTTCAAACATCTTGTTTCGTCTCTACTGTTCGCTCCTCTATGGTTTCAAAACGGGTATTATTTCCTTCCTGCAATCTTTCTTACTGTTTCGCCATTGTCTCGACCCTCCTGTCCCTGTCGATTTTACTATCATCGATTTTTTGGTTTACCGTCTCGTAATTTGCACTAATTTCCTTTTTCAGGGACTCTATACTTTTTCTATTACCTCCAGAAATAGCTCCAGCTTTTTTCATTGTCATTGATCTTATCGGTTATATACTCCCTTCAAGATTCTATTTTTTTGTCTAATTCCTCCCTATCTTCCTGTCTGTTTTTATTATTCTCCTCCTTATCTTCCTGTCTGTTTTTATTATTCTCCTCCTTATCTTCCTGTCTATCTCTCCTTAGGGATTCTATACTTTTGTTATTTTCCTCCTTCAGGAATTCTGTATTTTTATCGTATTTTTGTTTATCGTTTCTTCCATTCTTTGGAACATCATCATTATTGCGTTCATGTTGACGCTCCCTGTTATTTTTTCTGGTTCGGGTTTCTCGGTTTGGTCTCCCATTTGTATGGGTCTTTCTCCCGTTTGTTCCTCTAGTTCATCTCCCGTTTGTATTGGTCTTTCGATTTCTAGTGTGGGCGGTTCTATTTCCATTTCCTCGACTTGGACTGCCTCCCCATCTTCCACACTTAATTCGGGTTCTACATTTTTCTTCACCTTCTTTCCTTTTGGTTGCGGCATCTTGATTTGTTGATAGTTGCCGGGCTTGTTCCTTTCCTTTCAAGCCTCACTAGTTGGGCTGCCAATTTATAACAAACAGATAAATTGTGTATATGTTGTTATGACGGGTGTTACACTCCGCGCACTTTTAATACTTACTAATGGCTGGTTTCTCTGCGACGATGTTATCCTGCAAACACAACTTAAGCTAATATGTGTATGTGGGCGCCACTTGGATATTTGTTCCAAGAAATTATTATTATTATTATTATTATTATTAAATTTGATTTCTTAGTTGTTAAATTAATTATATAAAAAAATGTGAACAAGACAGCTTGAATTGTAATAACACATGTTTAATGATCTTTCTTTTCATAAAAAACGTCTGAAGGACTAACACTCGAATTAAACAAAATTGCAGAGTTACAAAAAATTATTATTGACAAGTTTTTTAAGTAAGTATCGGCTAATAAATATTTTATTGCTCAGTTGAATAGCATGAATTTATTGTATGAAAAAACTTTATACTCAGGACGTGACTCCTTTGAACTATCAAGACAAATCGGTGGGATGCTTTACAAAAATTGTGTGATTTGAAGGTGTTTGACATGTGTAGTACAACTGTGTGACAATGATACCAGGTATAAATGATTTTAACTTTTGAACAACTCACGTTCCAGTGGGTAAGTATTTCCTTCACTGGACACTTTTCTTGGGGACGATTCCAATCTTGCGCATCTTCGTGTTTACGTTCCTCACGCACTGGTAATTATTTATAAGTCAAATTACGGTTTTAAAACTCCGCACGATTGAAATAAATTCGTACTGTATCTATGCTTTGAATTCTGGCGGCGGCGAACAGCTGTCTGCGTGGTTTCTCTATTCGGCCGTCACAGCGCTAGTTCCAAACTCAATGTAGAAGGCTCGTGTCAGTAAATTGTTTTGGGAATGTTGTCAAAGTCGGTTTGTCTTAGCAAATACCAGCAAAATTGATTTTCTCTATTAAAATCGGTCTTTTTCTGGGCCGCTGGATATCTGGCTGTGTGCGTTTCTATTAAATATGGCATGTTGCTGCTCTATTCAACAACACATTAGTTATTAGCGATATACTCCTTGTATAGGTTAAGTTAGTCTTTTGTCATGTACGGGAAAAAGCCTTTCTGTGTCCTCGTGTTGAATTCTTGTTCTTCGACTTCGCCTTGGACGAGATGATCGGATTCGTAGGTGATGTGTCTCTTGTGGATTCAAAGCATAAAGTGTTTTTTGTGTCAAATTTCGTCTTCCTTATATACTCTGTAAGGCTCATTGTTTTAATTTTTTGACATGAACTTCCGGTATTTTTGAGTAAAATTTTCTTTGGAACGTCCGAGAATATGCAAATGGAACATCATAGAACAAATTTGACTTCCGTAGAAGCTTTAGAACAAAAACTTCTTATTCTTCATACTAAAGGATTTTACAGAAATTATTCTGGTATTTGTCAAACAATTTTACAGAACTACTTACAATCTGCATGCCATTATTATTTTTGGATTCTCTGCTTTCAACTGAATACAATGATACCATACACGATTGGTTTTGAACAAATTAAATCTAATAAATTAACATAAAATACAATTCTTACCTTGTAGTGTTTGCACAAAATTCTAATTCTCTAATTATTAAAATGTTATGAAGTTGCTTGGTTCTTGCTATAACATTAATACATAACACATTTATCCTTTCATAACAAAATAAACAAATATTAAAACATATAACATATAAATATGTTCATTTTTCTATAGGCATATCTTATGGCCTAGATTTTTGTCATTAGTTTTTGATGATAATTTGTCTTTTTCGGTATTTTTATGGGATTTTTTGGGTATTCACTTAGAGTTTGTTATATTGTTTATCTTTGGGAATACCTGGTTTATCCTGATACATTTTATTTTTACTGTAATATTACTTAGCATCTTACTGTTTTCCACAGATGAGTTATTTTCTTTGTGTGACAATTTTCACTTTTATATTTTAATTCTCTAAGAATTAAGCTTGTCTTCAACTGAGCAAGTATGTTTCCATTGTACATTATAGGATTGTACCTTTTTCCTTTATTTTTTCTAATATTCTGCAATTATTCTGTCAAATATGACTATTTTTGTGATTGTTTTTTGGCCTCAGCCTGGTATGGTATAGGTAAATAGTTTCATATCTTGACTGTTAAAGTGTTTTAGGTGGTCATATATATAAGTATAGTTACATTATATTGTATTTCAACTTTAGAATACAATTTTGTTGCATTTTGACAACATAAAATTCATAAATATTACAATTTTATATGTTCATCACATGTTTTCAGTTTAACACAGTTTTTGAATATTTTAATTGATTTCTAATCAATTTACAGCTTTCTCTATTTAAGGTAATTTGTTTGTCTCCGTCTAATTGACATTTACATATAGTTTTTATATTAATTCTATAATAATTAATTTTCACATAAAATCTGAGTGGTTGGTCTCAAATCCAAAACCTTGTTTTTTTGTCATAACATTTATATATTTTTTATTTTAACTTACATCCTTTTTAATGATGTATTCAAATCATTTAATACATTTATTTTATTTATATTACAAATAATAATAACAGATCTTGTCCATTAATTCACAATAAATAGTTTTTTATACCCTATTAAGAGTTACATTTCTTAATATGTAATGACCTCATTTTGGTCATTTCTGAGATTATCTGTTTCTCTTATAGTATATTATCAGTTTTACACTGTTTTTCAATTAAACAATATATGGGGTTTGAGCCTTGGTCATAGTCTTTGTCGTTTTTTCACGTTAATGATATTAATTATCGGACAATATTACAAAATTTTTCGGATTACTTGGGTTCGATACTGTTCACCTCACCTTCCTCTTATGATAATTTACTTTGCAATTAAATTCCTTTATGGAACGTTCTGTGACATTACATATGACTCCCCGTTAAAATTGATAATTTGAGAAAACATTTCTTCAGTTTTGATGAAATTATCATTTCTATATTAACCTTTTATTACCTTCATTAATATTTCATCCTTTTATCTTATAATTAGATTCCTGTACTACTCCTTTAATATATTAATCCACCTCATTATCCATGTCTCAATCTTTACCATATCTCCTTTTCCTTTCCTTTACCTTGATGTTAATTATTTAATCTTTGATATAACTTCCTAACAATTCCCTAACTTTTATAGCGGGTTCGGAGTCAGAGGGGCCCCATTGGCAATCCAATCTCCGCCGTTCCCTAACTATAACCACTGAAATCAGAGGAAACACATCTCTGTCCAGAAAATATATAAGACGTACTTATAATTGCACTTTCGCAACAAATAATAATAATAAAAAAATATAATATTCAAAGATCATAGGCTCCTACACATAAATTCCCTTTCTTAATCTCTTCTGATTATTTCTCAATTATATTAATATACTGTTCTCCGCAGGTAAAATTATCTTTTAAAATCATTCTATGCAATAGCTATATATATAAATTCATCATTACCTCCTCATGTAACACACTGTTTCCTTTTTTTTTTCTTTCATTTATCATCTCCTTTTAGTATCGATTATATGACAGTATTTCTCCTCCTTAGTAATATCAATTGTTATTTGATTGTTCAATAATTTATTTAATTAATTATGTCCCTTCCTTCTTTCCTCCTCTCCTTCTCTAAGTACGGGTAAGTTGGTAAATATACGTTGACTTGGCTATTGGAAATAAATTTATATTTTATATATATATTTTTGCCTTTGATGGAAGGTGTCCTTCTCGTATTTTTATTTTTATTAATAAGATTCTCTCCTTTCCTAAGTACCGGTAAGTGGGTAAATATACGTTGACTTGTGTTTTTATTCATGGTACCTTCTCAATGACGCTTGAATATATGTACCCTTTACTTTGTTATTGACGGTGTCTGTTACCTCGTTTGTATTGTTTTCTTTATCTTTCGTAATTGTAAAAAGGTCCTGTATATAAAAGTAATAATTTTTTTGTTATGCCTTGTATAGTACTGGGCAATTCTCTATTCCGGACTAACACCTTTTCTCCTACCTTATACTTAATAGCCTTTGGTTGGGATTGAATATATTTCTTCCGTTGTTGTTCTGTTTTTTTCTAGTACTCTATTATAAAATCTGGTTCCTTCAAAGTGATATTCAGGTTCGCTGGGAAAGCTAATAATCTCCTTTATTTCCCGGGGTGGGATTCTTTCGAACATAACTGTGTACGGTGACTCCTCTATTGTAATATGATAGGATAAATTGAGAAAGTCCTCTGTTGACGCTAAGTATTCGTGCCATCTCTTCTGTTCCTCATGGCAGTAGGTTCTCAACAACCGTCCTACTTCCCTCAACACTCTCTCGGCTGGGTTTTTCCATCGACTGGTTCCTCTCCTTCCTTAATTCTCTTATTCACTGAGCGTATTTTTCAAAAATCTAGTCCATTTGTTCCTTGTAATTTTCCTTCTTCTTGGGATGCATCCTTCTTCTAGGCACACTTACTTTAAATGCATTATGGCTTATGATTTTCTTCGTCGTAATACAGTCATTCCTTTTGTCCCTCTTCATTAAGTTCCTTCTATTTTACTTCATATAAATTCCTTCTCTGCGGTCGATGACTGGGGGGTTAAGTATATCAATTAAACCACTTCGAGTCATCTCTACAATTTCCTTTGTATTATTTCTATTGGTTTTTCTCTGTTCGTCCAACCTGTTAGCTCTGTCATACGTTCTTTGTATTCACTCGCTAACGTCTTTCCGGACTTCTCCTACCTACTACATGATTTCGTCTTGGTTTTGCCTTACCTTATTATCGAGATTTCAAACATCTTGTTTCGTCTCTACTGTTCGCTCCTCTATGGTTTCAAAACGGGTATTATTTCCTTCCTGCAATCTTTCTTACTGTTTTGCCATTGTCTCGACCCACCTGTCCCTGTCGATTTTACTATCATCGATTTTTTGGTTTACCGTCTCGTAATTTGCACTAATTTCCTTTTTCAGGGACTCTATACTTTTTCTATTACCTCCAGAAATAGCTCCAGCTTTTTTCATTGTCATTGATCTTATCGGTTATATACTCCCTTAAAGATTCTATTTTTTTGTCTAATTCCTCCCTATCTTCCTGTCTGTTTTTATTATTCTCCTCCTTATCTTCCTGTCTGTTTTTATTATTCTCCTCCTTATCTTCCTGTCTATCTCTCCTTAGGGATTCTATACTTTTGTTATTTTCCTCCTTCAGGAATTCTGTATTTTTATCGTATTTTTGTTTATCGTTTCTTCCATTCTTTGGAACATCATCATTATTGCATTCATGTTGACGCTCCCTGTTATTTTTTCTGGTTCGGGTTTCTCGGTTTGGTCTCCCATTTGTATGGGTCTTTCTCCCGTTTGTTCCTCTAGTTCGTCTCCCGTTTGTATTGGTCTTTCGATTTCTAGTGTGGGCGGTTCTATTTCCATTTCCTCGACTTGGACTGCCTCCCCATCTTCCACACTTAATTCGGGTTCTACATTTTTCTTCACCTTCTTTCCTTTTGGTTGCGGCATCTTGATTTGTTGATAGTTGCTGGGCTTGTTCCTTTCCTTTCAAGCCTCACTAGTTGGGCTGCCAATTTATAACAAACAGATAAATTGTGTATATGTTGTTTTGTTGTTATGTCGGGTGTTACACTCCGCGCACTTTTAATACTTACTAATGGCTGGTTTCTCTGCGACGATGTTATCCTGCAAACACAACTTAAGCTAATATGTGTATGTGGGCGCCACTTGGATATTTGTTCCAAGAAATTATTATTATTATTATTATTAAATTTGATTTCTTAGTTGTTAAATTAATTATATAAAAAAATGTGAACAAGACAGCTTGAATTGTAAATAACACATGTTTAATGATCTTTCTTTTCATAAAAAACGTCTGAAGGACTAACACTCGAATTAAACAAAATTGCAGAGTTACAAAAAATTATTATTGACAAGTTTTTTAAGTAAGTATCGGCTAATAAATATTTTATTGCTCAGTTGAATAGGCCAAAGTTGAATACACAATTTTTGTAAATCATCCCACTGATTTGTCTTGATAGTTCAAAGGAGTCACGTCCTGAGTATAAAGTTTTTTCATACAATAAATTCATGCTATTCAACTGAGCAATAAAATATTTATTAGCCGATACTTACTTAAAAAACTTGTCAATAATCATTTTTTGTAACTCTGCAATTTTGTTTAATTCGAGTGTTAGTCCTTCAGACGTTTTTTATGAAAAGAAAGATCATTAAACATGTGTTATTTACAATTCAAGCTGTCTTGTTCACATTTTTTTATATAATTAATTTAACAACTAAGAAATCAAATTTAATAATAATAATAATAATAATTTCTTGGAACAAATATCCAAGTGGCGCCCACATACACATATTAGCTTAAGTTGTGTATGCAGGATAACATCGTCGCAGAGAAACCAGCCATTAGTAAGTATTAAAAGTGCGCGGAGTGTAACACCCGACATAACATCAAAACAATATATACACAATTTATCTGTTTGTTATAAATTGGCAGCCCAACTAGTGAGGCTTGAAAGGAAAGGAACAAGCCCGGCAACTATCAACAAATCAAGATGCCGCAACCAAAAGGAAAGAAGGTGAAGAAAAATGTAGAACCCGAATTAAGTGTGGAAGATGGGGAGGCAGTCCAAGTCGAGGAAATGGAAATAGAACCGCCCACACTAGAAATCGAAAGACCAATACAAACGGGAGACGAACTAGAGGAACAAACGGGAGAAAGACCCATACAAATGGGAGACCAAACCGAGAAACCCGAACCAGAAAAAATAACAGGGAGCGTCAACATGAACGCAATAATGATGATGTTCCAAAGAATGGAAGAAACGATAAACAAAAATACGATAAAAATACAGAATTCCTGAAGGAGGAAAATAACAAAAGTATAGAATCCCTAAGGAGAGATAGACAGGAAGATAAGGAGGAGAATAATAAAAACAGACAGGAAGATAAGGAGGAGAATAATAAAAACAGACAGGAAGATAGGGAGGAATTAAACAAAAAAATAGAATCTTTAAGGGAGTATATAACCGATAAGATCAATGACAATGAAAAAAGCTGGAGCTATTTCTGGAGGTAATAGAAAAAGTATAGAGTCCCTGAAAAAGGAAATTAGTGCAAATTACGAGACGGTAAACCAAAAAATCGATGATAGTAAAATCGACAGGGACAGGAGGGTCGAGACAATGGCAAAACAGTAAGAAAGATTGCAGGAAGGAAATAATACCCGTTTTGAAACCATAGAGGAGCGAACAGTAGAGACGAAACAAGATGTTTGAAATCTCGATAATAAGGTAAGGCAAAACCAAGACGAAATCATGTAGTAGGTAGGAGAAGTCCGGAAAGACGTTAGCGAGTGAATACAAAGAACGTATGACAGAGCTAACAGGTTGGACGAACAGAGAAAAACCAATAGAAATAATACAAAGGAAATAGTAGAGATGACTCGAAGTGGTTTAATTGATATACTTAACCCCCCAGTCATCGACCGCAGAGAAGGAATTTATATGAAGTAAAATAGAAGGAACTTAATGAAGAGGGACAAAAGGAATGACTGTATTACGACGAAGAAAATCATAAGCCATAATGCATTTAAAGTAAGTGTGCCTAGAAGAAGGATGCATCCCAAGAAGAAGGAAAATTACAAGGAACAAATGGACTAGATTTTTGAAAAATACGCTCAGTGAATAAGAGAATTAAGGAAGGAGAGGAACCAGTCGATGGAAAAACCCAGCCGAGAGAGTGTTGAGGGAAGTAGGACGGTTGTTGAGAACCTACTGCCATGAGGAACAGAAGAGATGGCACGAATACTTAGCGTCAACAGAGGACTTTCTCAATTTATCCTATCATATTACAATAGAGGAGTCACCGTACACAGTTATGTTCGAAAGAATCCCACCCCGGGAAATAAAGGAGATTATTAGCTTTCCCAGCGAACCTGAATATCACTTTGAAGGAACCAGATTTTATAATAGAGTACTAGAAAAAACAGAACAACAACGGAAGAAATATATTCAATCCCAACCAAAGGCTATTAAGTATAAGGTAGGAGAAAAGGTGTTAGTCCGGAATAGAGAATTGCCCAGTGCTATACAAGGCATAACAAAAAAATTATTACTTTTATATACAGGACCTTTTTACAATTACGAAAGATAAAGAAAACAATACAAACGAGGTAACAGACACCGTCAATAACAAAGTAAAGGGTACATATAATCAAGCGTCATTGAGAAGGTACCATGAATAAAAACACAAGTCAACGTATATTTACCCACTTACGTTATTATTATTTTCCAAGAAATTATTATTATTATTATTATTAAATTTGATTTCTTAGTTTTTAAATTAATTATATAAAAAAATGTGAACAAGACAGCTTGAATTGTAAATAACACATGTTTAATGATCTTTCTTTTCATAAAAAACGTCTGAAGGACTAGCACTCGAATTAAACAAAATTGCAGAGTTACAAAAAATTATTATTGACAAGTTTTTTAAGTAAGTATCGGCTAATAAATATTTTATTGCTCAGTTGAATAGCATGAATTTATTGTATGAAAAAACTTTATACTCAGGACGTGACTCCTTTGAACTATCAAGACAAATCGGTGGGATGCTTTACAAAAATTGTGTGATTTGAAGGTGTTTGACATGTGTAGTACAACTGTGTGACAATGATACCAGGTATAAATGATTTTAACTTTTGAACAACTCACGTTCCAGTGGGTAAGTATTTCCTTCACTGGACACTTTTCTTGGGGACGATTCCAATCTTGCGCCTCTTCGTGTTTACGTTCCTCACGCACTGGTAATTATTTATAAGTCAAATTACGGTTTTAAAACTCCGCACGATTGAAATAAATTCGTACTGTATCTATGCTTTGAATTCTGGCGGCGGCGAACAGCTGTCTGCGTGGTTTCTCTATTCGGCCGTCACAGCGCTAGTTCCAAACTCAATGTAGAAGGCTCGTGTCAGTAAATTGTTTTGGGAATGTTGTCAAAGTCGGTTTGTCTTAGCAAATACCAGCAAAATTGATTTTCTCTATTAAAATCGGTCTTTTTCTGGGCCGCTGGATATCTGGCTGTGTGCGTTTCTATTAAATATGGCATGTTGCTGCTCTATTCAACAACACATTAGTTATTAGCAATATACTCCTTGTATAGGTTAAGTTAGTCTTTTGTCATGTACGGGAAAAAGCCTTTCTGTGTCCTCGTGTTGAATTCTTGTTCTTCGACTTCGCCTTGGACGAGATGATCGGATTCGTAGGTGATGTGTCTCTTGTGGATTCAAAGCATAAAGTGTTTTTTGTGTCAAATTTCGTCTTCCTTATATACTCTGTAAGGCTCATTGTTTTAATTTTTTGACATGAACTTCCGGTATTTTTGAGTAAAATTTTCTTTGGAACGTCCGAGAATATGCAAATGGAACATCATAGAACAAATTTGACTTCCGTAGAAGCTTTAGAACAAAAACTTCTTATTCTTCATACTAAAGGATTTTACAGAAATTATTCTGGTATTTGTCAAACAATTTTACAGAACTATTTACAATCTGCATGCCATTATTATTTTTGGATTCTCTGCTTTCAACTGAATACAATGATACCATACACGATTGGTTTTGAACAAATTAAATCTAATAAATTAACATAAAATACAATTCTTACCTTGTAGTGTTTGCACAAAATTCTAATTCTCTAATTATTAAAATGTTATGAAGTTGCTTGGTTCTTGCTATAACATTAATACATAACACATTTATCCTTTCATAACAAAATAAACAAATATTAAAACATATAACATATAAATATGTTCATTTTTCTATAGGCATATCTTATGGCCTAGATTTTTGTCATTAGTTTTTGATGATAATTTGTCTTTTTCGGTATTTTTATGGGATTTTTTGGGTATTCACTTAGAGTTTGTTATATTGTTTATCTTTGGGAATACCTGGTTTATCCTGATACATTTTATTTTTACTGTAATATTACTTAGCATCTTACTGTTTTGCACAGATGAGTTATTTTCTTTGTGTGACAATTTTCACTTTTATATTTAAAATGCTCTAAGAATTAAGCTTGTCTTCAACTGAGCAAGTATGTTTCCATTGTACATTATAGGATTGTACCTTTTTCCTTTATTTTTTCTAATATTCTGCAATTATTCTGTCAAATATGACTATTTTTGTGATTGTTTTTTGGCCTCAGCCTGGTATGGTATAGGTAAATAGTTTCATATCTTGACTGTTAAAGTGTTTTAGGTGGTCATATATATAAGTATAGTTACATTATATTGTATTTCAACTTTAGAATACAATTTTGTTGCATTTTGACAACATAAAATTCATAAATATTACAATTTTATATGTTCATCACATGTTTTCAGTTTAACACAGTTTTTGAATATTTTAATTGATTTCTAATCAATTTACAGCTTTCTCTATTTAAGGTAATTTGTTTGTCTCCGTCTATTTGACATTTACATATAGTTTTTATATTAATTCTATAATAATTAATTTTCACATAAAATCTGAGTGGTTGGTCTCAAATCCAAAACCTTGATTTTTTGTCATAACATTTATATAGTTTTTATTTTAACTTACATCCTTTTTAATGATGTATTCAAATCATTTAATACATTTATTTTATTTATATTACAAATAATAATAACAGATCTTGTCCATTAATTCACAATAAATAGTTTTTTATACCCTATTAAGAGTTACATTTCTTAATATGTAATGACCTCATTTTGGTCATTTCTGAGATTATCTGTTTCTCTTATAGTATATTATCAGTTTTACACTGTTTTTCAATTAAACAATATATGGGGTTTGAGTCTTGGTCATAGTCTTTGTCGTTTTTGACGTTGTAAACACATATCTGTATGTTAATGATATTAATTATCGGACAATATTACAAAATTTTTCGGATTACTTGGGTTCGATACTGTTCACCTCACCTTCCTCTTATGATAATTTACTTTGCAATTAAATTCCATTATGGAACGTTCTGTGACGTTATATATGACTCCCCGTTAAAATTGATAATTTGGGAAAAACATTTCTTCAGTTTTGATGAAATTATCATTTCTATATTAACCTTTTATTAGCTTCATTAATATATCATCCTTTTATATTATAATTAGATTCCTGTACTACTCCTTTAATATATTAATCCACCTCATTATCCATGTCTCAATCTTTACCATATCTCCTTTTCCTTTCCTTTACCTTGATGTTAATTATTTAATTTTTGATATAACTCCCTAACAATTCCCTAACTTTTATAGCGGGTTCGGAGTCCGAGGGGCCCCATTGGCAATCCAATCTCCGCCATTCCCTAACTATAACCACTGAAATCAGAGGAAACACATATCTGTAAAGAAAATATATAAGACGTACTTATAATTGCACTTTCGCAAAAAATAATAATAATAAAAAAATATAATATTCAAAGATCATAGGCTCCTACACATAAATTCCCTTTCTTAATCTCTTCTGATTATTTCTCAGTTATATTAATATACTGTTCTCCGCAGGGAAAATTATCTTTTAAAATCATTCAATGTCAATAGCTATATTTATAAATTCATCATTACCTCCTTATGTAACACACTGTTTCCTTTTTTTTTTTTCTTTCATTTATCATCTCCTTTTAGTATCGATTATATGACAGTATTTCTCCTCCTTAGTAACATCAATTGTTATTTGATTGTTCAATAATTTAATTTATTAATTATGTCTTTACCTTCTTTCCTCCTCTCCATCTCTAAGTACGGGTAAGTTGGTAAATATACGTTGACTTGGCTATTGGAAATAAATTTATATTTTATATATTGTAAAGACGACGTGTGAACGGCTACCGTTTTACTCTGCAAAATGTAAATAATGTACAATTTGTGTGTAATGAGTGTACGTGTCTTCTCGATCCGTAGTTCGAATGCGTGCAACTTCTGTAGATTTCGTTCGTGGCGAACGTACGAATAACCAGGTCTTGATGTTCACTAGGGGTGAGAAAGTCCCGGTGGCGCCAAATTGTTTTCTCAAAACAATTAAAAGAAAATTCAAGGGCGTATGACCAGCGCCGCTCAAGCGGTTTGAATAATTCAAATATTTCCGCTAGCTAGGCCCACTGTAGCACACAGCCGTTCGATGCGTGGGCTGTGTAAATCGTCAGTCATCTGCTAAAATGTACATTAAATATTGTGCACCTCCTAATGAAATTATAACACCGTGGTTACACTCAATACTTACACATTTTTTATTAGTGATTATTATTCATTTAATACAAATTATTCTAATACAAATGCTCCGGTTATTTATATGAGACAATTACAGGGTTTGACAATCGATATTTGAATTGATACCAGACGTTTAATGATTGCTTCTGTTAAAAATTGTATACAAATTATTAATGTCGTTTGTCATAGGATCTTGAGGTTACGTTCAAAGGATTACAAATGTTTTAAAAACAATAAAAATACACACCCTTACATCAAGTAAACTTAACTAACATATTGTGTAGGTATATTTTGTTTAGCGCAGTGTAGTAAAAGTGTTTACAAGTTATGGATCATTAACAACAGTTTATATTGGTTAGTTTATAAATTGTCAGTGACTTAAATTTCTTTTTAATCTTTGAAAGTAATGAATTTCAGTTCAGTGAGATTTCGACCTTTAGTGAGATAATTAACGTGAGTTTATTTATGTATTTCGGGTAATTTAAGAGGTACTTATCACTTCCGTAGTTATGGCGAATTCATACGATCTGTTATTCATGGGTTATACTATGATCTTCTTTAATTTGCTGGGTTCAGGACATCAGGCATCTTTTTCAGTTTAACTGGTAGTAATTTCTTTTCTTTTTTCGTTAATTTGGCCTCAACTTCAATAATATGGCTCCAGTCTTTATCTTATGTCTTGGTATACTCTTAGTAATAACTTTTTCTGATATTTTCTATGTTTTAATGGACAATTTTGGTCACTCGAAAATTAGCGTCTATCTCCTTAAAGCGTCATACATTCAGTAAAAAATCTAACGGTATTTTTGGCTTGTTACTCCACAGTTTCCATGGTAACGTAATTATTCTACCTGGTCGATCTCAAAATAAACCCATTGTTATCAAACCTTGAATTTTTTTGTTTAATTTGAATAAATATTTTATAATGGCTATATTTACTTGGGGATAATTTCAATGGTCGTAATCTTTACATAGATGTTCCTATTTTCTTTCAAAGATTAGTTTGATATCTTACAAGATTGGTCTATGCCATGTATTAATGTTTTAGTCCAAAATGGATAATACTATGCTAATACATAATTTACTTATTTCTAAGTTTTAATATAATTCTGTCATGTTCCCTTTCGTTACACATAATTACTATATTTTGCCTATTATTTCTTATAAAGGTATTGCTATTATTTTCTTTATAAATTCCTTACTTACTTAAAACATACTAACATATTACTGTAAAACTATTTCTTCTGGTAATTATTGCCTTAAACATTAAGCCAATAACTTCTTTCTTTAAATTAACAAATGAACAAATTTGGTGAGTGCTATACCTACACCATCTCTTTTATAACAGTAATCATCCTGGTGATTTTTTATACTGAGATAATATTTTTTCTGTTTTTTGCATTCACAATTATTTTGTGTCTTTCAGTCTAATATACTTAACTTAGTTGCTCATTTAACATGTGCTTATATTTTGGGTTTGTCACACTTGTTTAACTCTTTTTTCTTAAGATTATATGCTGTTTATTTTATTACACTTATCACTTCACTGTTCAACTTTGTCACTCCCTACCTATCTCTAATTACCCTTATATTTCTCACGATCTCACTATTATTACAAAGTTTTTGTATCTAATGAGTTCATGTCTTTTTTGGTACTTTCAGATTGTCACATATCATTTTATAATATGCAAACAACATGGTATTGTAAATACCTCTTTCAAATAAAACATAACTTTGTATATATTGTCATTAAAGTGATAAAAATTGGTCTGAAATGTCATAATTAGTAATAATAACAACAGTTTAATAATGTTAAAATATATTGTGTTAATTGAAACATACTACATCTGTAGCAACAGCAATAATATTAGCGAATAAATAAACTCTCCAAAACCTTATACTTTCAAACACATAATGTTGAGATAACATACATACTGCTGAAATAATCTTAGTAAAAGTTCCAAAGTATATAGTAGGATATACAATTTGTTCTCTGATTGAACCACGCACACATTTCTATTCCCTGTCTGTATGAGTCTAATCTTAAACATAACAGCTGACACATCTCCTATAGATAAGGATATACATACAATCATATCTACACATGGTTTTTTATGTATAACAATTGCTGAAATACTGTCATTTACAAGTCACCACTAATAAAAATTTAAACATAAATTATTAACAATAATAAAAAATTATGCTCTTTTAAAACAATCTTGTTAGTTACTTGTTATGGCCATGTAATTTTTTATTTTCTTCTTTTTTCTTCACTGTCTTCTTGTCTCGCTTTACTTTGGTTAATATCTGGCCAATCTCTGGGGTTGGGTCAACGTCAGTTGTCTGTCAGTCTAGTTCGTATTTTCTTGTTTTGTGACCACCTTTGGTTGTATTCTTCCTCCTTCACTATAGATTATATTTACTACTTTCATTCTCGTTATCATTTATCTATCAAAATATATGGTTTCTTGGCATTTTTTACATACTTTTTTATATCAAATGTGATCAGGGTTTGGCAATGTTATAATATATATTTTTGCCTTTGGTGGAAGGTGTCCTTCTCGTATTTTTATTTTTATTAATAATCTTCTGTCCTTTTCTAAGTACGGGTAAGTTGGTAAATATACGTTGACTTGGCTATTGGAAATAAATTTATATTTTATATATATATTTTTGCCTTTGGTGGAAGGTGTCCTTCTTGTATTTTTATTTTCATTAATAATCTTCTCTCCTTTTCTAAGTACGGGTAAGTTGGTAAATATACGTTGACTTGGCTATTGGAAATAAATTTATATTTTATATATATATTTTTGCCTTTGGTGGAAGGTGTCCTTCTCGTATTTTTATTTTTATTAATAATCTTCTCTCCTTTCCTAAGTACGGGTAAGTGGGTAAATATACTTTGACTTGTGTTTTTATTCATGGTACCTTCTCAATGACGCTTGATTATATGTACCCTTTACTTTGTTATTGACGGTGTCTGTTACCTCGTATGTATTGTTTTCTTTATCTTTCGTAATTGTAAAAGGTCCTGTATATAAAAGTAATAATTTTTTTGTTATGTCTTGTATAGTACTGGGCAATTCTCTATTCCGGAATAACACCTTTTCTCCTACCTTATACTTAATAGCCTTTGGTTGGGATTGAATATATTTCTTCCGTTGTTGTTCTGTTTTTTCTAGTACTCTATTATAAAATCTGGTTCCTTCAAAGTGATATTCAGGTTCGCTGGGAAAGCTAATAATCTCCTTTATTTCCCGGGGTGGGGGTCTTTCGAACATAACTGTGTACGGTGACTCCTCTATTGTATTATGATAGGATAAATTGAGAAAGTCCTCTGTTAACGCTAAGTATTCGTGCCATCTCTTCTGTTCCTCATGGCAGTAGGTTCTCAACAACCGTCCTACTTCCCTCAACACTCTCTCGGCTGGGTTTTTCCATCGACTGGTTCCTCTCCTTCCTTAATTCTCTTATTGCCTGAGCATATTTTTCAAAAATCTGGTCCATTTGTTCCTTGTAATTTTCCTTCTTCTTGGGATGCATCCTTCTTCTAGGCACACTTACTTTAAATGCATTATGGCTTATGATTTTCTTCGTCGTAATACAGTCATTCCTTTTGTCCCTCTTCATTAAGTTCTTTCTATATTCCTTCATATAAATTCCATCTCTGCAGTCGATGACTGGGGGGTTAAGTATATCAATTAAACCACTTCGAGTCATCTCTACTATTTCCTTTGTATTATTTCTATTGGTTTTTCTCTGTTCGTCCAACCTGTTACCTATGTCATACGTTCTTTGTATTCTCTCGCTAACATCTTTCCGGAATTCTCCTACCTCCTGCATGATTTCGTCTTGGTTTTGCCTTACCTTATTATCGAGATTTCGAACATCTTGTTTGGCTCTACTGTTCGCTCCTCTATGGTTTCAAAACGGGTATTATTTCCTTCCTGCAATCTTTCTAACTGTTTCGCCATTGTCTCGACCCTCCTGTTACTGTCGATTTTACTATCATCGATTTTTTGGTTTACCGTCTCGTAATTTGCACTAATTTCCTTTTTCAGGGACTCTATACTTTTTCTATTACCTCCAGAAATAGCTCCAGCTTTTTTCATTGTCATTGATCTTATCGGTTATATACTCCCTTAAAGATTCTATTTTTTTGTCTAATTCCTCCCTATCTTCCTGTCTGTTTTTATTATTCTCCTCCTTATCTTCCTGTCTGTTTTTATTATTCTCCTCCTTATCTTCCTGTCTATCTCTCCTTAGGGATTCTATACTTTTGTTATTTTCCTCCTTCAGGAATTCTGTATTTTTATCGTATTTTTGTTTATCGTTTCTTCCATTCTTTGGAACATCATCATTATTGCATTCATGTTGACGCTCCCTGTTACTTTTTCTGGTTCGGGTTTCTCGGTTTGGTCTCCCATTTGTATGGGTCTTTCTCCCGTTTGTTCCTCTAGTTCGTCTCCAGTTTGTATTGGTCTTTCGATTTCTAGTGTGGGCGGTTCTATTTCCATTTCCTCGACTTGGAATGCCTCCCCATCTTCCACACTTAATTCGGGTTCTACATTTTTCTTCACCTTCTTTCCTTTTGGTTGCGGCATCTTGATTTGTTGATAGTTGCCGGGCTTGTTCCTTTCCTTTCAAGCCTCACTAGTTGGGCTGCCAATTTATAACGAACAGAAAAATTGTGTATATGTTGTTTTGTTGTTATGTCGGATGTTACACTCCGCGCACTTTTAATACTTACTAATAGCTGGTATCTCTGCGATGATGTTATCCTGCAAACACAACTTAAGCTAATATGTGTATGTGGGCGCCACTTGGATATTTGTTCCAAGAAATTATTATTATTATTATTATTATTAAATTTGATTTCTTAGTTGTTAAATTTATTATATAAAAAAAGTGAACAAGACAGCTTGAATTGTAAATAACATATGTTTAATGATCTTTCTTTTCATAAAAATCATCTGAAGGACTAACACTCGAATTAAACAAAAATATTACTACTATTACTAATATTAATACTCGTAATAATACAAAAAATTATTATTGACAAGTTTTTAAGTAAGTATCGGCTAATAAATATTTTATTGCTCAGTTGAATAGCATGAATTTAATGTATGAAAAAACTTTATACTCAGGACGTGACTCCTTTGAACTATCAAGACAAATCAGTGGGATGCTTTACAAAAATTGTGTGATTTGAAGGTGTTTGACATGTGTAGTACAACTGTGTGACAATAATAGCAGGTATAAATGATTTTAACTTTTGAACAACTCACGTTCCGGTGGGTAAGTATTTCCTTCACTTGGGGACTTGGGGTATTTACTTTTCTTGGGGACGATTCCAATCTTGCGCCTCTTCGTGTTTACGTTCCTCACGCACTGGTAATTATTTATAAGTCAAATTACGGTTTTAAAACTCCGCACGATTGAAATAAATTCGTACTGTATCTATGCTTTGAATTCTGGCGGCGGCGAACAGCTGTCTGCGTGGTTTCTCTATTCAGCCGTCACAGCGCTAGTTCCAAACTCAATGTAGAAGGCTCGTGTCAGTAAATTGTTTTGGGAATGTTGTCAAAGTCGGTTTGTCTTAGCAAATACCAGCAAAATTGATTTTCTCTATTAAAATCGGTCCTTTTCAGGGCCGCTGGATATCTGGCTGTGTGCGTTTCTATTAAATATGGCGTGTTGCTGCTCTATTCAACAACACATTAGTGATTAGCGATATACTCCTTGTATAGGTTAAGTTAGTCTTTTGTCATGTACGGGAAAAAGCCTTTCTGTGTCCTCGTGTTGAATTCTTGTTCTTCGACTTCGCCTTGGACGAGATGATCGGATTCGTATGTGATGTGTCTCTTGTGGATTCAAAGCATAAAGTGTTTTTGTGTCAAATTTCGTCTTCCTTATATACTCTGTAAGGCTCATTGTTTTAATATTTTGACATGAACTTCCGGTATTTTTGAGTAAAATTTTCTTCTGGAACGTTCGAGAATATGCAAATGGAACATCATAGAACAAATTTGACTTCCGTAGAAGCTTTAGAACAAAAACTTCTTATTCTTCATACTAAAGGATTTTACTGAAATTATTCTGGTATTTGTCAAACAATTTTACAGAACTACTTACAATCTGCATGCCATTATTATTTTTCGATTCTCTGCTTTCAACTGAATACAATGATACCATACACGATTGGTTTTGAACAAATTAAATCTAATAAATTAACATAAAATACAATTCTTACCTTGTAGTGTTTGCACAAAATTCTAATTCTCTAATTATTAAAATGTTATGAAGTTGCTTGGTTCTTGCTATAACATTAATACATAACACATTTATCCTTTCATAACAAAATAAACAAATATTAAAACATATAACGTATAAATAAGTTCATTTTTCTATAGGCATTACATATGGCCTAGATTTTTGTCATTAGTTTTTGATGATAATTTGTCTTTTTCGGTATTATTATGGGATTTTTTGGGTATTCACTTAGAGTTTGTTATATTGTTTATCTTTGGGAATACCTGGTTTATCCTGATACATTTTATTTTTACTGTAATATTACTTAGCATCTTACTGTTTTGCACAGATGAGTTATTTTCTTTGTGTGACAATTTTCACTTTTATATTTAAAATTCTCTAAGAATTAAGCTTGTCTTCAACTGAGCAAGTATGTTTCCATTGTACATTTTAGGATTGTACCTTTTTCCTTTATTTTTTCTAATATTCTGCAATTATTCTGTCAAATATGACTATTTTTGTGATTGTTTTTTGGCCTCAGCCTGGTATGGTATAGGTAAATAGTTTCATATCTTGACTGTTAAAGTGTTTTAGGTGGTCATATATATAAGTATAGTTACATTATATTGTATTTCAACTTTAGAATACAATTTTTTTGCATTTTGACAACATAAAATTCATAAATATTACAATTTTATATGTTCATCACATGTTTTCAGTTTAACACAGTTTTTGACTATTTTAATTGATTTCTAATCATTTTACAGCTTTCTCTATTTAAGGTAATTTGTTTGTCTCTGTCTAATTGACATTTACATATAGTTTTTATATTAATTCTATAACAGTGGCGTATGCTGAGTTCGAGACCTGGGCTAGCTCACCTTAGAATTGAAGAAAATGCACCGGAGGGGGCCCCTCTCGTTCACATTTCAAGCTTTTTGAAGTGATGTGATTTTGTGTCACCATGCCAATGCATTCTAACTTATATAATAATGACTGATACTTCAACAATCATTATGAAATGGCATCATTAGAAAGACAAAAGCAAGCAAAGAACTTCAATACTTCATTTATTTATTTATTTATTTATAGCATACATTTGTTCCGCCGAAGCCACTAGGGCCGGACGGCGGTAGTGAAACAAATAAAAGATTACAAATAAAAGATTACAAAAAGCAAGAACTATATCATTACATCATGAGGAAATAATATATAATTATACTGAAGAAAGTTTGACTTATCGGTTAGTTTAAACCATCAATTAGATAGTTCCTATTGGTAATGACAGAGTATACATTGTATAGATAGGTGTAAAAGAAAGATATGAATATGTAATACATAATAATATAGCACATAGGGCGCATAGAATACTTCCATTAGAAACATAGTGAGCTTATGAAAACAAAATATGATATAGAAATATGAGGAAAACAACGAAAGTTAAATACATGAACCACTGCTTTGCGTGCCACACGGCCAACATTCTCACACTGTTGGCTAGCTCTCCAAGGAGCGAAGCCTAGCCTACGATAAACGTCATTGCCCCACCAAGTCCCTCACCGTTGTCATAGCAACACCATTGAATCGTGACGAGGAAAGGCTTCGCAAGTTACTTGCGAAGCCTGAGTAAAGCAAGTTGCAGCGATTCAGGCGCCGTTATATGCAAAGTTGTATTGTCTGTAATTAGTAATTACGCTACTACCAAACAGAGGTAAACACGTGAAGGAAACACGTCTGACTTCGATAAAATGAACAATTTTATGGAAATTCCTAATAGATTTTTTTGTGCTTTAATCTTTGGGCTTCGCAGCTAGCCTAGCTAGCCTAGAATATACGCCCCTGTTCTATAATAATTAATTTTCACATAAAATCTGAGTGGTTGGTCTCAAATCCAAAACCTTGATTTTTTGTCATAACATTTATATATTTTTTATTTTAACTTACATCCTTTTTAATGATGTATTCAAATCATTTAATACATTTATTTTATTTATATTACAAAGTATAATAACAGATCTTGTCCATTAATTCACAATAAATAGTTTTTTATACCCTATTAAGAGTTACATTTCTTAATATGTAATGACCTCATTTTGGTCATTTCTGAGATTATCTGTTTCTCTTATAGTATATTATCAGTTTTACGCTGTTTTTCACTTAAACAATATATGGGGTTTGAGTCTTGTTCATAGTCTTTGTCGTTTTTTCATGTTAATGATATTAATTATCGGACAATAATACAAAATTTTTCGGATTACTTGGGTTCGATACTGTTCACCTCACCTTCCTCTTATGATAATTTACTTTGCAATTAAATTCCTTTATGGAACATTCTGTGACATTACATATGCCTCCCCGTTAAAATTGATAATTTGGGAAAAACATTTCTTCAGTTTTGATGAAATTATCATTTCTATATTAACCTTTTATTAGCTTCATTAATATTTCATCCTTTTATCTTATAATTAGATTCCTGTACTACTCCTTTAATATATTAATCCACCTCATTATCCATGTCTCAATCTTTACCATATCTCCTTTTCCTTTCCTTTACCTTGATGTTAATTATTTAATCTTTGATATAACTCCCTAACAATTCCCTAACTTTTATAGCGGGTTCGGAGTCAGAGGGGCCCCATTGGCAATCCAATCTCCGCCGTTCCCTAACTATAACCACTGAAATCAGAGGAAACACATCTCTGTCCAGAAAATATATAAGACGTACTTATAATTGCACTTTCGCAAAAAATAATAATAATAAAAAAATATAATATTCAAAGATCATAGGCTCCTACACATAAATTCCCTTTCTTAATCTCTTCTGATTATTTCTCAATTATATTAATATACTGTTCTCCGCAGGTAAAATTATCTTTTAAAATCATTCTATGCAATAGCTATATATATAAATTCATCATTACCTCCTTATGTAACACACTGTTTCCTTTTTTTTTTTTTCTTTCATTTATCATCTCCTTTTAGTATCGAATATATGACAGTATTTCTCCTCCTTAGTAATATCAATTGTTATTTGATTGTTCAATAATTTATTTAATTAATTATGTCCTTTCCTTCTTTCCTCCTCTCCTTCTCTAAGTACGGGTAAGTTGGTAAATATACGTTGACTTGGCTATTGGAAATAAATTTATATTTTATATATATATTTTTGCCTTTGGTGGAAGGTGTCCTTCTCGTATTTTTATTTTTATTAATAATCTTCTCTCCTTTCCTAAGTACGGGTAAGTGGGTAAATATACGTTGACTTGTGTTTTTATTCATGGTACCTTCTCAATGCCGCTTGATTATATGTACCCTTTACTTTGTTATTGACGGTGTCTTTTACCTCGTATGTATTGTTTTCTTTATCTTTCGTAATTGTAAAAGGTCCTGTATATAAAAGTAATAATTTTTTTGTTATGCCTTGTATAGTACTCGGCAATTCTCTATTCCGGACTAACACCTTTTCTCCTACCTTATACTTAATAGCCTTTGGTTGGGATTGAATATATTTCTTCCGTTGTTGTTCTGTTTTTTCTAGTACTCTATTATAAAATCTGGTTCCTTCAAAGTGATATTCAGGTTCGCTGGGAAAGCTAATAATCTCCTTTATTTCCCGGGGTGGGGGTCTTTCGAACATAACTGTGTACGGTGACTCCTCTATTGTATTACTAGCAAAATACCCGTGCTTCGCTACGGAGTTTCACGTTGTACGTAATTGTACAATTGCTCGCTTAATAGTATAGTATTAGATAGATTGTACAAATTCTCAACTCTTAGTTTGTCTATTTACATTCATAGCAACAGCTATTTATTATTTATTTCGAGAAAATCGTTAAAGCCGTTTCCGAGATAAAAAGGACATACATTTATTAATTAATTGAACTTCGAAATTTTCTCGACTATAAGAACCTGCAAACAACGAAGTTTTTTCAATTTAAAACAATGATTAAAAACTCAGGACTAAATGTATTCGGGGTTTCCAGTAATCTGAGATGTCAACCACTTCATGTACCAAGTATGCAATTCCCGCTATAAATTTCAGTATTTGGTTTTTTGCCCCTTAGGAGTGAAAGTTTTTAAAACCGTTTCTTAGTGAGCACCTAAGACCTATGATGAAGCTATGTTCAAAGTTTCATTGACATCCATTCAGTGGTTTCAGAGATATCGTGATCAGTGGGTCAGTCAGTGGTATTTGGCTTATATAGATATCTATATCTAGCCGATTTACCCAGCGTTGCTCGGGTTCATAATTTATTCATAGGCTCATAGGCACCTATTCTTGTTCTAACGTTATATTACTTGTGTACTGTATAATCTTCCTTATATTGTTACGTTCGCATTCTCACTGGAGGAATACTCTGTAGCGCACCTGTTTAAGAACATGTCATAAACTGTATTCTTATATCTGGAGAATAATTCTGTTGCGCGTGATGCTCCTGCTCGATTTCTAACTCTGGGAGAGGGCGAACAGCTAAATTAGTTTTCAATAAAATGTCTACAGTACTTGCATGCGCTGCGTATTTAACTGTCGTTTTATAATTCATTGTGTTAATGTTGAAATAAGGCATTTGTTAAATTAGTGTCTCCTAAACTTATTCTAACAATACAATACCTCTATAGATTTCAGCTTATCAATTTTTAAATTCAAACTGAAGCAAGCGTATTTATATTGTCTGAGCTCTATGATCTGAATACATTCGCTATCAAAACTTTGTTTTTTGTACTCGCTTATAACTTACTTCGATCTTAACTTATCCACTTTTAAATTCAAACTGAAACAACTCTGAATTCACACACTATTAAGACGTTTCTTAAGATGCATACACCACCTTTGATATCATAACATATATCTTTATTTATAAGAACCGTGGACTCTGGCCCCGCCGTCTTTCGCGGGATCCAACCTAAGACTACACGGGTTCCGTGGATGAACTCCGGGGAAGGCCCGTCGGACGACTCCCGCGCTATTTCCTACGCGGGAGACTTCCACCGATGCTATGGTAACAAGAATCTATTCTATTGGGTTGCCATAGTAACCAGATCTAATAGTTGTTTAAGACCCAAAGGAACCCCCAGAGGATCGTATCGAAAAAAACACCTGTCCTATGTTGGTTCTCCCATTGCGTAAAATATTTGTGCCAAGTTTGGTTGAAATCGGTCCAGTGGTTTAGGAGGAGATGTAGAAGACCCCAAAGGACCCCCCGAAGGATAGTATCGAAAAAAACACCTATCTTATGTTGGTTCTCCCGTTGCGTAAAATATTTGTGCCAAGTTTGGTTGAAGTTGCTCCAGTGGTTTAGGAGGAGATGTGGAAGACCCCAAAGGACCCCATCGAAGAAAAAACATATCCTATGTTGGTTCTCCCGCTGCGTAAAATATTTGTCCCAAGTTTGATTCAAATCGGTCCAGTGGTTTAGGAGGAGATGTGGAACATACATATATAGACACAATGGGGGGGGTTGCCCCTTAGGAGTGAAAGTTTTTAAAACCGTTTCTTAGTGAGCACCTAAGACCTATGATGAAGCTATGTTCAAAGTTTCATTGATATCCATTCAGTAGTTTTTGCTCTACGTTGATTCTATGTCAGTCAGTCAGGCAAACTTCCCCCCCCTTTCTCACCCTTTAAAGGTCGAATTTCCAAAAATCCTTTCTTAGCGGATACCTACATCACATAAGGAACCTACATGCCAAATTTCAAGTTTCTAAGTGTTATAGTTTCGGAGATTTCGTGATGAGTCAGTGAGTGAGTCAGTGGTATTTCTCTTTTATATATATAGATGATAGGATAAATTGAGAAAGTCCTCTGTTGACGCTAAGTATTCGTGCCATCTCTTCTGTTCCTCATGGCAGTAGGTTCTCAACAGCCGTCCTACTTCCCTCAACACTCTCTCGGCTGGGTTTTTCCATCGACTGGTTCCTCTCCCGCCTTAATTCTCTTATTGCCTGAGCGTATTTTTCAAAAATCTGGTCCATTTGTTCCTTGTAATTTTCCTTCTTTTTGGGATGCATCCTTCTTCTAGGCACACTTACTTTAAATGCATTATGGCTTATGATTTCTTTCGTCGTAATACAGTCATTCCTTTTGTCCCTCTTCATTAAGTTCCTTCATATAAAATCCTTCTCTGTGGTCGATGACTAGGGGGTTAAGTATATCAATTAAACCAATTCGAGTCATCTCTACTATTCCCTTTGTATTATTTCTATTGGTTTTTCTCTGTTCGTCCGACCTGTTACCTATGTCATACGTTCTTTGTATTCTCTCGCTAACGTCTTTCCGGACTTCTCCTACCTTCTGCATGATTTCGTCTTGGTTTTGCCTTACCTTATTATCGAGATTTCGAACATCTTGTTTGGCTCTACTGTTCGCTCCTCTATGTTTTCAAAACGGGTATTATTTCCTTCCTGCAATCTTTCTAACTGTTTCGCCATTGTCTCGACCCTCCTGTCACTGTCGATTTTACTATCATCGATTTTTTGGTTTACCGTCTCGTAATTTGCACTAATTTCCTTTTTCAGGGACTCTATACTTTTTCTATTTTCCTCCTGAAATAGCTCCAGCTTTTTTTCATTGTCATTGATCTTATCGGTTATATACTCCCTAAAAGAATCTATTTTTTTGTCTAATTCCTCCCTATCTTCCTGTCTGTTTTTAATATTCTCCTCCTTATCTTCCTGTCTGTTTTTATTATTCTCCTCCTTATCTTCCTGTCTATCTCTCCTTAGGGATTCTATACTTTTGTTATTTTCCTCCTTCAGGGATAATGTATTTTTATTCGTATTTTTGTTTATCGTTTCTTCCATTCTTTGGAACATCATCATTATTGCGTTCATGTTGACGCTTCCTGTTACTTTTTCTGGTTCGGGTTTCTCGGTTTGGTCACCCATTTGTATGGGTCTTTCTCCCGTTTGTTCCTCTAGTTCGTCTCCCGTTTGTATTGGTCTTTCGATTTCTAGTGTGGGCGGTTCTATTTCCATTTCCTCGACATGGACTGCCTCCCCATCTTCCACACTTAATTCGGGTTCTACATTTTTCTTCACCTTCTTTCCTTTTGGTTGCGGCATCTTGATTTGTTGATAGTTGCCGGGCTTGTTCCTTTCCTTTCAAGCCTCACTAGTTGGGCTGCCAATTTATAACAAACAGATAAATTGTGTATATGTTGTTTTGTTGTTATGTCGGATGTTACACTCCGCGCACTTTTAATACTTACTAATGGCTGGTATCTCTGCGATGATGTTATCCTGCAAACACAACTTAAGCTAATATGTGTATGTGGGCGCCACTTGCATATTTGTTCCAAGAAATTATTATTATTATTATTATTTTTAAATTTGATTTCTTAGTTGTTAAATTAATTATATAAAAAAATGTGAACAAGACAGCTTGAATTGTAAATAACATATGTTTAATGATCTTTCTTTTCATAAAAATCATCTGAAGGACTAACACTCGAATTAAACAAAATTGCAGAGTTACAAAAAATTATTATTGACAAGTTTTTTAAGTAAGTATCGGCTAATAAATATTTTATTGCTCAGTTGAATAGCATGAATTTAATGTATGAAAAAACTTTATACTCAGGACGTGACTCCTTTGAACTATCAAGACAAATCAGTGGGATGCTTTACAAAAATTGTGTGATTTGAACGTGTTTGACATGTGTAGTACAACTGTGTGACAATAATACCAGGTATAAATGATTTTAACTTTTGAACAACTCACGTTCCGGTGGGTAAGTATTTCCTTCACTGGACACTTTTCTTGGGGACGATTCCAATCTTGCGCCTCTTCGTGTTTACGTTCCTCACGCACTGGTAATTATTTATAAGTCAAATTACGGATTTAAAACTCCGCACGATTGAAATAAATTCGTACTGTATCTATGCTTCGAATTCTGGCGGCGGCGAACAGCTGTCTGCGTGGTTTCTCTATTCAGCCTTCACAGCACTAGTTCCAAACTCAATGTAGAAGGCTCGTGTCAGTAAATTGTTTTGGGAATGTTGTCAAAGTCGGTTTGTCTTAGCAAATACCAGCAAAATTGATTTTCTCTATTAAAATCGGTCCTTTTCAGGGCCGCTGGATATCTGGCTGTGTGCGTTTCTATTAAATATGGCGTGTTGCTGCTCTATTCAACAACACATTAGTGATTAGCGATATACTCCTTGTATAGGTTAAGTTAGTCTTTTGTCATGTACGGGAAAAAGCCTTTCTGTGTCCTCGTGTTGAATTCTTGTTCTTCGACTTCGCCTTGGACGAGATGATCAGATTCGTATGTGATGTGTCTCTTGTGGATTCAAAGCATAAAGTGTTTTTTGTGTCAAATTTCGTCTTCCTTATATACTCTGTAAGGCTCATTGTTTTAATATTTTGACATGAACTTCCGGTATATTTGAGTAAAATTTTCTTCTGGAACGTTCGAGAATATGCAAATGAAACATCATAGAACAAATTTGACTTCCGTAGAAGCTTTAGAAAAAAAACTTCTTATTCTTCATACTAAAGGATTTTACTGAAATTATTCTGGTATTTGTCAAACAATTTTACAGAACTACTTACAATCTGCATGCCATTATTATTTTTGGATTCTCTGCTTTCAACTGAATACAATGATACCATACACGATTGGTTTTGAACAAATTAAATCTAATAAATTAACATAAAATACAATTCTTACCTTGTAGTGTTTGCACAAAATTCTAATTCTCTAATTATTAAAATGTTATGAAGTTGCTTGGTTCTTGCTATAACATTAATACATAACACATTTATCCTTTCATAACAAAATAAACAAATATTAAAACATATAACATATAAATAAGTTCATTTTTCTATAGGCATTACATATGGCCTAGATTTTTGTCATTAGTTTTTGATGATAATTTGTCTTTTTCGGTATTATTATGGGATTTTTTGGGTATTCACTTAGAGTTTGTTATACTGTTTATCTTTGGGAATACCTGGTTTATCCTGATACATTTTATTTTTACTGTAATATTACTTAGCATCTTACTGTTTTGCACAGATGAGTTATTTTCTTTGTGTGACAATTTTCACTTTTATATTTAAAATTCTCTAAGAATTAAGCTTGTCTTCAACTGAGCAAGTATGTTTCCATTGTACATTATAGGATTGTACCTTTTTCCTTTATTTTTTCTAATATTCTGCAATTATTCTGTCAAATATGACTATTTTTGTGATTGTTTTTTGGCCTCAGCCTGGTATGGTATAGGTAAATAGTTTCATATCTTGACTGTTAAAGTGTTTTAGGTGGTCATATATATAAGTATAGTTACATTATATTGTATTTCAACTTTAGAATACAATTTTGTTGCATTTTGACAACATAAAATTCATAAATATTACAATTTTATATGTTCATCACATGTTTTCAGTTTAACACAGTTTTTGACTATTTTCATTGATTTCTAATCATTTTACAGCTTTCTCTATTTAAGATAATTTGTTTGTCTCTGTCTAATTGACATTTACATATAGTTTTTATATTAATTCTATAATAATTAATTTCACATAAAATGGTCTCAAATCCAAAACCTTGATTTTTTGCCATAACATTTATATACTTTTTATTTTAACTTACATCCTTTTTAATGATGTATTCAAATCATTTAATACATTTATTTTATTTATATTACAAAGTATAATAACAGATCTTGTCCATTAATTCACAATAAATAGTTTTTTATACCCTATTAAGAGTTACATTTCTTAATATGTAATGACCTCATTTTGGTCATTTCTGAGATTATCTGTTTCTCTTATAGTATATTATCAGTTTTACGCTGTTTTCACTTAAACAATATATGGGGTTTGAGTCTTGGTCATAGTCTTTGTCGTTTTTTCATGTTAATGATATTAATTATCGGACAATATTACAAAATTTTTCGGATTACTTGGGTTCGATACTGTTCACCTCACCTTCCTCTTATGATAATTTACTTTGCAATTAAATTCCTTTATGGAACATTCTGTGACATTACATATGCCTCCCCGTTAAAATTGATAATTTGGGAAAAACATTTCTTCAGTTTTGATGAAATTATCATTTCTATATTAACCTTTTATTAGCTTCATTGATATTTCATCCTTTTATCTTATAATTAGATTCCTGTACTACTCCTTTAATATATTAATCCACCTCATTATCCATGTCTCAATCTTTACCATATCTCCTTTTCCTTTCCTTTACCTTGATGTTAAGTATTTAATCTTTGATATAACTCCCTAACAATTCCCTAACTTTTATAGCGGGTTCGGAGTCAGAGGGGCCCCATTGGCAATCCAATCTCCGCCGTTCCCTAACTATAACCACTGAAATCAGAGGAAACACATCTCTGTCCAGAAAATATATAAGACGTACTTATAATTGCACTTTCGCAAAAAATAATAATAAAAAAAAAATATAATATTCAAAGATCATAGGCTCCTACACATAAATTCCCTTTCTTAATCTCTTCTGATTATTTCTCAGTTATAATAATATACTGTTCTCCGCAGGTAAAATTATCTTTTAAAATCATTCTATGCAATAGCTATATTTATAAATTCATCATTACCTCCTTATGTAACACACTGTTTCCTTTTTTTTTTTTCTTTCATTTATCATCTCCTTTTAGTATCGAATATATGACAGTATTTCTCCTCCTTAGTAATATCAATTGTTATTTGATTGTTCAATAATTTATTTAATTAATTATGTCCTTTCCTTCTTTCCTCCTCTCCTTCTCTAAGTACGGGTAAGTTGGTAAATATACGTTGACTTGGCTGTTGGAAATAAATTTATATTTTATATATATATTTTTGCCTTTGGTGGAAGGTGTCCTTCTCGTATTTTTATTTTTATTAATAATCTTCTCTCCTTTCCTAAGTACGGGTAAGTGGGTAAATATACGTTGACTTGTGCTTTTATTCATGGTACCTTCTCAATGCCGCTTGATTATATGTACCCTTTACTTTGTTATTGACGGTGTCTGTTACCTCGTATGTATTGTTTTCTTTATCTTTCGTAATTGTAAAAGGTCCTGTATATAAAAGTAATAATTTTTTTGTTATGCCTTGTATAGTACTGGGCAATTCTCTATTCCGGACTAACACCTTTTCTCCTACCTTATACTTAATAGCCTTTGGTTGGGATTGAATATATTTCTTCCGTTGTTGTTCTGTTTTTTCTAGTACTCTATTATAAAATCTGGTTCCTTCAAAGTGATATTCAGGTTCGCTGGGAAAGCTAATAATCTCCTTTATTTCCCGGGGTGGGGGTCTTTCGAACATAACTGTGTACGGTGACTCCTCTATTGTATTATGATAGGATAAATTGAGAAAGTCCTCTGTTGACCCTAAGTATTCGTGCCATCTCTTCTGTTCCTCATGGCAGTAGGTTCTCAACAGCCATCCTACTTCCCTCAACACTCTCTCGGCTGGGTTTTTCCATCGACTGGTTCCTCTCCCGCCTTAATTCTCTTATTGCCTGAGCGTATTTTTCAAAAATCTGGTCCGTTTGTTCCTTGTAATTTTCCTTCTTTTTGGGATGCATCCTTCTTCTAGGCACACTTACTTTAAATGCATTATGGCTTATGATTTCCTTCGTTGTAATACAGTCATTCCTTTTGTCCCTCTTCATTAAGTTCCTTCATATAAATTCCTTCTCTGCGGTCGATGACTGGGGAGTTAAGTATATCAATTAAACCACTTCGAGTCATCCCTACTATTTCCTTTGTATTATTTCTATTGGTTTTTCTCTGTTCGTCCAACCTGTTACCTATGTCATACGTTCTTTGTATTCTCTCGCTAACGTCTTTCCGGACTTCTCCTACCTCCTGCATGATTTCGTCTTGGTTTTGCCTTACCTTATTATCGAGATTCCGAACATTTTGTTTGGCTCTACTGTTCGCTCCTCTATGGTTTCAAAACGGGTATTATTTCCTTCCTGCAATCTTTCTAACTGTTTCGCCATTGTCTCGACCCTCCTGTCACTGTCGATTTTACTATCATCAATTTTTTGGTTTACCGTCTCGTAATTTGCACTAATTTCCTTTTTCAGGGACTCTATACATTTTCTATTTTCCTCCTGAAATAGCTCCAGCTTTTTTTCATTATCATTGATCTTATCGGTTATATACTCCCTTAAAGATTCTATTTTTTTGTCTAATTCCTCCCTATCTTCCTGTCTGTTTTTATTATTCTCCTCCTTATCTTTCTGTCTGTTTTTATTATTCTCCTCCTTATCTTCCTGTCTATCGCTCCTTAGGGATTCTATACTTTTGTTATTTTCCTCCTTCAGGGATAATGTATTTTTATTCGTATTTTTGTTTATCGTTTCTTCCATTCTTTGGAACATCATCATTATTGCGTTCATGTTGACGCTCCCTGTTACTTTTTCTGGTTCGGGTTTCTCGGTTTGGTCTCCCATTTGTATGGGTCTTTCTCCCGTTTGTTCCTCTAGTTCGTCTCCAGTTTGTATTGGTCTTTCGATTTCTAGTGTGGGCGGTTCTATTTCCATTTCCTCGACTTGGGATGCCTCCTCATCTTCCACACTTAATTCGGGTTCTACATTTTTCTTCACCTCTTTCCTTTTGGTTGCGGCATCTTGATTTGTTGATAGTTGCCGGGCTTGTTCCTTTCCTTTCAAGCCTCACTAGTTGGGCTGCCAATTTATAACGAACAGAAAAATTGTGTATATGTTGTTTTGTTGTTATGTCGGATGTTACACTCCGCGCAATTTTAATACTTACTAATGGCTGGTATCTCTGCGATGATGTTATCCTGCAAACACAACTTAAGCTAATATGTGTATGTGGGCGCCACTTGGATATTTGTTCCAAGAAATTATTATTATTATTATTATTATTATTAAATTTGATTTCTTAGTTGTTAAATTAATTATATAAAAAAATGTGAACAAGACAGCTTGAATTGTAAATAACATATGTTTAATGATCTTTCTTTTCATAAAAATCATCTGAAGGACTAACACTCGAATTAAACAAAATTGCAGAGTTACAAAAAATTATTATTGACAAGTTTTTTAAGTAAGTATCGGCTAATAAATATTTTATTGCTCAGTTGAATAGCATGAATTTAATGTATGAAAAAACTTTATACTCAGGACGTGACTCCTTTGAACTATCAAGACAAATCAGTGGGATGCTTTACAAAAATTGTGTGATTTGAAGGTGTTTGACATGTGTAGTACAACTGTGTGACAATAATACCAGGTATAAATGATTTTAACTTTTGAACAACTCACGTTCCGGTGGGTAAGTATTTCCTTCACTGGACACTTTTCTTGGGGACGATTCCAATCTTGCGCCTCTTCGTGTTTACGTTCCTCACGCACTGGTAATTATTTATAAGTCAAATTAGGGTTTTAAAACTCCGCACGATTGAAATAAATTCGTACTGTATCTATGCTTTGAATTCTGGCGGCGGCGAACAGCTGTCTGCGTGGTTTCTCTATTCAGCCGTCACAGCGCTAGTTCCAAACACAATTTAGAAGGCTCGTGTCAGTAAATTGTTTTGGGAATGTTGTCAAAGTCGGTTTGTCTTAGCAAATACCAGCAAAATTGATTTTCTCTATTAAAATCGGTCCTTTTCAGGGCCGCTGGATATCTGGCTGTGTGCGTTTCTATTAAATATGGCGTGTTGCTGCTCTATTCAACAACACATTAGTGATTAGCGATATACTCCTTGTATAGGTTAAGTTAGTCTTTTGTCATGTACGGGAAAAAGCCTTTCTGTGTCCTCGTGTTGAATTCTTGTTCTTCGACTTCGCCTTGGACGAGATGATCGGATTCGTATGTGATGTGTCTCTTGTGGATTCAAAGCATAAAGTGTTTTTTGTGTCAAATTTCGTCTTCCTTATATACTCTGTAAGGCTCATTGTTTTAATATTTTGACATGAACTTCCTTTATTTTTGAGTAAAATTTTCTTCTGGAACGTTCGAGAATATGCAAATGGAACATCATAGAACAAATTTGACTTCCGTAGAAGCTTTAGAACAAAAACTTCTTATTCTTCATACTAAAGGATTTTACTGAAATTATTCTGGTATTTGTCAAACAATTTTACAGAACTACTTACAATCTGCATGCCATTATTATTTTTGGATTCTCTGCTTTCAACTGAATACAATGATACCATACACGATTGGTTTTGAACAAATTAAATCTAATAAATTAACATAAAATACAATTCTTACCTTGAAGTGTTTGCACAAAATTCTAATTCTCTAATTATTAAAATGTTATGAAGTTGCTTGGTTCTTGCTATAACATTAATACATAACACATTTATCCTTTCATAACAAAATAAACAAATATTGAAAAATATAACGTATAAATAAGTTCATTTTTCTATAGGCATTACATATGGCCTAGATTTTTGTCATTAGTTTTTGATGATAATTTGTCTTTTTCGGTATTATTATGGGATTTTTTGGGTATTCACTTAGAGTTTGTTATATTGTTTATCTTTGGGAATACCTGGTTTATCCTGATACATTTTATTTTTACTGTAATATTACTTAGCATCTTACTGTTTTGCACAGATGAGTTATTTTCTTTGTGTGACAATTTTCACTTTTATATTTAAAATTCTCTAAGAATTAAGCTTGTCTTCAACTGAGCAAGTATGTTTCCATTGTACATTATAGGATTGTACCTTTTCGACATGATAATGTCTTATGGCTGGGGGTCATTTGAAAATTTCTGTAACGCATCACGCTGCATGACGTCATCATTTACCAGCCAGGAATCGTTAACTAAAACCGCGACCGCTAACATGCTAACGTCTGTTGCAGATTAAAGACCTAACAAGCAAACAACACTGCATAGCTGTAGATAGGTATGTAACCAATCAGTCAGTCAGTAACCATAATAATGTTGCGTTTAGCTGGCGGCTGAAAGACATTATCATGCTCTTAAGCTTTTACCATTTGGTAAACGGTACTTTACATTTTTTCCATTATTTTTTCTAATATTCTGCAATTATTCTGTCAAATATGACTATTTTTGTGATTGTTTTTTGCCCTCAGCCTGGTATGGTATAGGTAAATAGTTTCATATCTTGACTGTTAAAGTGTTTTAGGTGGTCATATATATAAGTATAGTTACATTATATTGTATTTCAACTTTAGAATACAATTTTGTTGCATTTTGACAACATAAAATTCATAAATATTACAATTTTATATGTTCATCACATGTTTTCAGTTTAACACAGTTTTTGACTATTTTCATTGATTTCTAATCATTTTACAGCTTTCTCTATTTAACATAATTTGTTTGTCTCTGTCTAATTGACATTTACATATAGTTTTTATATTAATTCTATAATAATTAATTTCACATAAAATCTGAGTGGTTGGTCTCAAATCCAAAACCTTGATTTTTTGTCATAACATTTATACACTTTTCATTTTAACTTACATCCTTTTTAATGATGTATTCAAATCATTTAATACATTTATTTTATTTATATTACAAAGTATAATAACAAATCTTGTCCATTAATTCACAATAAATAGTTTTTTATACCCTATTAAGAGTTACATTTCTTAATATGTAATGACCTCATTTTGGTCATTTCTGAGATTATCTGTTTCTCTTATAGTATATTATCAGTTTTACGCTGTTTTTCACTTAAACAATATATGGGGTTTGAGTCTTGGTCATAGTCTTTGTCGTTTTTTCATGTTAATGATATTAATTATCGGACAATATTACAAAATTTTTCGGATTACTTGGGTTCGATACTGTTCACCTCACCTTCCTCTTATGATAATTTACTTTGCAATTAAATTCCTTTATGGAACATTCTGTGACATTACATGTGCCTCCCCGTTAAAATTGATAATTTGGGAAAAACATTTCTTCAGTTTTGATGAAATTATCATTTCTATATTAACCTTTTATTAGCTTCATTGATATTTCATCCTTTTATCTTATAATTAGATTCCTGTACTACTCCTTTAAAATATTAATCCACCTCATTATCCATGTCTCAATCTTTACCATATCTCCTTTTCCTTTCCTTTACCTTGATGTTAAGTATTTAATCTTTGATATAACTCCCTAACAATTCCCTAACTTTTATAGCGGGTTCGGAGTCAGAGGGGCCCCATTGGCAATCCAATCTCCGCCGTTCCCTAACTATAACCACTGAAATCAGAGGAAACACATCTCTGTCCAGAAAATATATAAGACGTACTTATAATTGCACTTTCGCAAAAAATAATAATAAAAAAAAAATATAATATTCAAAGATCATAGGCTCCTACACATAAATTCCCTTTCTTAATCTCTTCTGATTATTTCTCAGTTATATTAATATACTGTTCTCCGCAGGTAAAATTATCTTTTAAAATCATTCTATGCAATAGCTATATTTATAAATTCATCATTACCTCCTTATGTAACACACTGTTTCCTTTTTTTTTTTTTTTTTCTTTCATTTATCATCTCCTTTTAGTATCGAATATATGACAGTATTTCTCCTCCTTAGTAATATCAATTGTTATTTAATTGTTCAATAATTTATTTAATTAATTATGTCCTTTCCTTCTTTCCTCCTCTCCTTCTCTAAGTACGGGTAAGTTGGTAAATATACGTTGACTTGGCTATTGGAAATAAATTTATATTTTATATATATATTTTTGCCTTTGGTGGAAGGTGTCCTTCTCGTATTTTTATTTTTATTAATAATCTTCTCTCCTTTCCTAAGTATGGGTAAGTGGGTAAATATACGTTGACTTGTGTTTTTATTCATGGTACCTTCTCAATGCCGCTTGATTATATGTACCCTTTACTTTGTTATTGACGGTGTCTGTTACCTCGTATGTATTGTTTTCTTTATCTTTCGTAATTGTAAAAGGTCCTGTATATAAAAGTAATAATTTTTTTGTTATGCCTTGTATAGTACTGGGCAATTCTCTATTCCGGACTAACACCTTTTCTCCTACCTTATACTTAATAGCCTTTGGTTGGGATTGAATATATTTCTTCCGTTGTTGTTCTGTTTTTTCTAGTACTCTATTATAAAATCTGGTTCCTTCAAAGTGATATTCAGGTTCGCTGGGAAAGCTAATAATCTCCTTTTTTCCCGGGGTGGGGGTCTTTCGAACATAACTGTGTACGGTGACTCCTCTATTGTATTATGATAGGATAAATTGAGAAAGTCCTCTGTTGACCCTAAGTATTCGTGCCATCTCTTCTGTTCCTCATGGCAGTAGGTTCTCAACAGCCGTCCTACTTCCCTCAACACTCTCTCGGCTGGGTTTTTCCATCGACTGGTTCCTCTCCCGCCTTAATTCTCTTATTGCCTGAGCGTATTTTTCAAAAATCTGGTCCATTTGTTCCTTGTAATTTTCCTTCTTTTTGGGATGCATCCTTCTTCTAGGCACACTTACTTTAAATGCATTATGGCTTATGATTTCCTTCGTTGTAATACAGTCATTCCTTTTTGTCCCTCTTCATTAAGAACCTTCATATAAATTCCTTCTCTGCGGTCGATGACTGGGGGGTTAAGTATATCAATTAAACCACTTCGAGTCATCTCTACTATTTCCTTTGTATTATTTCTATTGGTTTTTCTCTGTTCGTCCAACCTGTTACCTATGTCATACGTTCTTTGTATTCTCTCGCTAACGTCTTTCCGGACTTCTCCTACCTCCTGCATGATTTCGTCTTGGTTTTGCCTTACCTTATTATCGAGATTCCGAACATCTTGTTTGGCTCTACTGTTCGCTCCTCTATGGTTTCAAAAAAGGTATTATTTCCTTCCTGCAATCTTTCTAACTGTTTCGCCATTGTCTCAACCCTCCTGTCACTGTCAATTTTACTATCATCAATTTTTTGGTTTACCGTCTCGTAATTTGCACTAATTTCCTTTTTCAGGGACTCTATACATTTTCTATTTTCCTCCTGAAATAGCTCTAGCTTTTTTTCATTGTCATTGATCTTATCGGTTATATACTCCCTTAAAGATTCTATTTTTTTGTCTAATTCCTCCCTATCTTCCTGTCTGTTTTTATTATTCTCCTCCTTATCTTCCTGTCTGTTTTTATTATTCTCCTCCTTATCTTCCTGTCTATCTCTCCTTAGGGATTCTATACTTTTGTTATTTTCCTCCTTCAGGGATAATGTATTTTTATTCGTATTTTTGTTTATCGTTTCTTCCATTCTTTGGAACATCATCTTTATTGCGTTCATGTTGACGCTCCCTGTTACTTTTTCTGGTTCGGGTTTCTCGGTTTGGTCTCCCATTTGTATGGGTCTTTCTCCCGTTTGTTCCTCTAGTCCGTCTCCAGTTTGTATTGGTCTTTCGATTTCTAGTGTGGGCGGTTCTATTTCCATTTCCTCGACATGGACTGCCTCCCCATCTTCCACACTTAATTCGGGTTCTACATTTTTCTTCACCTCTTTCCTTTTGGTTGCGGCATCTTGATTTGTTGATAGTTGCCGGGCTTGTTCCTTTCCTTTCAAGCCTCACTAGTTGGGCTGCCAATTTATAACGAACTGAAAAATTGTGTATATGTTGTTTTGTTGTTATGTCGGATGTTACACTCCGCGCACTTTTAATACTTACTAATGGCTGGTATCTCTGCGATGATGTTATCCTGCAAACACAACTTAAGCTAATATGTGTATGTGGGCGCCACTTGCATATTTGTTCCAAGAAATTATTATTATTATTATTATTAAATTTGATTTCTTAGTTGTTAAATTAATTATATAAAAAAATGTGAACAAGACAGCTTGAATTGTAAATAACATATGTTTAATGATCTTTCTTTTCATAACTATTATCTGAAGGACTAACACTCGAATTAAACAAAATTGCAGAGTTACAAAAAATTATTATTGACAAGTTTTTTAAGTAAGTATCGGCTAATAAATATTTTATTGCTCAGTTGAATAGCATGAATTTAATGTATGAAAAAACTTTATACTCAGGACGTGACTCCTTTGAACTATCAAGACAAATCAGTGGGATGCTTTACAAAAATTGTGTGATTTGAACGTGTTTGACATGTGTAGTACAACTGTGTGACAATAATACCAGGTATAAATGATTTTAACTTTTGAACAACTCACGTTCCGGTGGGTAAGTATTTCCTTCACTGGACACTTTTCTTGGGGACGATTCCAATCTTGCGCCTCTTCGTGTTTACGTTCCTCACGCACTGGTAATTATTTATAAGTCAAATTACGGTTTTAAAACTCCGCACGATTGAAATAAATTCGTACTGTATCTATGCTTTGAATTCTGGCGGCGGCGAACAGCTGTCTGCGTGGTTTCTCTATTCAGCCGTCACAGCGCTAGTTCCAAACTCAATGTAGAAGGCTCGTGTCAGTAAATTGTTTTGGGAATGTTGTCAAAGTCGGTTTGTCTTAGCAAATACCAGCAAAATTGATTTTCTCTATTAAAATCGGTCCTTTTCAGGGCCGCTGGATATCTGGCTGTGTGCGTTTCTATTAAATATGGCGTGTTGCTGCTCTATTCAACAACACATTAGTGATTAGCGATATACTCCTTGTATAGGTTAAGTTAGTCTTTTGTCATGTAAGGGAAAAAGCCTTTCTGTGTCCTCGTGTTGAATTCTTGTTCTTCGACTTCGCCTTGGACGAGATGATCGGATTCGTATGTGATGTGTCTCTTGTGGATTCAAAGCATAAAGTGTTTTTTTTATCAAATTTCGTCTTCCTTATATACTCTGTAAGGCTCATTGTTTTAATATTTTGACATGAACTTCCGGTATTTTTGAGTAAAATTTTCTTCTGGAACGTTCGAGAATATGCAAATGGAACATCATAGAACAAATTTGACTTCCGTAGAAGCTTTAGAACAAAAACTTCTTATTCTTCATACTAAAGGATTTTACTGAAATTATTCTGGTATTTGTCAAACAATTTTTCAGAATTACTTACAATCTGCATGTCATTATTATTTTTGGATTCTCTGCTTTCAACTGAATACAATGATACCATACACGATTGGTTTTGAACAAATTAAATCTAATAAATTAACATAAAATACAATTCTTACCTTGTAGTGTTTGCACAAAATTCTAATTCTCTAATTATTAAAATGTTATGAAGTTGCTTGGTTCTTGCTATAACATTAATACATAACACATTTATCCTTTCATAACAAAATAAACAAATATTAAAACATATAACGTATAAATAAGTTCATTTTTCTATAGGCATTACATATGGCCTAGATTTTTGTCATTAGTTTTTGATGATAATTTGTCTTTTTCGGTATTATTATGGGATTTTTTGGGTATTCACTTAGAGTTTGTTATATTGTTTATCTTTGGGAATACCTGGTTTATCCTGATACATTTTATTTTTACTGTAATATTACTTAGCATCTTACTGTTTTGCACAGATGAGTTATTTTCTTTGTGTGACAATTTTCACTTTTATATTTAAAATTCTCTAAGAATTAAGCTTGTCTTCAACTGAGCAAGTATGTTTCCATTGTACATTATAGGATTGTACCTTTTTCCTTTATTTTTTCTAATATTCTGCAATTATTCTGTCAAATATGACTATTTTTGTGATTGTTTTTTGGCCTCAGCCTGGTATGGTATAGGTAAATAGTTTCATATCTTGACTGTTAAAGTGTTTTAGGTGGTCATATATATAAGTATAGTTACATTATATTGTATTTCAACTTTAGAATACAATTTTGTTGCATTTTGACAACATAAAATTCATAAATATTACAATTTTATATGTTCATCACATGTTTTCAGTTTAACACAGTTTTTAACTATTTTCATTGATTTCTAATCATTTTACAGCTTTCTCTATTTAAGATAATTTGTTTGTCTCTGTCTAATTGACATTTACATATAGTTTTTATATTAATTATATAATAATTAATTTTCACATAAAATCTGAGTGGTTGGTCTCAAATCCAAAACCTTGATTTTTTGTCATAACATTTATATATTTTTTATTTTAACTTACATCCTTTTTAATGATGTATTCAAATCATTTAATACATTTATTTTATTTATATTACAAAGTATAATAACAGATCTTGTCCATTCATTCACAATAAATAGTTTTTTATACCCTATTAAGAGTTACATTTCTTAATATGTAATGACCTCATTTTGGTCATTTCTGAGATTATCTGTTTCTCTTATAGTATATTATCAGTTTTACGCTGTTTTTCACTTCAACAATATATGGGGTTTGAGTCTTGGTCATAGTCTTTGTCGTTTTTTCATGTTAATGATATTAATTATCGGACAATATTACAAAATTTTTCGGATTACTTGGGTTCGATACTGTTCACCTCACCTTCCTCTTATGATAATTTACTTTGCAATTAAATTCCTTTATGGAACATTCTGTGACATTACATATGCCTCCCCGTTAAAATTGATAATTTGGGAAAAACATTTCTTCAGTTTTGATGAAATTATCATTTCTATATTAACCTTTTATTAGCTTCATTAATATTTCATCCTTTTATCTTATAATTAGATTCCTGTACTACTCCTTTAATATATTAATCCACCTCATTATCCATGTCTCAATCTTTACCATATCTCCTTTTCCTTTCCTTTACCTTGATGTTAAGTATTTAATCTTTGATATAACTCCCTAACAATTCCCTAAATTTTATAGCGGGTTCGGAGTCAGAGGGGCCCCATTGGCAATCCAATCTCCGCCGTTCCCTAACTATAACCACTGAAATCAGAGGAAACACATCTCTGTCCTGAAAATATATAAGATGTACTTATAATTTCACTTTCGCAAAAAATAATAATAAAAAAAATATATAATATTCAAAGATCATAGGCTCCTACACATAAATTCCCTTTCTTAATCTCTTCTGATTATTTCTCAGTTATATTAATATACTGTTCTCCGCAGGTAAAATTATCTTTTAAAATCATTCTATGCAATAGCTATATTTATAAATTCATCATTACCTCCTTATGTAACACACTGTTTCCTTTTTTTTTTTTTTTTTCTTTCATTTATCATCTCCTTTTAGTATCGAATATATGACAGTATTTCTCCTCCTTAGTAATATCAATTGTTATTTGATTGTTCAATAATTTATTTAATTAATTATGTCCTTTCCTTCTTTCCTCCTCTCCTTCTCTAAGTACGGGTAAGTTGGTAAATATACGTTGACTTGGCTATTGGAAATAAATTTATATTTTATATATAAATTTTTGCCTTTGGTGGAAGGTGTCCTTCTCGTACTTTTATTTTTATTAATAATCTTCTCTCCTTTCCTAAGTACGGGTAAGTGGGTAAATATACGTTGACTTGTGTTTTTATTCATGGTACCTTCTCAATGCCGCTTGATTATATGTACCCTTTACTTTGTTATTGACGGTGTCTGTTACCTCGTATGTATTGTTTTCTTTATCTTTCGTAATTGTAAAAGGTCCTGTATATAAAAGTAATAATTTTTTTGTTATGCCTTGTATAGTACTGGGCAATTCTCTATTCCGGACTAACACCTTTTCTCCTACCTTATACTTAATAGCCTTTGGTTGGGATTGAATATATTTCTTCCGTTGTTGTTCTGTTTTTTCTAGTACTCTATTATAAAATCTGGTTCCTTCAAAGTGATATTCAGGTTCGCTGGGAAAGCTAATAATCTCCTTTATTTCCCGGGGTGGGGGTCTTTCGAACATAACTGTGTACGGTGACTCCTCTATTGTATTATGATAGGATAAATTGAGAAAGTCCTCTGTTGACCCTAAGTATTCGTGCCATCTCTTCTGTTCCTCATGGCAGTAGGTTCTCAACAGCCGTCCTACTTCCCTCAACACTCTCTCGGCTGGGTTTTTCCATCGACTGGTTCCTCTCCCGCCTTAATTCTCTTATTGCCTGAGCCTATTTTTCAAAAATCTGGTCCATTTGTTCCTTGTAATTTTCCTTCTTTTTGGGATGCATCCTTCTTCTAGGCACACTTACTTTAAATGCATTATGGCTTATGATTTCCTTCGTTGTAATACAGTCATTCCTTTTGTCCCTCTTCATTAAGTTCCTTCATATAAATTCCTTCTCTGCGGTCGATGACTGGGGGGTTAAGTATATCAATTAAACCACTTCGAGTCATCTCTACTATTTCCTTTGTATTATTTCTATTGGTTTTTCTCTGTTCGTCCAACCTGTTACCTATGTTATACGTTCTTTGTATTCTCTCGCTAACGTCTTTCCGGACTTCTCCTACCTCCTGCATGATTTCGTCTTGGTTTTGCCTTACCTTATTATCGAGATTCCGAACATCTTGTTTGGCTCTACTGTTCGCTCCTCTATGGTTTCAAAACGGGTATTATTCCTTCCTGCATTCTTTCTAACTGTTTCGCCATTGTCTCGACCCTCCTGTCACTGTCGATTTTACTATCATCAATTTTTTGATTTACCGTCTCGTAATTTGCACTAATTTCCTTTTTCAGGGACTCTATACATTTTCTATTTTCCTCCTGAAATAGCTCCAGCTTTTTTTCATTGTCATTGATCTTATCGGTTATATACTCCCTTAAAGATTCTATTTTTTTGTCTAATTCCTCCCTATCTTCCTGTCTGTTTTTATTATTCTCCTCCTTATCTTCCTGTCTGTTTTTATTATTCTCCTCCTTATCTTCCTGTCTATCTCTCCTTAGGGATTCTATACTTTTGTTATTTTCCTCCTTCAGGGATAATGTATTTTTATTCGTATTTTTGTTTATCGTTTCTTCCATTCTTTGGAACATCATCATTATTGCGTTCATGTTGACGCTCCCTGTTACTTTTTCTGGTTCGGGTTTCTCGGTTTGGTCTCCCATTTGTATGGGTCTTTCTCCCGTTTGTTCCTCTAGTTCGTCTCCAGTTTGTATTGGTCTTTCGATTTCTAGTGTGGGCGGTTCTATTTCCATTTCCTCGACTTGGAATGCCTCTCCATCTTCCACACTTAATTCGGGTTCTACATTTTTCTTCACCTCTTTCCTTTTGGTTGCGGCATCTTGATTTGTTGATAGTTGCCGGGCTTGTTCCTTTCCTTTCAAGCCTCACTAGTTGGGCTGCCAATTTATAACGAACAGAAAAATTGTGTATATGGTGTTTTGTTGTTATGTCGGATGTTACACTCCGCGCACTTTTAATACTTACTAATGGCTGGTATCTCTGCGATGATGTTATCCTGCAAACACAACTTAAGCTAATATGTGTATGTGGGCGCCACTTGGATATTTGTTCCAAGAAATTATTATTATTATTATTATTATTAAATTTGATTTCTTAGTTGTTAAATTAATTATATAAAAAAATGTGAACAAGACAGCTTGAATTGTAAATAACATATGTTTAATGATCTTTCTTTTCATAAAAATCATTTGCAGGACTAACACTCGAATTAAACAAAATTGCAGAGTTACAAAAAATTATTATTGACAAGTTTTTTAAGTAAGTATCGGCTAATAAATATTTTATTGCTCAGTTGAATAGCATGAATTTAATGTATGAAAAAACTTTATACTCAGGACGTGACTCCTTTGAACTATCAAGACAAATCAGTGGGATGCTTTACAAAAATTGTGTGATTTGAAGGTGTTTGACATGTGTAGTACAACTGTGTGACAATAATACCAGGTATAAATGATTTTAAATTTTGAACAACTCACGTTCCGGTTGGTAAGTATTTCCTTCACTGGACACTTTTCTTGGGGACGATTCCAATCTTGCGCCTCTTCGTGTTTACGTTCCTCACGCACTGGTAATTATTTATAAGTCAAATTACGGTTTTAAAACTCCGCACGATTGAAATAAATTCGTACTGTATCTATGCTTTGAATTCTGGCGGCGGCGAACAGCTGTCTGCGTGGTTTCTCTATTCGGCCGTCACAGCGCTAGTTCCAAACTCAATGTAGAAGGCTCGTGTCAGTAAATTGTTTTGGGAATGTTGTCAAAGTCGGTTTGTCTTAGCAAATACCAGCAAAATTGATTTTCTCTATTAAAATCGGTCCTTTTCAGGGCCGCTGGATATCTGGCTGTGTGCGTTTCTATTAAATATGGCGTGTTGCTGCTCTATTCAACAACACATTAGTGATTAGCGATATACTCCTTGTATAGGTTAAGTTAGTCTTTTGTCATGTAAGGGAAAAAGCCTTTCTGTGTCCTCGTGTTGAATTCTTGTTCTTCGACTTCGCCTTGGACGAGATGATCGGATTCGTATGTGATGTGTCTCTTGTGGATTCAAAGCATAAAGTGTTTTTTTTATCAAATTTCGTCTTCCTTATATACTCTGTAAGGCTCATTGTTTTAATATTTTGACATGAACTTCCGGTATTTTTGAGTAAAATTTTCTTCTGGAACGTTCGAGAATATGCAAATGGAACATCATAGAACAAATTTGACTTCCGTAGAAGCTTTAGAACAAAAACTTCTTATTCTTCATACTAAAGGATTTTACTGAAATTATTCTGGTATTTGTCAAACAATTTTTCAGAATTACTTACAATCTGCATGTCATTATTATTTTTGGATTCTCTGCTTTCAACTGAATACAATGATACCATACACGATTGGTTTTGAACAAATTAAATCTAATAAATTAACATAAAATACAATTCTTACCTTGTAGTGTTTGCACAAAATTCTAATTCTCTAATTATTAAAATGTTATGAAGTTGCTTGGTTCTTGCTATAACATTAATACATAACACATTTATCCTTTCATAACAAAATAAACAAATATTAAAACATATAACGTATAAATAAGTTCATTTTTCTATAGGCATTACATATGGCCTAGATTTTTGTCATTAGTTTTTGATGATAATTTGTCTTTTTCGGTATTATTATGGGATTTTTTGGGTATTCACTTAGAGTTTGTTATATTGTTTATCTTTGGGAATACCTGGTTTATCCTGATACATTTTATTTTTACTGTAATATTACTTAGCATCTTACTGTTTTGCACAGATGAGTTATTTTCTTTGTGTGACAATTTTCACTTTTATATTTAAAATTCTCTAAGAATTAAGCTTGTCTTCAACTGAGCAAGTATGTTTCCATTGTACATTATAGGATTGTACCTTTTTCCTTTATTTTTTCTAATATTCTGCAATTATTCTGTCAAATATGACTATTTTTGTGATTGTTTTTTGGCCTCAGCCTGGTATGGTATAGGTAAATAGTTTCATATCTTGACTGTTAAAGTGTTTTAGGTGGTCATATATATAAGTATAGTTACATTATATTGTATTTCAACTTTAGAATACAATTTTGTTGCATTTTGACAACATAAAATTCATAAATATTACAATTTTATATGTTCATCACATGTTTTCAGTTTAACACAGTTTTTAACTATTTTCATTGATTTCTAATCATTTTACAGCTTTCTCTATTTAAGATAATTTGTTTGTCTCTGTCTAATTGACATTTACATATAGTTTTTATATTAATTATATAATAATTAATTTTCACATAAAATCTGAGTGGTTGGTCTCAAATCCAAAACCTTGATTTTTTGTCATAACATTTATATATTTTTTATTTTAACTTACATCCTTTTTAATGATGTATTCAAATCATTTAATACATTTATTTTATTTATATTACAAAGTATAATAACAGATCTTGTCCATTCATTCACAATAAATAGTTTTTTATACCCTATTAAGAGTTACATTTCTTAATATGTAATGACCTCATTTTGGTCATTTCTGAGATTATCTGTTTCTCTTATAGTATATTATCAGTTTTACGCTGTTTTTCACTTCAACAATATATGGGGTTTGAGTCTTGGTCATAGTCTTTGTCGTTTTTTCATGTTAATGATATTAATTATCGGACAATATTACAAAATTTTTCGGATTACTTGGGTTCGATACTGTTCACCTCACCTTCCTCTTATGATAATTTACTTTGCAATTAAATTCCTTTATGGAACATTCTGTGACATTACATATGCCTCCCCGTTAAAATTGATAATTTGGGAAAAACATTTCTTCAGTTTTGATGAAATTATCATTTCTATATTAACCTTTTATTAGCTTCATTAATATTTCATCCTTTTATCTTATAATTAGATTCCTGTACTACTCCTTTAATATATTAATCCACCTCATTATCCATGTCTCAATCTTTACCATATCTCCTTTTCCTTTCCTTTACCTTGATGTTAAGTATTTAATCTTTGATATAACTCCCTAACAATTCCCTAAATTTTATAGCGGGTTCGGAGTCAGAGGGGCCCCATTGGCAATCCAATCTCCGCCGTTCCCTAACTATAACCACTGAAATCAGAGGAAACACATCTCTGTCCTGAAAATATATAAGATGTACTTATAATTTCACTTTCGCAAAAAATAATAATAAAAAAAATATATAATATTCAAAGATCATAGGCTCCTACACATAAATTCCCTTTCTTAATCTCTTCTGATTATTTCTCAGTTATATTAATATACTGTTCTCCGCAGGTAAAATTATCTTTTAAAATCATTCTATGCAATAGCTATATTTATAAATTCATCATTACCTCCTTATGTAACACACTGTTTCCTTTTTTTTTTTTTTTTTCTTTCATTTATCATCTCCTTTTAGTATCGAATATATGACAGTATTTCTCCTCCTTAGTAATATCAATTGTTATTTGATTGTTCAATAATTTATTTAATTAATTATGTCCTTTCCTTCTTTCCTCCTCTCCTTCTCTAAGTACGGGTAAGTTGGTAAATATACGTTGACTTGGCTATTGGAAATAAATTTATATTTTATATATAAATTTTTGCCTTTGGTGGAAGGTGTCCTTCTCGTACTTTTATTTTTATTAATAATCTTCTCTCCTTTCCTAAGTACGGGTAAGTGGGTAAATATACGTTGACTTGTGTTTTTATTCATGGTACCTTCTCAATGCCGCTTGATTATATGTACCCTTTACTTTGTTATTGACGGTGTCTGTTACCTCGTATGTATTGTTTTCTTTATCTTTCGTAATTGTAAAAGGTCCTGTATATAAAAGTAATAATTTTTTTGTTATGCCTTGTATAGTACTGGGCAATTCTCTATTCCGGACTAACACCTTTTCTCCTACCTTATACTTAATAGCCTTTGGTTGGGATTGAATATATTTCTTCCGTTGTTGTTCTGTTTTTTCTAGTACTCTATTATAAAATCTGGTTCCTTCAAAGTGATATTCAGGTTCGCTGGGAAAGCTAATAATCTCCTTTATTTCCCGGGGTGGGGGTCTTTCGAACATAACTGTGTACGGTGACTCCTCTATTGTATTATGATAGGATAAATTGAGAAAGTCCTCTGTTGACCCTAAGTATTCGTGCCATCTCTTCTGTTCCTCATGGCAGTAGGTTCTCAACAGCCGTCCTACTTCCCTCAACACTCTCTCGGCTGGGTTTTTCCATCGACTGGTTCCTCTCCCGCCTTAATTCTCTTATTGCCTGAGCCTATTTTTCAAAAATCTGGTCCATTTGTTCCTTGTAATTTTCCTTCTTTTTGGGATGCATCCTTCTTCTAGGCACACTTACTTTAAATGCATTATGGCTTATGATTTCCTTCGTTGTAATACAGTCATTCCTTTTGTCCCTCTTCATTAAGTTCCTTCATATAAATTCCTTCTCTGCGGTCGATGACTGGGGGGTTAAGTATATCAATTAAACCACTTCGAGTCATCTCTACTATTTCCTTTGTATTATTTCTATTGGTTTTTCTCTGTTCGTCCAACCTGTTACCTATGTTATACGTTCTTTGTATTCTCTCGCTAACGTCTTTCCGGACTTCTCCTACCTCCTGCATGATTTCGTCTTGGTTTTGCCTTACCTTATTATCGAGATTCCGAACATCTTGTTTGGCTCTACTGTTCGCTCCTCTATGGTTTCAAAACGGGTATTATTCCTTCCTGCATTCTTTCTAACTGTTTCGCCATTGTCTCGACCCTCCTGTCACTGTCGATTTTACTATCATCAATTTTTTGATTTACCGTCTCGTAATTTGCACTAATTTCCTTTTTCAGGGACTCTATACATTTTCTATTTTCCTCCTGAAATAGCTCCAGCTTTTTTTCATTGTCATTGATCTTATCGGTTATATACTCCCTTAAAGATTCTATTTTTTTGTCTAATTCCTCCCTATCTTCCTGTCTGTTTTTATTATTCTCCTCCTTATCTTCCTGTCTGTTTTTATTATTCTCCTCCTTATCTTCCTGTCTATCTCTCCTTAGGGATTCTATACTTTTGTTATTTTCCTCCTTCAGGGATAATGTATTTTTATTCGTATTTTTGTTTATCGTTTCTTCCATTCTTTGGAACATCATCATTATTGCGTTCATGTTGACGCTCCCTGTTACTTTTTCTGGTTCGGGTTTCTCGGTTTGGTCTCCCATTTGTATGGGTCTTTCTCCCGTTTGTTCCTCTAGTTCGTCTCCAGTTTGTATTGGTCTTTCGATTTCTAGTGTGGGCGGTTCTATTTCCATTTCCTCGACTTGGAATGCCTCTCCATCTTCCACACTTAATTCGGGTTCTACATTTTTCTTCACCTCTTTCCTTTTGGTTGCGGCATCTTGATTTGTTGATAGTTGCCGGGCTTGTTCCTTTCCTTTCAAGCCTCACTAGTTGGGCTGCCAATTTATAACGAACAGAAAAATTGTGTATATGGTGTTTTGTTGTTATGTCGGATGTTACACTCCGCGCACTTTTAATACTTACTAATGGCTGGTATCTCTGCGATGATGTTATCCTGCAAACACAACTTAAGCTAATATGTGTATGTGGGCGCCACTTGGATATTTGTTCCAAGAAATTATTATTATTATTATTATTATTAAATTTGATTTCTTAGTTGTTAAATTAATTATATAAAAAAATGTGAACAAGACAGCTTGAATTGTAAATAACATATGTTTAATGATCTTTCTTTTCATAAAAATCATTTGCAGGACTAACACTCGAATTAAACAAAATTGCAGAGTTACAAAAAATTATTATTGACAAGTTTTTTAAGTAAGTATCGGCTAATAAATATTTTATTGCTCAGTTGAATAGCATGAATTTAATGTATGAAAAAACTTTATACTCAGGACGTGACTCCTTTGAACTATCAAGACAAATCAGTGGGATGCTTTACAAAAATTGTGTGATTTGAAGGTGTTTGACATGTGTAGTACAACTGTGTGACAATAATACCAGGTATAAATGATTTTAAATTTTGAACAACTCACGTTCCGGTTGGTAAGTATTTCCTTCACTGGACACTTTTCTTGGGGACGATTCCAATCTTGCGCCTCTTCGTGTTTACGTTCCTCACGCACTGGTAATTATTTATAAGTCAAATTACGGTTTTAAAACTCCGCACGATTGAAATAAATTCGTACTGTATCTATGCTTTGAATTCTGGCGGCGGCGAACAGCTGTCTGCGTGGTTTCTCTATTCGGCCGTCACAGCGCTAGTTCCAAACTCAATGTAGAAGGCTCGTGTCAGTAAATTGTTTTGGGAATGTTGTCAAAGTCGGTTTGTCTTAGCAAATACCAGCAAAATTGATTTTCTCTATTAAAATCGGTCCTTTTCAGGGCCGCTGGATATCTGGCTGTGTGCGTTTCTATTAAATATGGCGTTTTGCTGCTCTATTCAACAACACATTAGTGATTAGCGATATACTCCTTGTATAGGTTAAGTTAGTCTTTTGTCATGTACGGGAAAAAGCCTTTCTGTGTCCTCGTGTTGAATTCTTGTTCTTCGACTTCGCCTTGGACGAGATGATCGGATTCGTATGTGATGTGTCTCTTGTGGATTCAAAGCATAAAGTGTTTTTTTTATCAAATTTCGTCTTCCTTATATACTCTGTAAGGCTCATTGTTTTAATATTTTGACATGAACTTCCGGTATTTTTGAGTAAAATTTTCTTCTGGAACGTTCGAGAATATGCAAATGGAACATCATAGAACAAATTTGACTTCCGTAGAAGCTTTAGAACAAAAACTTCTTATTCTTCATACTAAAGGATTTTACTGAAATTATTCTGGTATTTGTCAAACAATTTTACAGAACTACTTACAATCTGCATGCCATTATTATTTTTGGATTCTCTGCTTTCAACTGAATACAATGATACCATACACGATTGGTTTTGAACAAATTAAATCTAATAAATTAACATAAAATACAATTCTTACCTTGTAGTGTTTGCACAAAATTCTAATTCTCTAATTATTAAAATGTTATGAAGTTGCTTGGTTCTTGCTATAACATTAATACATAACACATTTATCCTTTCATAACAAAATAAACAAATATTAAAACATATAACGTATAAATAAGTTCATTTTTCTATAGGCATTACATATGGCCTAGATTTTTGTCATTAGTTTTTGATGATAATTTGTCTTTTTCGGTATTATTATGGGATTTTTTGGGTATTCACTTAGAGTTTGTTATATTGTTTATCTTTGGGAATACCTGGTTCATCCTGATACATTTTATTTTTACTGTAATATTACTTAGCATCTTACTGTTTTGCACAGATGAGTTATTTTCTTTGTGTGACAATTTTCACTTTTATATTTAAAATTCTCTAAGAATTAAGCTTGTCTTCAACTGAGCAAGTATGTTTCCATTGTACATTATAGGATTGTACCTTTTTCCTTTATTTTTTCTAATATTCTGCAATTATTCTGTCAAATATGACTATTTTTGTGATTGTTTTTTGGCCTCAGCCTGGTATGGTATAGGTAAATAGTTTCATATCTTGACTGTTAAAGTGTTTTAGGTGGTCATATATATAAGTATAGTTACATTATATTGTATTTCAACTTTAGAATACAATTTTGTTGCATTTTGACAACATAAAATTCATAAATATTACAATTTTATATGTTCATCACATGTTTTCAGTTTAACACAGTTTTTGACTATTTTCATTGATTTCTAATCATTTTACAGCTTTCTCTATTTAAGATAATTTGTTTGTCTCTGTCTAATTGACATTTACATATAGTTTTTATATTAATTATATAATAATTAATTTTCACATAAAATCTGAGTGGTTGGTCTCAAATCCAAAACCTTGATTTTTTGTCATAACATTTATATATTTTTTATTTTAACTTACATCCTTTTTAATGATGTATTCAAATCATTTAATACATTTATTTTATTTATATTACAAAGTATAATAACAGATCTTGTCCATTAATTCACAATAAATAGTTTTTTATACCCTATTAAGAGTTACATTTCTTAATATGTAATGACCTCATTTTGGTCATTTCTAAGATTATCTGTTTCTCTTATAGTATATTATCAGTTTTACGCTGTTTTTCACTTCAACAATATATGGGGTTTGAGTCTTGGTCATAGTCTTTGTCGTTTTTTCATGTTAATGATATTAATTATCGGACAATATTACAAAATTTTTCGGATTACTTGGGTTCGATACTGTTCACCTCACCTTCCTCTTATGATAATTTACTTTGCAATTAAATTCCTTTATGGAACATTCTGTGACATTACATATGCCTCCCCGTTAAAATTGATAATTTGGGAAAAACATTTCTTCAGTTTTGATGAAATTATCATTTCTATATTAACCTTTTATTAGCTTCATTAATATTTCATCCTTTTATCTTATAATTAGATTCCTGTACTACTCCTTTAATATATTAATCCACCTCATTATCCATGTCTCAATCTTTACCATATCTCCTTTTCCTTTCCTTTACCTTGATGTTAAGTATTTAATCTTTGATATAACTCCCTAACAATTCCCTAACTTTTATAGCGGGTTCGGAGTCAGAGGGGCCCCATTGGCAATCCAATCTCCGCCGTTCCCTAACTATAACCACTGAAATCAGAGGAAACACATCTCTGTCCTGAAAATATATAAGACGTACTTATAATTTCACTTTCGCAAAAAATAATAATAAAAAATATATATAATATTCAAAGATCATAGGCTCCTACACATAAATTCCCTTTCTTAATCTCTTCTGATTATTTCTCAGTTATATTAATATACTGTTCTCCGCAGGTAAAATTATCTTTTAAAATCATTCTATGCAATAGCTATATTTATAAATTCATCATTACCTCCTTATGTAACACACTGTTTCCTTTTTTTTTTTTCTTTCATTTATCATCTCCTTTTAGTATCGAATATATGACAGTATTTCTCCTCCTTAGTAATATCAATTGTTATTTGATTGTTCAATAATTTATTTAATTAATTATGTCCTTTCCTTCTTTCCTCCTCTCCTTCTCTAAGTACGGGTAAGTTGGTAAATATACGTTGACTTGGCTATTGGAAATAAATTTATATTTTATATATAAATTTTTGCCTTTTGTGGAAGGTGTCCTTCTCGTACTTTTATTTTTATTAATAATCTTCTCTCCTTTCCTAAGTACGGGTAAGTGGGTAAATATACGTTGACTTGTGTTTTTATTCATGGTACCTTCTCAATATTTCCCGGGGTGGGGGTCTTTCGAACATAACTGTGTTCGGTGACTCCTCTATTGTATTATGATAGGATAAATTGAGAAAGTCCTCTGTTGACCCTAAGTATTCGTGCCATCTCTTCTGTTCCTCATGGCAGTAGTTTCTCAACAGCCATCCTACTTCCCTCAACACTCTCTCGGCTGGGTTTTTCCATCGACTGGTTCCTCTCCCGCCTTAATTCTCTTATTGCCTGAGCGTATTTTTCAAAAATCTGGTCCATTTGTTCCTTGTAATTTTCCTTCTTTTTGGGATGCATCCTTCTTCTAGGCACACTTACTTTAAATGCATTATGGCTTATGATTTCCTTCGTCGTAATACAGTCATTCCTTTTGTCCCTCTTCATTAAGTTCCTTCATATAAATTCCTTCTCTGCGGTCGATGACTGGGGGGTTAAGTATATCAATTAAACCACTTCGAGTCATCTCTACTATTTCCTTTGTATTATTTCTATTGATTTTTCTCTGTTCGTCCAACCTGTTACCTATGTCATACGTTCTTTGTATTCTCTCGCTAACGTCTTTCCGGACTTCTCCTACCTCCTGCATGATTTCGTCTTGGTTTTGCCTTACCTTATTATCGAGATTTTGAACATCTTGTTTGGCTCTACTGTTCGCTCCTCTATGGTTTCAAAACGGGTATTATTTCCTTCCTGCAATCTTTCTAACTGTTTCGCCATTGTCTCGACCCTCCTGTCACTGTCGATTTTACTATCATCGATTTTTTGGTTTACCGTCTCGTAATTTGCACTAATTTCCTTTTTCAGGGACTCTATACATTTTCTATTTTCCTCCTGAAATAGCTCCAGCTTTTTTTCATTGTCATTGACCTTATCGGTTATATACTCCCTTAAAGATTCTATTTTTTTGTCTAATTCCTCCCTATCTTCCTGTCTGTTTTTATTATTCTCCTCCTTATCTTCCTGTCTATCTCTCCTTAGGGATTCTATACTTTTGTTATTTTCCTCCTTCAGGGATAATGTATTTTTATTCGTATTTTTGTTTATCGTTTCTTCCATTCTTTGGAACATCATCATTATTGCGTTCATGTTGACGCTCCCTGTTACTTTTTCTGGTTCGGGTTTCTCGGTTTGGTCTCCCATTTGTATGGGTCTTTCTCCCGTTTGTTCCTCTAGTTCGTCTCCAGTTTGTATTGGTCTTTCGATTTCTAGTGTGGGCGGTTCTATTTCCATTTCCTCGACTTGGAATGCCTCTCCATCTTCCACACTTAATTCGGGTTCTACATTTTTCTTCACCTCTTTCCTTTTGGTTGCGGCATCTTGATTTGTTGATAGTTGCCGGGCTTGTTCCTTTCCTTTCAAGCCTCACTAGTTGGGCTGCCAATTTATAATGAACAGATAAATTGTGTATATGTTGTTTTGTTGTTATGTCGGATGTTACACTCCGCGCACTTTTAATACTTACTAATGGCTGGTATCTCTGCGATCATGTTATCCTGCAAACACAACTTAAGCTAATATGTGTATGTGGGCGCCACTTGGATATTTGTTCCAAGAAATTATTATTATTATTAAATTTGATTTCTTAGTTCTTAAATTAATTATATAAAAAAATGTGAACAAGACAGCTTGAATTGTAAATAACATATGTTTAATGATCTTTCTTTTCATAAAAATCATTTGATGGACTAACACTCGAATTAAACAAAATTGCAGAGTTACAAAAAATTATTATTGATAAGTTTTTTAAGTAAGTATCGGCTAATAAATATTTTATTGCTCAGTTGAATAGCATGAATTTAATGTATGAAAAAACTTTATACTCAGGACGTGACTCCTTTGAACTATCAAGACAAATCAGTGGGATGCTTTACAAAAATTGTGTGATTTGAAGGTGTTTGACATGTGTAGTACAACTGTGTGACAATAATACCAGGTATAAATGATTTTAACTTTTGAACAACTCACGTTCCGGTGGGTAAGTATTTCCTTCACTGGACACTTTTCTTGGGGACGATTCCAATCTTGCGCCTCTTCGTGTTTACGTTCCTCACGCACTGGTAATTATTTATAAGTCAAATTACGGTTTTAAAACTCCGCACGATTGAAATAAATTCGTACTGTATCTATGCTTTGAATTCTGGCGGCGGCGAACAGCTGTCTGCGTGGTTTCTCTATTCAGCCGTCACAGCGCTAGTTCCAAACTCAATGTAGAAGGCTCGTGTCAGTAAATTGTTTTGGGAATGTTGTCAAAGTCGGTTTGTCTTAGCAAATACCAGCAAAATTGATTTTCTCTATTAAAATCGGTCCTTTTCAGGGCCGCTGGATATCTGGCTGTGTGCGTTTCTATTAAATATGGCGTGTTGCTGCTCTATTCAACAACACATTAGTGATTAGCGATATACTCCTTGTATAGGATAAGTTAGTCTTTTGTCATGTACGGGAAAAAGCCTTTCTGTGCCCTCGTGTTGAATTCTTGTTCTTCAACTTCACCTTGGACGAGATGATCGGATTCGTATGTGATGTGTCTCTTGTGGATTCAAAGCATAAAGTGTTTTTTGTGTCAAATTTCGTCTTCCTTATATACTCTGTAAGGCTCATTGTTTTAATATTTTGACATGAACGTCCGGTATTTTTGAGTAAAATTTTCTTCTGGAACGTTCGAGAATATGCAAATGGAACATCATAGAACAAATTTGACTTCCGTAGAAGCTTTAGAACAAAAACTTCTTATTCTTCATACTAAAGGATTTTACTGAAATTATTCTGGTATTTGTCAAACAATTTTACAGAACTACTTACAATCTGCATGCCATTATTATTTTTGGATTCTCTGCTTTCAACTGAATACAATGATACCATACACGATTGGTTTTGAACAAATTAAATCTAATAAATTAACATAAAATACAATTCTTACCTTGTAGTGTTTGCACAAAATTCTAATTCTCTAATTATTAAAATGTTATGAAGTTGCTTGGTTCTTGCTATAACATTAATACATAACACATTTATCCTTTCATAACAAAATAAACAAATATTAAAACATATAACGTATAAATAAGTTCATTTTTCTATAGGCATTACATATGGCCTAGATTTTTGTCATTAGTTTTTGATGATAATTTGTCTTTTTCGGTATTATTATGGGATTTTTTGGGTATTCACTTAGAGTTTGTTATATTGTTTATCTTTGGGAATACCTGGTTCATCCTGATACATTTTATTTTTACTGTAATATTACTTAGCATCTTACTGTTTTGCACAGATGAGTTATTTTCTTTGTGTGACAATTTTCACTTTTATATTTAAAATTCTCTAAGAATTAAGCTTGTCTTCAACTGAGCAAGTATGTTTCCATTGTACATTATAGGATTGTACCTTTTTCCTTTATTTTTTCTAATATTCTGCAATTATTCTGTCAAATATGACTATTTTTGTGATTGTTTTTTGGCCTCAGCCTGGTACGGTATAGGTAAATAGTTTCATATCTTGACTGTTAAAGTGTTTTAGGTGGTCATATATATATATATAAGTATAGTTACATTATATTGTATTTCAACTTTAGAATACAATTTTGTTGCATTTTGACAACATAAAATTCATAAATATTATAATTTTATATGTTCATCACATGTTTTCAGTTTAACACAGTTTTTGACTATTTTAATTGATTTCTGATCATTTTACAGCTTTCTCTATTTAAGATAATTTGTTTGTCTCTGTCTAATTGACATTTGCATATAGTTTTTATATTAATTCTATAATAATTAATTTTCACATAAAATCTGAGTGGTTGGTCTCAAATCCAAAACCTTGATTTTTGTCATAACATTTATATATTTTTTATTTTAACTTACATCCTTTTTAATGATGTATTCAAATCATTTAATACATTTATTTTATTTATATTACAAAGTATAATAACAGATCTTGTCCATTAATTCACAATAAATAGTTTTTTATACCCTATTAAGAGTTACATTTCTTAATATTTAATGACCTCATTTTGGTCATTTCTGAGATTATCTGTTTCTCTTATAGTACATTATCAGTTTTACACTGTTTTTCACTTAAACAATATATGGGGTTTGAGTCTTGGTCATAGTCTTTGTCGTTTTTTCACGTTAATGATATTAATTATCGGACAATATTACAAAATTTTTTGGAATACTTGGGTTCGATACTGTTCACCTCACCTTCCTCTTATGATAATTTACTTTGCAATTAAATTCCTTTATGGAACGTTCTGTGACATTACATATGCCTCCTCATTAAAATTGATAATTTGGGAAAAACATTTCTTCAGTTTTGATGAAATTATCATTTCTATATTAACCTTTTATTAGCTTCATTAATATTTCATCCTTTTATCTTATAATTAGATTCCTGAACTACTCCTTTAATATATTAATCCACCTCATTATCCATGTCTCAATCTTTACCATATCTCCTTTTCCTTTCCTTTACCTTGATGTTAATTATTTAATCTTTGATATAACTCACTAACAATTCCCTAACTTTTATAGCGGGTTCGGAGTCAGAGGGGCCCCATTGGCAATCCAATCTCCGCCGTTCCCTAACTATAACCACTGAAATCAGAGGAAACACATCTCTGTCCAGAAAATATATAAGACATACTTATAATTGCACTTTCGCAAAATTAATAATAATAAAAAAAATAATATTCAAAAATCATAGGCTCCTACACATAAATTCCCTTTCTTAATCTCTTCTGATTATTTCTCAGTTATATTAATATACTGTTCTCTGCAGGTAAAATTATCTTTTAAAATCATTCAATGTCAATAGCTATATTTATAAATTCATCATTACCTCCTTATGTAACACACTGTTTCCTTTTTTTTTTTTCTTTCATTTATCATCTCCTTTTAGTATTGATTATATGACAGTATTTCTCCTCCTTAGTAATATCAATTGTTATTTGATTGTTCAATAATTTATTAAATTAATTATGTCCTTTCCTTCTTTCCTCCTCTCGTTCTCTAAGTACGGGTAAGTTGGTAAATATACGTTGACTTGGCTATTGGAAATAAATTTATATTTTATATATATTTTTTTGCCTTTGGTGGAAGGTGTCCTTCTCGTATTTTTATTTTTATTACTAATCTTCTCTCTTTTTCTAAGTACGGGTAAGTTGGTAAATATACGTTGACTTGGCTATTGAAAATAAATTTATATTTTATATATATATTTTTGCCTTTGGTGGAAGGTGTCCTTCTCGTATTTTTATTTTCATTAATAATCTTCTCTCCTTTTCTAAGTACGGGTAAGTTGGTAAATATACGTTGACTTGGCTATTGGAAATAAATTTATATTTTATATATATATTTTTGCCTTTGGTGGAAGGTGTCCTTCTCGTATTTTTATTTTTATTAATAATCTTCTCTCCTTTCCTAAGTACGGGTAAGTGGGTAAATATACTTTGACTTGTGTTTTTATTCATGGTACCTTCTCAATGACGCTTGATTATATGTACCCTTTACTTTGTTATTGACGGTGTCTGTTACCTCGTATGTATTGTTTTCTTTATCTTTCGTAATTGAAAAGGTCCTGTATATAAAAGTAATAATTTTTTTGTTATGCCTTGTATAGTACTGGGCAATTCTCTATTCCGGACTAACACCTTTTCTCCTACCTTATACTTAATAGCCTTTGGTTGGGATTTAATATATTTCTTCCGTTGTTGTTCTGTTTTTTCTAGTACTCTATTATAAAATCTGGTTCCTTCAAAGTGATATTCAGGTTCGTTGGGAAAGCTAATAATCTCCTTTATTTCCCAGGGTGGGGGTCTTTCGAACATAACTGTGTACGGTGACTCCTCTATTGTATTGTGAAAGGATAAATTGAGAAAGTCCTCTGTTGACGCTAAGTATTCGTGCCATCTCTTCTGTTCCTCATGGCAGTAGGTTCTCAACAGCCGTCCTACTTCCCTCAACACTCTCTCGACTGGGTTTTTCCATCGACTGGTTCCTCTCCCGCCTTAATTCTCTTATTGCCTGAGCGTATTTTTCAAAAATCTCGTCCATTTGTTCCTTGTAATTTTCCTTCTTTTTGGGATGCATCCTTCTTCTAGGCACACTTACTTTAAATGCATTATGACTTATGATTTCCTTCGTCTTAATACAGTCATTCCTTTTGTCCCTCTTCATTAAGTTCCTTCTATATTCCTTCATATAAATTCCTTCTCTGCAGTCGATGACTGGGGGGTTAAGTATATCAATTAAACCACTTCGAGTCATCTCTTCTATTTCCTTTGTATTATTTCTATTGGTTTTTCTCTGTTCGTCCAACCTGTTACCTATGTCATACGTTCTTTGTATTCTCTCGCTAACGTCTATCCGGACTTCTCCTACCTCCTGCATGATTTCGTCTTGGTTTTGCCTTACCTTATTTTCGAGATTTCGAACATCTTGTTCGGCTCTACTGTTCGCTCCTCTATGGTTTCAAAACGGGTATTATTTCCTTCCTGCAATCTTTCTAACTGTTTTGCCATTGTCTCGACCCTCCTGTCACTGTCGATTTTACTATCATCGATTTTTTGGTTTACCGTCTCGTAATTTGCACTAATTTCCTTTTTCAGTGACTCTATACATTTTCTATTTTCCTCCTGAAATAGTTCCAGCTTTTTTTCATTGTCATTGATCTTATCGGTTATATACTCCCTTAAAGATTCTATTTTTTTTTTCTAATTCCTCCCTATCTTCCTGTCTGTTTTTATTATTCTCCTCCTTATCTTCCTGTCTGTTTTTATTATTCTCCTCCTTATCTTCCTGTCTGTTTTTATTATTCTCCTCCTTATCTTCCTGTCTATCTCTCCTTAGGGATTCTATACTTTTGTTATTTTCCTCCTTCAGGGATAATGTATTTTTATTCGTATTTTTGTTTATTGTTTCTTCCATTCTTTGGAACATCATCATTATTGCGTTCATATTGATGCTCCCTGTTACTTTTTCTGGTTCGGGTTTCTCGGTTTGGTCTCCCATTTGTATGGGTCTTTCTCCCATTTGTTCCTCTAGTTCGTCTCCCGTTTGTATTGGTCTTTCGATTTCTAGTGTGGGCGGTTCTATTTCCATTTCCTCGACTTGGACTGCCTCCCCATCTTCCACACTTAATTTGGGTTCTACATTTTTCTTCACCTTCTTTCCTTTTGGTTGCGGCATCTTGATTTGTTGATAGTTGCCGGGCTTGTTCCTTTCCTTTCAAGCCTCACTAGTTGGGCTGCCATTTTATAACAAACAGATAAATTGTGTATATGTTGTTTTGTTGTTATGTCGGATGTTACACTCCGCGCACTTTTAATACTTACTAATGGCTGGTATCTCTGCGATGATGTTATCCTGCAAACACAACTTAAGCTAATATGTGTATGTGGGCGCCACTTGGATATTTGTTCCAAGAAATTATTATTATTATTATTATTATTATTATTATTATTATTATTATTATTATTATTATTATTATTAAATTTGATTTCTTAGTTGTTAAATTAATTATATAAAAAAATGTGAACAAGACAGTTTGAATTGTAAATAACATATGTTTAATGATCTTTCTTTTCATAAAAATCGTCTGAAGGACTAACACTCGAATTAAACAAAATTGCAGAGTTACAAAAAATTATTATTGACAAGTTTTTTAAGTAAGTATCGGTTATGAAGTTGCTTGGTTCTTCCTATAACATTAATACATAACACATTTATCCTTTCATAACAAAATAAACAAATATTAAAACATATAACATATAAATAAGTTCATTTTTCTATAGGCATTATATATGGCCTAGATTTTTGTCATTAGTTTTTGATGATAATTTGTCTATTTCGGTATTATTATGGGATTTTTTGGGTATTCACTTAGAGTTTGTTATATTGTTTATCTTTGGGAATACCTGGTTCATCCTGATACATTTTATTTTTACTGTAATATTGTGCCGTGTTTAGAAAAACTCGGCGGTGGTTTTTTTTAACGGGAACGGCCTGCCCGTAATTGGAATTATTAATTTACGTATTTATTAACGTAAGTGTTTTCGTAAGAATTTACGTACGTATTATCGGCGTTTGCCGTCGTAATAAATTACGTTCGCTGCGTTATCTTTCCACCGGGCCGATCCGCGCGCTCTCTGTGCCCGGCGCTTCATACCATTTTTTCAGCAGCAGGACTCTTCAGTCCAATTCTGTCGTTCAGCGTAGCAGCGTCTATATCCGGCTGACAGCATCGATGTAAAACTTTGTCTACTATCTGCTACTATGTATAAGTAGAAGTCTACGCGACCTTCCGGTAAGTGTGTTAAGATATATATGTATATATCGTATAGATATATATGTATAGATATATAGGTATTGCAGTAATTTATCAGCACGTGGCAGGCAACAGGTTAAATTGTTTTATGTATGTTTCAATCTTAACGCTGGCTAACAGATATTAATCCTTTATCTCATTAATAATATAATAATAATAATACTCAACTCATTAAATTAGAATAGGGCGTAAGTTAGTTATTTTCCTGAAATGATTGTACATCACGAACTTGTTAAAGTTTGCTAGTTCCTGTCAGGGGGGGTTAAGTGCTTCACGAAAACTTGTGAATAACTATTTATTTGAAATGATTATTATGTTGAATGAATATATTTGGATATATTATAGATTATAATATTTAAAGGTGTTATTTTGAAGTGATTTATTTGATTCAATGGGGTTCTATACATAAGTGAATTTTCGGAGATTGTAAACTGGGCATGTCACGAAATGTCAGCTGGCTAAATGAGGTAGTGTGGTTTATTACACCTGTAAGTAATCACAGATATAATTGTGCAGGGTTTCCGATATAGACGATAATCTGTCTCGCTCCAGAGGATGGCCGAGTACCTGCTTTCCATGATATAGATTCCGACTTCCGTCGGCTGTCAGCCTGGATGGACGGACACACACTCGACCAGATCCTCTACCCATATGCTGCTAACCAGGTGACATTTAAGCTTTTTGAACAAAATGTTTGTGGCCGATAAACTCTTTTTGAGACACTTGTGGAGATGCTCCAGTTTGGGGACTTAGTTCACATGGGTTTGGGTACAATTGAGTTTACATGTTACTTTGTCATTGTTTTTTTTATTAAGGCTTACGCCGCATTAATATATTAATGTCTATCTCATTCAGAGAATTGTAAACTCAGCCAGGGTCATGCACCACCCGAGCTGATGTGAGTTTTCTGTAAATATGGTCGGCACTTCCGGCCACTAAATTATTTCTGTGTTAAGCATGCATGTACGGAGGTATCTGTCCCCGTTGGGAAATTTTATGGTTAATTATTTTTTTGTTAATTGGGTTGTGTTTTGGATTATTAAATTTAAAGGTCGGGGGAGGTGTTTTAACCTGTGGACGACACCTGTGGGTGCCGTTCAACACAGGACAATATCATGTCATATTTTGCTGGATCTCGTCCGGGCGCATGACCATGCCTGAGGCCAAGTGGATATTTTTAATGAACACCTTAAGCATGTTTTAGTACATTAATTACATAGATTCTGCGTTTCGAAATTCAATTTTACTGTTCAGCTAATTTTGTAACCATTAAATTTTGCCATAGCCAGCACAATAATTGTTAAACTTTTATTGCTCACAATACCAATTAATTAATGAATGTTAAATAATGCAAGACAAATCAGTACCAGTTATAAGTATTCACGGGTGGTCACGTTCCACTGTTTTTGCAAATTTTTTTGTCAGGAAAATAAGGAAATGAGAAATGCAGTTATGCAACCGGGCATCCATGTTGACCTCATGATGGCACTTATTATTATTATCATTATTGAGATCCGAAATAGATAATTAACTTTTGCTTGGTACTTGTGTGCCGTTCGGACTGTTTAGTCACATTGACTTTGGCTGTTCACATACTTAGAATTTTGGGGCATGTCTACTCCTACTCTTTTGGGATTTATTAGTTGGGTTTGAGTTTATTAATTGAAAATTTATGGTGGGCCGGATACTTGATTTGAATAAGAGGATTGAGGGTGTACGATGACAAAATATAAGCTGTTTTTAAAAAGGTGAACATGGTATGTGCCATTTATATGTAAATGTGTATCTATGTTAACTATATGTTGTGTGTTATGCCTTATGTGATTGTTAGATTGTTATACTTGATTATGCATATATATATATATATATATATCATGTTATGATTTGTGTAATTTACTGGGATGGTCGAGACTATGCGCCATTTCACATTATTATTATTTATGCGCCATTATTCTTCAAGCTCAACTATTTGGCGATGCCTATGTTTAATGGACTTATAATAACGATTGGGGGTTTTGGAAGTGAGCTATTCTTGATTATAAAACACTTGTAATATTATCTTACTTTTCAAGGGCGCATATATTGTACAAAAGCAGAATACAATAAATCCTGTTATTGTTATCTTAGAGCAGAGTTTCATTTGCAAGTCCCATCATACTGGACCCAGCGAATTTTTGGCTTCTCTAGGCTCTTGCCTAGTTCTAACTAGTGGCCTCTCTTTCAAAAAAATAAATAAATAAATATAAAAATAAAAAGAAATAAAAAGAAGTTTGTTTTCTATATATAAAAGGTATAAAAGGAAAGAGGGGTTACAATATTACTTAGCATCTTACTGTTTTGCACAGATGAGTTATTTTCTTTGTGTGACAATTTTCACTTTTATATTTAAAATTCTCTAAGAATTAAGCTTGTCTTCAACTGAGCAAGTATGTTTCCACTGTACATTATAGGATTGTACCTTTTTCCTTTATTTTTTCTAATATTCTGCAATTATTCTGTCAAATATGACTATTTTTGTGATTGTTTTTTGGGTTCAGCCTGGTATGGTATAGGTAAATAGTTTCATATCTTGACTGTTAAAGTGTTTTAGGTGGTCATATATATATATATAAGTATAGTTACATTATATTGTATTTCAACTTTAGAATACAATTTTCTTGCATTTTGACAACATAAAATTCATAAATATTACAATTTTATATGTTCATCACATGTTTTCAGTTTAACACAGTTTTTGACTATTTTAATTGATTTCTAATCATTTTACAGCTTTCTCTATTTAAGATAATTTGTTTGTCTCTGTCTAATTGATATTTACATATAGTTTTTATATTAATTCTATAATAATTAATTTTCACATAAAATCTGAGTGGTTGGTCTCAAATCCAAAACCTTGATTTTTTGTCATAACATTTATATATTTTTTATTTTAACTTACATCCTTTTTAATGATGTATTCAAATCATTTAATACATTTATTTTATTTATATTACAAAGTATAATAACAGATCTTGTCCATTAATTCACAATAAATAGTTTTTTATACCCTATTAAGAGTTACATTTCTTAATATGTAATGACCTCATTATGGTCATTTCTGAGATTATCTGTTTCTCTTATAGTATATTATCAGTTTTACGCTGTTTTTCACTTAAACAATATATGGGGTTTGAGTCTTGGTCATAGTCTTTGTCGTTTTTTCATGTTAATGATATTAATTATCGGACAATATTACAAAATTTTTCGGATTACTTGGGTTCGATACTGTTCACCTCACCTTCCTCTTATGATAATTTACTTTGCAATTAAATTCCTTTATGGAACGTTCTGTGACGTTACAATATATATATTTCTATGTGTATTGATGTATGTAGAGTAATTGTATTCGTATTTTATGTGCATGTCAATTATGTATTCTTGATACTAAATGTTGGATTATAAAGGGGTTATTTGAATGATTTATATGATGTTGAATTTATGTGATGTTTTATATACGTATATTTTTAGAATGTTTAAAGATTGCAAAAAGAGTTTTACATTACATTGTTATGCTATTTTTGGGAAGTGGATGTTACAAAAAATTTTTTGAAGAATGATACATTGTATGTTGTACATTAATGTATATAATGTTACACATGTTATAATTGAATATTAATGTTATGATGTCAAAGAGTGGATTGGAGGATTTTTTTACTGTAATTTTTAAATTATACTACTTTATATTAGGGTTAAAAGAATTTGGCTTAAAAAATTTTTAAATTGGAAATAATAAAGACTGTTAAAATTGGGTAAAAGCGAGTTTTAATTGCAAGTCCCGTCTCACTGGACCCAGCGCATTTTTTGCTTCTCTAGGCCTTCCGCCTAGTTTTAAATAACTAGTGACCCCTTTCAAAAAATAAAAAAAAATTTTGAAACTTTTATAAAGCATACAAATTTGAAAGAGGGTTTACAAATGGTAGCAGAGCGTGGTTGATTCTAGGGTTGAAACCTTGGGTCCTTGGGTGTGACGGGGCTTGCAAACTCGGAAATAGTTTGAAAAAACGTCAAACTTCAAAAACATTTGAAAATGAATATAGGCGATGCAATGGCAGGTTTAATATTTTATGTGTATATGTATTGTGAATGAATAATTGTTATTCGATTTGAAATTGTAAACCTGATGTCGCCACGTGGCACGCGTTTTTAGTTGGGATTTTTGTTTTGACTTGAACTTACCGGAGATCACGGGGGTTTGCCGGGGGAATAGGCTGCCTTATAAATAGTTATGGAAGTAATAGCGCGTGAGGTTAGCTGGATGCGGTATGGCCCGACCGGAAGTCGGTACCGTCACCGACAAGATTTGTTGTCTGAAGCTGTAATAAATGTCTTTGTTGAAATGTTATATGTTGTGGTAGGTGTTCGGTGGTGTGGATTGTAGGTCTATGCTAGTGTCTGATGTTGTTTCTCCTCTTGACTGTGGTGGCTGATGGAGAATTGGTTGTGGAGTGGGTCAGGTTTTCGCAGCGCTAGAGAACCCGGGGGTCGCTCGAAGGAAGTAGAGTACTCGAGTTCTTTCCTGATTCTTTATGACTATGTTTTGTATGTTAGGTTTGTGTTAGGTGTTTCGTGGGGATTTATGTTTATTGTTGTGTGTTGTGAATTGTGCAATTCTGGCTGGGGTATGCTATCAGAGATTGCCCCACCCCATTTCGGGGGTTCTCCAGAAACTTTCGGTGGTGAATGGAGTAGATGAGGACAGGTTGCTGGTCTTCTTGGACCTGGTCCTGCAGTTGGCAGATTTCCCGGGGGTGTCCGATGGGGAGGTCTTGTCCCTTATATACCCGTATTGCCGGGGTTCATTGGCAGGGCTGGTCACCAACACTCTGCGTCGGGGCGGCAGTGTCGACGCTTTCAATGGGGAAGTGTTGGATTTCTTCATACCCCATCGACGACGTGCCCAGCTTAAGTTTGATTTATTCTATCACCTACGGAGAGGCGTTGGGGGACTTCGTGCACGATATACTGAAAGCTGCCCGGGTATTAAGGTTGGGGTTGCCCGAGAGGGAGGTTATACAAGCAATTCTGGAAGGACTGAGTCCCCAAGAGAGATCTCGACTGGTCTTCGCAGATCCTCCACGGAGTTTTGCGGATCTGGACCGGTTGTGTGTGGTTTCTAGTACTGTCCAGGCGGGGGACGAGTCCCGGGGAAGAGCTGCCAAAGATGTCCAATACTCCAGTGATTTATTAGGAAGAGCTGAAAAGGACAAACATGGTGGTTGGTGGAGAACACTAGAAACGGTAAGAAAAACTGAGTATTCCGGAAGTAATGGAGGCTACAAGGGGGTGGCAAGTGGAAAGACAGTAACAACAGCTACAGCACAGAAAACAAAGAAGTATGAAATTAACAGGGGAAGAAGAAGTTATATCAGGGAACAAACATCGGCAAGTAGGGATCCTGTAGGAAGTCCTTATTCCTATTTGGAAAGAAAAAAAACTTTAAAGGTTCCAGAGGAATTACAAGTGCCTAATAGAGTTGTGGATGAAGAAGGCGAAGAGAAAGAAGAAGAGGGGAATTATTTCGTGGGATCAATACAAGACGACAAGAAATCGTCTGTTGATACTGAATTACAGGACTCAGAGAGGACGTCACAGTTAAATCCAGATGCCGCAGAATTTGTTCCGGTGTCTCCATCTCGGTTCGTGGTGGATCCAGATCCTGTAATATCATCATCGCCTACGCAGGGATATGAGAAGTCACTTGATGGTGGAGCTTTACCATCGCCAGTAGAATTTAATTTAGACATTGCACATGTACCTGGACAGCCGGATTCCAGGGTGGGGGATGTTGAGGACGCTATAGTTGCTGAAGGTGGTCAAGGAGAGGAATCGAAGGAGGAGGCAGAAGAGCGGTCTGCAGATGCTGCACAGGGAAGTATAGTTGTAAGTGTTAGGGAGACTGAAGAGTCTGAGTTTGCGGATGGACACGGGGATGTCCAGGCTGCAAAAGTTACTGAGGTTGCAGGTGGACAAGGGGATTTCCATGCCGCAAGCGTGGTGGAAGGAGATGAGGTAGAAGTTGAGGAGAAATTTGGTGGCAGCGTTGTGGAGTGTGCGAGTGAGAATGAGGTAGTGTGTGAAGATGTGCAGACGCCTTCTGTAGGTAGTGCGGAGGATTCCGAAGAACGAAAAGGAGTTTCATGTGGACCAGAGGAGCAACTAGAGGATGATGAAGATGTGCACTGTTCGGATGGTGGTAGTGGACGTGATGGCGATGATGTTGATGAGGATGAAAATTTAAATTATGATCATGAACGTGTTGATGAAGAGGTTGATGAAAATGAGATTGGAGAAGAAGTTGGTGAAGAAATTGGTGAGGAGCTGGGTGAAGATGCTGTTGAAGATGGATCAGACGAGCAACTGGAAGGTGTTGAGGAGGTGCAGTGTCATGATGGTGATTTGGATTATAAGGACGAAAGTGTGGAAATGGTAGAAGTGGAACAGGAAGAAAATGAAGGGTTGGAAGAAAGAGAAGCAGGGGAGGCAGAAGCAGAGGAGTTAGATGATGAGGATAATCCAAATCAGGGTGAAAGTAGTGATGTAAGTTGCCTTGATCCTGATTCAGACGAAACAAATCAGTACACCTCAACACGAGATAATTTTTCAGAGAGTGATGTCCGAAAGGAACGAATACCTAAAGCCCGTCATAGAAAGGTGAGAAGAAGCGGTTAACGGGTAGCGGTAGATGTTCCCCACAGTCCCAGTGGTGTTCGTTTACTTCAGGGTTGCGCCCCTGCCAACGGGAGACTTGGTTTCCTCCATTTATCCTTATTTCCGGAGGGAGCCATGTCCTTACCCTTAGTACTAGCTATTGACCTTTCAATGATCCTTGCCCTTTTCATCTTCCCGATTTCCTACCCCTCCCCTTAGAAAAAAAGGAGTTAGAGAGTGTGCCCTTAGATTGCGGTGTCTTGGAGATCATCAGTTTCCCCTGTCTGGAGAAGTTAGATGGAGTGATATTGTGCTGTTGTTGGTTGTTAATGGTTGTAGATTTCGATTGGTGGATTATTGTAGGGTTCAAGCCATGCCGCATTCCCCGGTTGATTTCCATGGTATATTCGAGTAAGAGTTGGGATCGATGTGCGCGTGCCCTCTATGCGGTCTTCTCTGTCTGGCTGAGCGGGGCCGTCCGCCTTAGTGTAGGGATGTGGTCCAGCCATATGGCAAGGATTGGGAGGCCTTGTGTGGAAGCATATGGCTGGTCGGTCCAAGAGGTGGGCGAGAGGTGTAGTACGGTCACTCACATACCAAGGTGGGTGATACCTTGTTTGCTCTTCGGACGGGTATGTGAGTGGGACCGGTAGAAGTAGGTGATGGTCACCGTAGACGGTGACATGTTGGGGCGGTCCCATAGGGTTGGCTTGACAGAGAGAGTCGCATGGGGCTGGTCGCTGCGTTGTTGAGCCTCTGTTCTCCTGAGAGCCATGACTGGTGAGAACACCGATAGCAACTTGAGTTTTAATAGACTATAAAGGGTACACTGCAGGGTACCCCTGAGTTCTAGTTGGACAACCATGTTGCCCTTTTGGAGTGGGGGTGTGCCGTGTTTTGGCGAAAACCCGGCTCGGTTATTTAAATGAACTTTATGAACGGTTTAAGCACTGAATTCGTTAATTAATTAGAGTAACGGTACGTACAATGTTGGCAATACGTTCGCTATGCTGATCCGCGCGCGCTCTGGGGTCGAGGCGGCGTAGTATTTTTTTCATTGCAAGCTAGTGCAGTTCACGTTCAGCACCGCTCGGCTACAGTCCGTCTTCCCGGCAGCGTTGAGATTCTCTATCTGTGTAAAATAACTATTCCTATGGATAGATAAACGCTATGTGACTCTCCGGTAAGTGTGTTGAATGTATTTTTACTTATTGTTTGATAAAAGGAATTATATTTAACTTAAAATTAACGGCGATGCGGGTGGATATATGTCTAATTGAAAAATGTATGAAAATTTTAACGTAATTGGAAGATTTTATTGGAAAAGGAATAGTACAACATGTTTTTAATAATTGTTCATTAAACATATCAATTCTCTTCATTTCAAAAATGAGTCGAGTCAGTTATTTCAATAACCCGTAACACATGTCTGTATCCGACGTACGTGCGATCGAATCCTGGACCCAGAAAAAACCTTTGCAGGTAGGTGGAAATAAATTGTATTTTGCATTTTATATATTTAAAAAGTATATTAACTTCACAAGTGGCGCTGCCGAAAGGGACCGTTTTTATGAATTTAAAAAATTAAGTAAAAACCGCACCTACAACAAAGATACAAACACGTGTTTAAGGTTAGCGTAATAAAATAAAAGTGCGTCATTTACGCAGAATTGGTTATACTGTATATTATGTATTGACTATACTATATTTACGCACAAATATCAATTATAAAGAGTAAGAAATGGCAGATAATAACGAGATTGTAGTTGAAATGAGCGAGTCGGCTGGTGCGGGGGAACCAGAGGTTCATTCAACCCCAGTAAATCGATCACAAGAATTCAGCCTAACTGAATCAGCTATAGACGACTCGGACACGCTATCAACTCCAACCTCAAAGAAATGTAATAGCCAATTCGATAACGATATAATGAGTATATTACGAACCATATCAATGGATATTCATGAACAGAAAAACGAAATCAAAGAAATTAAGAGTAGTTTCAATGAGAAATTAGTCATACAGAATGACAAATTTGACAGACAAAGTAGGGAGTTTAATGAGAAATTCGAGGTTCAAAAGAACAGTTTTGATGACTTAAAAAACCAAATTAACGAAATTAATAGACATTGTAAAAATACTAGTGAAGAATGTACTAATAGAATTAACCAAGTAGATGCCAAGTTAGATAATTCAATACAGCAGATAAATGTTAAATTTAATGAGATAGATAACCAGATATCAGAAAGAGTTGACAAACAAATAAATGAGAATCATGAAACTTTAATAAATTCAATGAATGAGTATAATAATGAAATAGAATATAAAATTAATAAGTGTAATACCGAAACTGAATGTAAACTTAATAGCGTAGTAATGACAGTTGAAAAAATAAGTCAGAATATCGATGAACACCAAAATAAGGTAGACTTTAAAATAAATGAAATTGAAAATAATTGTAAGACAGCAATACAAGCAGTGAATGAATCTATTAATGTAATATCAAAAAATAGCATACAGTCTGAATATAGTAATGATAAAAAATTATATTCACTTGAACAGAACATTAGTAGTATGAGAGACGAATTAATTTTAGTAAGAAACCAAAATTTAAACAATGTTACTGAACGCATATTCATTACACGAGACACAAATAATGAAATAGAATTAGAAACTTTTAGTAGTGAGAATCGTAGAGTACATCCGATGCAATTTTTGAACCGAACACGGGAATTTAATCGATTTAATAGTAGTAGTTGGGAAGTCAAATTATTGAAAATTTTAAAATGTTTTAAGGGTAGTGCCGAGATATGGGCGGAGGTACACAATGTCGAATGGGGTAGTTACGAGGATTTTGAAGTAGCTTTTCGAAACAAATACTGGTCAGAAGAGGACCAAGAAATCCTAAGGAGTAAAATAATGGGTAATGGGAATTTTAGCAGAATGAATAACCACCTAACCATATACGTGATGACTATATATAACAAGGCCAAGTATCTAGAACCGCCGTTACCATTCCGATCATTCGTAAGACATTAGCAAGCACCTGCCCAGAGAGGTGCAAATCACGTTAATGACTAAAGAAATTACCAATATAAACGAGCTAGAGAACATGTTAGACGTGTTACAGAATATAGGGGAGCGCAACATAGGCCGGCGTCCAAACCCACCAGTAGTACCAAACTTTAATAATAATTACCATCAGAGTAGGGGTACACAGAATTTTCATAGAGGAGCGCGAGGAGGAAGTTTTGATAATAGGGCGAGAGTTGGAGGTGTAGAGAATGTGACACAGATAATTATGCTAACAGAACCAATTGTTTTAGATGTCATCGAAACAGGGAGTGCGCCAGGAACGAGAGAATGAATCCACCACCAAATCAGCAGTCGAGAGGAGGAGAATTTTATAGAGGAGCGCCAAGAGGAGCAGTCCATTACAACAGAGGGAGAGGAGGAAACCATCCAGCGGTAGCAGGTCCATCCACGGGAAACTAAGGAGGACAATGGAGAAGCGGGCCCAACCATTGTCAACGGAGAACCGGGTCCAAGTAACCGACGAATATTCAAGCAACATTATCAAGGTAGACATGGCAAAAGAATTGTTAGAAGAAGAGGAGAACAAAGTGATGGAACGCAAAACAGGATTGACGGAGGTGACGATTAACATCGAAGGTAAGAATTATAAAACTTTAATTGATACAGGTAGCGAGATCTCAGTAATTTCTGAAAATGTCATGGGTGAAATAAAAGAGATAAATAAGAATATACCATTACCATCATTACCAGTTGCGGGGGTTACAGTAGTGGGGGTAACTGGGGTGAGAAGTAAGAGAATAACCAGACAAGTACAATTAAATATTTTAATAAATGAAGTCGAATTTGAAAACACTTTCCTAGTAGTTAAAGGTTTGAGTCTAGATATAATATTGGGAAATGATTTTTTGGAGAGAAATGCAGCTGTAATAGATTTCAATAAACAAATAGTAAAATTTGAAAAGGGGAATAAACCAGTCAGAATAGAGTTTAAGAAAGTAATAAATGAAGTTAAAGTCACGGGAATAAAAATGTTACATAAGCAGACAGGTGATGGAGAAATAAAGACTAAAATAAATTTGTGTCGAGAGAGTGGTAGCATAGAAGATAAGGAGGGAGAGATGCATGAGAGTAATGAGAGTGTGTGGGCAGATAGAGCCAACAAATTTTTTAATGAAGATTTAGTTGTAGGAAATACTCAGCGAGAGGAGCTGTGGGCAGTTGTGGAGCGTTTCAGAGAGGTGTTTGATGAATCACCAGGGAAAGCGAAGGACTACATCTGTGAGCTGAAAGTTCGGGACCACGCACCATACATGCAGAGGAGTTACCCGGTGCCGTTTTCGAAGAGGAGGGCTGTACAGGAGGAACTAGACCGGATAATGCAGGGAGACATAATTGAACGCTTAGTATCACCCTACTCAAACCCTTTGGTAGTAGTGATTAAAAAGGACGGAAAGGTAAGGCTATGTTTAGATGCCAGAAGGATTAACCAAATGATTATACCTGACCGGGAATCTCTGGAACCCATTAATGAGATTTTACAGAAGTTCAGCGGAGTCAAATACATGACGTCATTAGACCTGACAGCTGGATACTGGCAGGTGCCATTAGCAGTGGAGAGCAGAAAATATACAGCTTTTCTTTTTAACGGTAAGAATTACCAATTCAAACGCTTACCTTTTGGATTAAACACCAGTGTTGCTAGCTTTATTAAATGCTTGGGTAATATATTACAATCTAAGGACCTAGATTTTTTAACAGTATATGTAGATGACATCTTGATAGCTTCTAGAACATTCACTGAACATTTAGAACACATAGAGTATGTATTAGATAAGCTACAAAAAGGGGGTTTAACAGTTAATTGGGACAAATCTAAGTTTTTGCAAACAGAAATACATTTCTTAGGATTTATTATTACACAGGAGGGGATATTAGCTAACCCTGACAAAGTAGAAGCCATAATGCAATTCCCCGAACCAAAGAACATTAAACAATTACAAAGTTTCTTAGGCATATGCAATTTCTACAGAAAATTCCAGGAGAACTACGCACACACAACATCCAAACTAAGTGCTGTACTTCAGAAGAATAAACAGTGGAGATGGGGAGAAGCGGAACGTGCTGCATTCAACGAAATTAAGAGAAAGTTTAGCCACATGATTATGATGAATCATCCCGATTTTAATAAAACTTTTTATTTACAGACCGACGCCAGCAATGTAGCGCTAGGGGCGGAGCTCTACCAGGAGGGCTGCGGTAATGAACATCTAACGATCGCCTTCGCCAGTAGATCGCTGCTGTCTGCCAAGAAAAATTACACGACGACAGAAAAGGAACTTTTAAGTATTGTGTTCGCCGTGGGTAAATTCCGGACATACATCCTAGGCAATGCAACAATAATACGGACGGACCACAAGGCGTTATCATTTCTCAATTCATGTAAACTAACACACAGCCGTCTGACCAGGTAGTATTAGCTTTACAAGAATATAACTTTTCCTGGGAGTATATAAAGGGGTCAGATAATAAGGTACCAGACACACTTTCTAGAGTAGATGTTATAGACAATAAAACTGGTAGGGATCTTAAGGAGATAGAAATTTTTAGATTAACTAGAGAAGATAGAATTTTTGGTGAAGAATTAAGTGACATTAAAAATATGCAAAGATCTGATAGTAAACTGGGTAAAGTAATTGTTAGTTTAGAAACGGAGGTAGAGGGATCTGAATATAATGAACAATTTCAAGTATATCAAGGTATTTTGTTTAAAAAAGTAGATAGTGGGGAGCGTGATTGGAGGTTAGTTATACCCGAGGGGTTAATAGATAAAATTGTTTGGGATTGTCATATAAGGTATGGTCATTTTGGGGCGAGAAAGTGTGCTAATGTTTTGAAAGAGTCACGTATATTTAAAAATATGGAGAGGAGAGTTAGAAGAGTGTTAAGAGTGTGTGATTTATATCAGAAATCGAAAGTAGTGAATTATAAAGTAGAAGGGGAGATGAATTACATAAAAGTTGAGAAACCGTTTGATTTAGTTGCAGTAGATCTGTATGGACCATTACCCAGGGGTAGAGGGGGTGTATTGTATGTATTTGTAGTTCTAGACACTTTTTCAAAATTTGTGAAATTGTATAGCATTAAGAGAGCGACGAGTAAAGTACTCAGTGAAAAAATTGTAAGAGACTACATGATTAATGTTGGAAAACCGAAAATTATATTATCTGACCACGGACCACAGTTTATAAGCGGCAAGTGGCGACAAACGCTTGGATGGGAAGGCATCATACCCAAGCATACGGCAGTGTATCATCCTCAGTCGAACCAAGCAGAACGGGTGATGAGAGAGATTGGCAGGATATTTCGGGCGTATTGTCACGCCAAACACACAGAATGCCCATCCTACGTGAAGAAAGTAGAGGAGTGGCTGAATTGTACCACCCATGAATCCACAGGATTTACGCCGCATGAGTTGATCAGGGGAACAAGGCCGCCCAGGATATTGGAACAACTCTTCGAATACCCACCAGAAGGTCAAGTTTTGGACAGAAACATGAAAATTAGATTGGCAAACGAGAATTTACTTACGAGAGGAGAGCGGAGGAAACAGAGACATGATGCTAAGGGTAAGTGGACCAAATACGAGGTAGGTCAATTAGTGTTAGTAAAGAGGCATGATTTGTCCAGTGCTCAAGATAGAGAAATAAAGAAGTTTTTCTTGTTGTATGAAGGGCCGTACGAAATTATAGAAATAAAAATGCAGAATGCGTATGTGTTGAGGAACCCAGCGACGCAGGAAATAGTAGGTACTCAAAATGCGACGAATTTAAAATTATATCGGTCACTTTAATTATGTAATGTTTATGAATAATCTTTTAAAATGTTGTTTTGTGTTTACAGAAGGGACTCTCCCCCATTTTCGGGTGGTCACGATCTTACCAGTCCTGGCCGTGGTATTCGGAACTTGGAGGCGGGCCATGGTTGGCGGATCTTCCTTCGGGTGGTGAAAACAACGATGGTCCGGCTCCACCAAAATTGGTTGAAATTAGAAAAATAACAACACATTTGAACAGGGAGGGGGACCCCAAATGGTACGTGACACGCATTATTTTGTTAATACACTCAAGGTGCAGCGGTCTTGGTGTACCTGTCACGTGCCTGCACTGCCTTAGAGTGTTTCTACATAATGGAGGCTGCATTTAAATAAAAGGCAGTGCGTACAAATTTAAAAAATTTCAGGTCAATGGCAAAATTAAAATTTGAGCCATTGACAATAGTTTCTGTTTAGTCCGAAAAGACGAATTTTGTGGCAAGAGGGGTTGGCACAAGGCAGAAGGCGGGTTAGAAAAAATGGTAGGAGAGGGGGAGTAGTGTGGTTCAGAGGGGGGACGTGAATTCACATAGTGGATCTATCTTGTTCCAATTCTTTTTGCGGCAGAACCCGACTTTTCAGGGCGATTACTGCCTTACTACCACTTATCATAAGAATGTTAGTCAGCCTCCAATGTAAAAAAAAAAAAAAAAAAAACCCAAAGTACTTTAGATGTTTATAATTTTAAATTTAAATAAATTTTATAATGAAGTGACCAAATATAATTGTCAAGTTTTAGTATCAGTGAGCACGGGAACGTTGTGAAGAATGTGAAATATTTGGGGGGGTGAAAACTTGTTGTTGTAAAATAAAATCTTGTTGTCAATGCAAGATGTGGGGATAATTTTGGGGGGTAGATTGGTGTGCAAAGAAGTGACATAACAGTGGAGTGTGGAACTGCAATGGTAGGAGGTTTTAATTTTTGTACTTATTATTTATTGTTAATGAAGGTTAAGCTAGGGAGAGTTAAGAAAGAGATGTATGGGGTTAAAACACCACCCAGACTAATAATGTAATTTAATGTAAATTGTTAATTTTAAATTTTACAAAATATATTTTACTTGTGATTCCCCAAATTTTCGGGCGGTCACGGCCTCACCGAACCCTGACCGTGGAATTGGTTTAGCTTTAACAGCTATGGTTGGGGCTCATTGCGTCACGTTCTGCCTTAACTGGCCATAGCTGTTATCGTTGTCAAGGTGAATTTTGAAATTGACAGGGGTGTAATTAAGGGGAATCACCAAACTAGGGAACAGCGGCTGCCACTCTGTCCGCGTGGGGACAGCATAGCCAGGTGGTAGACCCATTTTAAGGGTGTTTCAATATTTACAAAGGATATGTTGATATCCAAATCGTTCAAATGTAACTGCCGAAACAAAGACACGGAGATGTCAAATTCCTCCAAATATGCAGTCTTTGTGGAAGCAAATAGGCGCTACAGTCTAACATAAACTACAATAGTGTGTGTGGACCAGGGGGTTGCTCAGATGAGCAACGTGCTTAAATTTTGCAAATTAAAAATTGATAAATCCATTTGGCTCTAATACAAACGCTTGTATTCCGATCAAATAAATATGTGCTCATACATTCAGTATAAGGTGTTCATTCTATAATTTTAAATGTAGTATTTTATTGCAGTAGGGTAGATATAAGAAATGATAAAAAGTATGTTTTATATAATTTGTGTATTTTGAAACTAAGTAGATGACTAAACCGACTGGCAGGCGGTTAACATAAAATTACCAGAATCAGAGAAAGGGGAAACATTGATGGTAGATGTAAGTATTGATAAGCATATATATTTAATGTAATCTGCACAACTTTTTGAAAGGTGTCTTCACTTTATTAAGAATATCAGCTGATCGGTAGTAAAGGGTCACTGTAAAATTGTTTATAGATGTTGTAGCGTGACAGATAATCCACACAAATACATTACTCAATGATCATTGATAAAGCTCTAATATATGGAATATCCAGATGAGAATCAATTAAAAGGCACTATTAATTAATATACTCACAAGAAAAGTTAAAATAAAGAAAAAATCTGCAAATAATATAATATACTACAAATTTAAAAACCCAGAAAACTAAAAATGTGAATAACAAAATTACCCAGGTAAGATAGAAGCAGGCAATTAATATACCCCGACAAAGAAACCAGACCAGAAGAAACAAAGGCATACACAGCGAAAGAAGAATCCGAAAGAAGAATAACCAAAGCTACTGAAGAAAGAAGAATAACCAAAACTAAAGAAGAAAGAAGAATAATCAAAACTAAAGAAGAAAGAAGAATAACCAAAACTAAAGAAGAAAGAAGAATAACCAAAACTACTGAAGAAAGAAGAATAACCAAAACTAAAGAAGAAAGAAGAATAACCAAAACGAAAGAAGAAAGAAGAATAACCAAAACTAAAGAAGAAAGAAGAATAATCAAAGCTACTGAAGAAAGAAGAATAATCAAAACTAAAGAAGAAAGAAGAATAACCAAAACTAAAGAAGAAAGAAGAATAACCAAAACTAAAGAAGAAAGAAGAATAACCAAAGCTACTGAAGAAAGAAGAATAACCAAAACTAAAGAAGAAAGAAGAATAACCAAAGCTACTGAAGAAAGAAGAATAATCAAAACTAAAGAAGAAAGAAGAAGAACCAAAACTAAAGAAGAAAGAAGAATAACCAAAACTAAAGAAGAAAGAAGAATAACCAAAGCTACTGAAGAAAGAAGAATAACCAAAACTAAAGAAGAAAGAAGAATAACCAAAGCTACTGAAGAAAGAAGAATAATCAAAACTAAAGAAGAAAGAAGGATAACCAAAATAAAGAAGAAAGAAGAATAACCAAAGCTACTGAAGAAAGAAGAATAACCAAAACTACTGAAGAAAGAAGAATAACCAAAACTAAAGAAGAAAGAAGAATCACCAAAACTACTGAAGAAAGAAGAAAGAAGTGAGACGACCCATATAAGATAAAAACCCCATAGGGAGAGAACCCCAAAAACCCCAAAATAAATTAATGTCCAAAGAGAAAGTATAACACCCCAAAAAATCATATCACAATGTAAAACTGACAAAAAACTAAAAGTGTTAGTAGTATTAAATAACAGTGCATCCAAAAAGTTATTGTTTAGTTTGTATGAACAAATCTTCACAGTCCCCCCATGGTTGAATATTTCATGTTAAAAACTAGAAAAGGACTAGTAATAATATTAATAAATCACCATGGACAAGTGTAAGTTATCAAATTATAACTGATAAACTTTAAAAAGGTGCATGAGTTGCAGTACAAAGTAATAAACTTTAAGTGTTTTGTGAACAGTATCTATTTTGATAATGAAATAGTAATATTACTAATAAAAGGCTACTGAAGCTATATGAACATTCCATAGAATGGAATATGAAACAGATAGCCAGTGTTATACTTTAAGAGGGGGAATAAATCCTGTAAAATGGGGAATTACAGAACAGACTGTTAATGATTCATTCTATAAAGTGTTAACCATTATATGGAACCAGGATGTTATGTTCCTATTCCATATAATAATTAGATAAATAAGAGTTATTCATAAGAAATATTATTGTTATAATTTGTTATTTTGTTGTCATTTTGAATTTGGAATACCCTATCTAAAAATGGATATCATTCCCAATGTTATAGAATATTTTTAATTATGTTATTAGGTAATCAATGCACCTAAAAGGTGTTATTCAGGGTACCAGTTTTGATATAGATAGGTGTTATATTTTAATTGTACAATCAATAATTACTGTTATACCAGTCAAAAAACTAGTTCTCAATAAAGTATATAAGTATAAGAAGTCAGAGAAGGATATAAAATAAATACATTGGTAAAAATTTTACAAATAGCAACACATCAAATCTAGGCCATATAATGAATTTAAACTGCAAAATAATTAATAAATCTAGTCTTATAAGCCAGTTAAACTGACAATATTTATGCAAAATAAACTCAACATATAGTATACTATGTAAATGAGGCTTTCTAAAGATATGGTCACTATATAAGTAAAAGTATTTATTTATCTAATAAAAATACCATTAAAACTGAAATGATCTAACTGACATTATCATAGGAGGAGTCATATACAAGTGAATTGTATTTAAAAACCATCAATAATAAACTAAATTGCAATAAAATAAGTGAGAATAGACAATTATATCAATTTCAGATTTAATAGAATAATAATTATATTAGGGAAAATGGCTATTATTTACTTAGAAGACAGGAAGTATAATTTTAGGCCTACCTCCCAAAAAAATGTAAGAAATACAATTTTCTGATGAAACTTTGTAACAATAACTTAATTACTATCAAAATAAGTAGAATAGAATAGTGAAACTGAATATGTATTTAATATTTCGAACAGTTAACTAATAACGAAATTACTTTCTGAGCATAATGTACAAAATTAAAGTGTGTCGGAAGTTAAGATAATTTGAAACAATGTATGAGATATATTATATAGGCTAAGATTTTCATGAGACGAAGGAAATCCGAACAGTTCATTATTATACGTTGAAGAGTGACTTAATGTGAATATTTGATAGAATTAACCTGTAATGGCGGTTACGTTATAACCGAGTTCGGAATAATTTTGTATAAAATTATTTTTTAACTATTTTATTTATTGTGAAGTGATGAAGTTGACCTATGAACTACATAACATCCATAAACTGAACCACATATAACTAAATAAACCGAATAACACTGATATTACACCATATACAGACTGAAATTTCGAGGTTAAACCTACACACATAAACACAAGGAGATATATCCCAAAACGACATTTTACACCAAGTGAACTATTCCATCATACACCAGTGACATTAAACTATACCCAAGACGATCATATACAATTGCGAAGAACATTTACACGAAGAAAGGACATCTGTATTCCAACAAGTACTTCATCAATGTTAGAGGCTATCATCGCGCATGCGTCAGGCGGCCATTTTGATCCACTCTCATCACTGCTGTAAGAAAACGACCGTTGGCTGAACATTGGTTTGAATAAAATTATATATAAACTTTTATTATTTCTAACTATCCTTGTATTGTTTAAATTTAAGACATTTTCGAATTGTAAGTGTTATACTTTCCTGCCCCTGACCTTCTCTGGCTTTATATTAATAACCGTTTAAAGAACCTATTTTTATAATACGAATGTAAACTTCTTATATCGACCGGCCCTGAGCGAGTCGATACGGCATTGTAACATCGATTTTAATCGACCAAATTTATTATTTTGTTTAATAAACGTTCTGTTTTGGGTAACTTGGAGTTGGTTTTTATTATAGAAGGACTTAACAGTTAATTAATCAAGAAACCTAACTAACCTTTAAAGGCAGTATATGCGAAACTACAACCTTTCAAGAGTAAGAAGAAGAGAGCCGTTTTCATCTAAACTTGGAGTTAACTGGATTGTCTTTTTAACAAATTTACAGAAAGGAAAATTATTACCAGAATAAACACAATACCATCATAATTTTAATTACAACCAAGAAACTCGATTTGTTCCTAAATTTTAAGAACATAAATACACCGAAAACATTTTTTCAGAATTTATTTTTTTTTTTATAAATATAAATTTTAAATTTATATTTTATTTTCAAATAGTTACAACAGCAATACACACAGAGTTTATTTGATAACAACAAAGACCAGGAATGTTACCCAATCGACGTTTCCCAGAGCGGAACGTCGCTACACACTTTTAAATATTTCGTGTTTTATTACAAAATTGTCTAGCCCAAACAGTGGGGCTTACAGGAGAGCACAATTCTCATACATCTACCTTTATTTATTTATTTTTATATTTGTAATAAAATAGGTTTTATTACAAATTTGGCGTCCAACTTAAGGGCTGTAATTAGGGGTTGAAAGGCTGTAATTACTTGCCCAATTTCTAATTCAGCTTGGCAGCGGTTATCCAGCCAGGGAACAAGGGAAGATGCAGCGTCGTGCCACATCAAAGAAGAGAGCGGTGGAAGCCGAAAAAGAACTCAATATGGATGATAAGGAGGCGACCCCAGTGGAGGACGTGGAAAAGATATTAGAACGGGTGGAACATAAACAACCAGCACCACCAGAGGAACAACCCGAAATACCCACTCAAACAGGGGACGTCCATGTCCAAGACCAGGAGAAATCCAAAACAACAGAAGATCCGATTTTAGAGAAAATGATGGAAATGTTCATGCAAATGAAAAAGGACATGGAAGAAAACAGCAAGAAGATGGAAAAGAACATGGATGCTATTGGAGATACTAATAAGAACCTAGAGTCCAAAATGGAGGAGAATAACAAGAAAATGGATGACAATAATCAGTCCACCAAGGAAGATTTGAGTGATATAAATAAAAACATAGAGGAATTGAAGAAGGACAACCAAGCAACAAAGGAAGAATTGAAGAAGGACAACCAAGAAACAAAAGAAGAATTGGGCCGTAAAATCGAAAACACCAATAAGAGAATTGAGGAAACCAGCAAGAAGGTGGAAAAGAAAATGGAAGAAAATAAGAAGAATTTGGAAGAAAAGATGGAAGAAACCAGCAAGAAAATAGAAGATGACAACCAGCAATTAAGGGAAGAATTACGAGAAAATAATAAGAAAATGGAAGAGAAGATGGGAGAGAGGTTGGAAGAGTTAAGAGAGGATAACCAACTCTTACGAGAAGTTAACCAAGAGAATTTAGACAAGTTAGACGAACGAATGGAGCTATTAAGAAAGGAAATGAACAAAGAACTCAAAGAAAATAAGAAATCTATGACCAAAAGGCTGGAAGACGAAACCATAACTATAAATCAACAGATAAGAGAAGTTGATGGAAGATGTCGGCTGACGGAAGTGGAGGTACAAGAGTTCAAGGAAGTGGTGAACACCAAGGTCACAAATCTTGAAGAATCTAATCGCAAGAAGGCAGAAGAAAACCGAAGGGAAAGCCAGGAATAACTCAGCAAGGTACGAACTCGAATTACGGAAAGATGTGACGGAATGGAGGAAGCGATGACTGACATCACTGGTCAAGTGAGACAGAACCAGGAGGACATGGAAGCAATTCGGAGCCGACCAACCAGCTTTACTAATATCCCAATCAACGAGAACAGAGAATGGCTTAACTTCCGCCAATATAAAAGGAAGCCAATGGAGTTCTTGGCCCGTATCGAGGAGTATATGGCCAAACATAGAAATGACCGATGGTCCAACAGTCGAGAACTGTTAGACGAATCATTCCGTGATATGACGGACAATTGGTGGATGGCGAACAGGAGCGAAATAAACGATTATCAGCAGTTCAAAAGTTTGTTCAAGTCCAAGTATTGGTCAGAGACCACCCAGAATTTAATAAGGGACAACATCTGCAATGGCCGATACAGAACTCAGTTTGGCAGTACCATGACTGCGTACTTTCTTGGGAAGGTGTGCCTGGCCAAGCACCTGGAACCAGCCATACCAGAGGAATGCCTGGTGAACAAGCTTTCTTATCATTATGACGAAGAGGTCATACGAGCTCGAAGAGGGAGCCAGATAAAAACCATACAGGCGATGACGGAGCTATTAGAAAACTATGAGAATGAAGAATATTACAGGCAGAGCAGAAGAAGAAATGAGCGGCCAGAAGTTCGAAATAATCCGTCATCAAACAATAATAATCAACCGATCAACAGTGGGTACCAAGGAAATAGATATAATCCGAATTACCATAATCAGCACCCCACGAATGGTAACAAAAAGAATAACCACGGTAATACAAACCCGAACATTAACCGAAATAATAACGGGTTCTCCGGTAATCGAGGTAATTATTACCCGAATAATAATGTCAATAGCCAGCGAAACCCCAATCCTACCAATAACACCGAACGATTTTACAATAACAATAGGGGTTACCCTAATAATAATAACAACAACAACAGGTTCTCCCGACCCCAGGTAAATTTTATACGGGCAGAAGGAAACAGCCAAAACAGGTATAACCATCAACGGTGTAACAGTTTCCATGAGGAGGAGGATCGATGGAGAAGCCGAGAACGGGAGGATACAAGATATAACCTGCCCAGACGGGGTAACAGTTTAGACGACCCAGAACGGAACATGAACCGAAATCAACCATCTAACTCTCTTATGGAGCGGTCAGCAACCACTCAAGGTTTACCGACCAACACCCCGGCCGGGCCTGACCGAGATAACAGTGAGAATGAAAATTGGGTAGTAGTCGCTGAATATCCTAGTCATTCAATACTGCATAATGAACCAAAAAACGACGGAGGATCCCAAATCGCTCAAGTCAACCATATTAAAGCAGAAGGGAGCCAAAAACCTAAAAAGGATCCCAGCAAGAGGAAGGAAAATGATTACTCCAAAGTTAACATAGATAAGTATGGATCTGATAAGCTAGATGACGGATACATAATGAGATGGTAAAGGAAATGGATGTCATGAGAACCGACGACGGCCAAAAACCTATGTCAAAGAAAAAGAAATTATGAGCAACTGTGCAACCTAATAAAAATCTTCAACCTGGGTATATAAAAAAAAAATAATAATAAGAAGTACATTTGAAGTAAAGAAAAGAAGAGAGCTAATACCATATTTAGGGTAATAATATGATATGTTAACCATATTTATGAAAAAATATTGTGAGTAATTGAACGTAGGGAAAATTGAATTTTAATTTCAAAATTCAAAAAGAAGTAAGAACAACTTACTACCTATTATTTAGGAAACCATTTATGAATCAAAAAGGAAGAAAAAGAATTTATTTAATGCAAAAATCAAGTAAGAACAACTTACTACCTTATCTTAGAACCAACTTTTAGAAATGAACAAGAAGAAAAAGAATTTGGACAACACATTACAAACAATTATATATGGGACCAATTCTGAAAAACTTTCGAGAATAAAGAAATGGCAGTACAAACCACTGATACAATTAAAATGAATAAACTTATTGTGAAGTAAAATTAATGAGAATTTTATGTCAAATAAACAGAGATAATAAACACGTGGAATTAATAATTAAAGAGTGCATTTGGATAAAAAGCAAGAGCAGAATAAAATTTTGAAAAAGAAAGAAAAAACCATATATAAATAAATCCATAAGAAAAATATGATCATATAATAAATGTCAATTATAAGAAGGACAATTAAAAGAGTAATTGCAAAAACATAATACTAGTGGAACGATTCATAAGAATTAAGAAAAGAACAAAAATATAATACAAAATATATGCTACCAAGGACCAGAAAGAGATTGTAATAACAGTCAAAATATGACAGAGAATTAAAAACTTTACACTGAATAACAAGTGATAATTATATTATACCAGCTTCCAACCACAAGGAGAAATAAAATGCCAGCAGAGCTAACCATTGAGAAAAATAACTGAGATAGAAATTAACTAAGATAGAAATATTAATAGATCTGTTCATATACTAAGTGAAATATCCAAAGATATTTAATTTTTTTTTATAGTCATAAGGTGGACTATTCTTATATAATTTTTATTAATAACTGTCTGTAGATAGGTCCAGCAGTATTATTATGTATTGATCAGAGATGATTTACCTCTGTAATCAATAAATGACGTAGTATGGCCAGCAGAGAGTGAAGCCTACAGAGCCCCTCAGGACTGCCCCAGCTAACGTGTTAGGGAATTTTAGGGAATAAATATCCCAAGGATAAAGAACCAAGTTAAGAAGAAAATGGAAAAATAAAAAATAACGAACCTCAGATGACTATTACTATCAATAAGAATCCAGTTAATAATGAAATATAGATAAGCTCAAAAATATAGAAGAAAAAATTTTAGAAATGTGAAGGAAGTAAAGAAATATAATTTATAATGAAATGTCATAAGCAATTACTTCAGACAAACTAAGTATGATCTGAACTAATCACTTCTGGAAGAGAGCAATCTGTAGCGTAACAGATAATCCACACAAATACATTACTCAATGATCATTGATAAAGCTCTAATATATGGAATATCCAGATGAGAATCAATTAAAAGGCACTATTAATTAATATACTCACAAGAAAAGTTAAAATAAAGAAAAAATCTGGAAATAATATAATATACTACAAATTTAAAAACCCAGAAAACTAAAAATGTGAATAACAAAATTACCCAGGTAAGATAGAAGCAGGCAATTTATATACCCCGACAAAGAAACCAGACCAGAAGAAACAAAGGCATACACAGCGAAAGAAGAATCCGAAAGAAGAATAACCAAAGCTACTGAAGAAAGAAGAATAACCAAAACTAAAGAAGAAAGAAGAAGAATCAAAACTAAAGAAGAAAGAAGAATAACCAAAACTACTGAAGAAAGAAGAATAACCAAAACTAAAGAAGAAAGAAGAATAACCAAAGCTACTGAAGAAAGAAGAATAATCAAAACTAAAGAAGAAAGAAGAATAACCAAAACTAAAGAAGAAAGAAGAATAACCAAAACTAAAGAAGAAAGAAGAATAACCAAAACTAAAGAAGAAAGAAGAATAACCAAAGCTACTGAAGAAAGAAGAATAACCAAAACTAAAGAAGAAAGAAGAATAACCAAAGCTACTGAAGAAAGAAGAATAATCAAAACTAAAGAAGAAAGAAGAAGAACCAAAACTAAAGAAGAAAGAAGAATAACCAAAACTAAAGAAGAAAGAAGAATAACCAAAGCTACTGAAGAAAGAAGAATAACCAAAACTAAAGAAGAAAGAAGAATAACCAAAGCTACTGAAGAAAGAAGAATAATCAAAACTAAAGAAGAAAGAAGGATAACCAAAATAAAGAAGAAAGAAGAATAACCAAAGCTACTGAAGAAAGAAGAATAACCAAAACTACTGAAGAAAGAAGAATAACCAAAACTAAAGAAGAAAGAAGAATCACCAAAACTACTGAAGAAAGAAGAAAGAAGTGAGACGACCCATATAAGATAAAAACCCCATAGGGAGAGAACCCCAAAAACCCCAAAATAAATTAATGTCCAAAGAGAAAGTATAACACCCCAAAAAATCATATCACAATGTAAAACTGACAAAAAACTAAAAGTGTTAGTAGTATTAAATAACAGTGCATCCAAAAAGTTATTGTTTAGTTTGTATGAACAAATCTTCACAGTCCCCCCATGGTTGAATATTTCATGTTAAAAACTAGAAAAGGACTAGTAATAATATTAATAAATCACCATGGACAAGTGTAAGTTATCAAATTATAACTGATAAACTTTAAAAAGGTGCATGAGTTGCAGTACAAAGTAATAAACTTTAAGTGTTTTGTGAACAGTATCTATTTTGATAATGAAATAGTAATATTACTAATAAAAGGCTACTGAAGCTATATGAACATTCCATAGAATGGAATATGAAACAGATAGCCAGTGTTATACTTTAAGAGGGGGAATAAATCCTGTAAAATGGGGAATTACAGAACAGACTGTTAATGATTCATTCTATAAAGTGTTAACCATTATATGGAACCAGGATGTTATGTTCCTATTCCATATAATAATTAGATAAATAAGAGTTATTCATAAGAAATATTATTGTTATAATTTGTTATTTTGTTGTCATTTTGAATTTGGAATACCCTATCTAAAAATGGATATCATTCCCAATGTTATAGAATATTTTTAATTATGTTATTAGGTAATCAATGCACCTAAAAGGTGTTATTCAGGGTACCAGTTTTGATATAGATAGGTGTTATATTTTAATTGTACAATCAATAATTACTGTTATACCAGTCAAAAAACTAGTTCTCAATAAAGTATATAAGTATAAGAAGTCAGAGAAGGATATAAAATAAATACATTGGTAAAAATTTTACAAATAGCAACACATCAAATCTAGGCCATATAATGAATTTAAACTGCAAAATAATTAATAAATCTAGTCTTATAAGCCAGTTAAACTGACAATATTTATGCAAAATAAACTCAACATATAGTATACTATGTAAATGAGGCTTTCTAAAGATATGGTCACTATATAAGTAAAAGTATTTATTTATCTAATAAAAATACCATTAAAACTGAAATGATCTAACTGACATTATCATAGGAGGAGTCATATACAAGTGAATTGTATTTAAAAACCATCAATAATAAACTAAATTGCAATAAAATAAGTGAGAATAGACAATTATATCAATTTCAGATTTAATAGAATAATAATTATATTAGGGAAAATGGCTATTATTTACTTAGAAGACAGGAAGTATAATTTTAGGCCTACCTCCCAAAAAAATGTAAGAAATACAATTTTCTGATGAAACTTTGTAACAATAACTTAATTACTATCAAAATAAGTAGAATAGAATAGTGAAACTGAATATGTATTTAATATTTCGAACAGTTAACTAATAACGAAATTACTTTCTGAGCATAATGTACAAAATTAAAGTGTGTCGGAAGTTAAGATAATTTGAAACAATGTATGAGATATATTATATAGGCTAAGATTTTCATGAGACGAAGGAAATCCGAACAGTTCATTATTATACGTTGAAGAGTGACTTAATGTGAATATTTGATAGAATTAACCTGTAATGGCGGTTACGTTATAACCGAGTTCGGAATAATTTTGTATAAAATTATTTTTTAACTATTTTATTTATTGTGAAGTGATGAAGTTGACCTATGAACTACATAACATCCATAAACTGAACCACATATAACTAAATAAACCGAATAACACTGATATTACACCATATACAGACTGAAATTTCGAGGTTAAACCTACACACATAAACACAAGGAGATATATCCCAAAACGACATTTTACACCAAGTGAACTATTCCATCATACACCAGTGACATTAAACTATACCCAAGACGATCATATACAATTGCGAAGAACATTTACACGAAGAAAGGACATCTGTATTCCAACAAGTACTTCATCAATGTTAGAGGCTATCATCGCGCATGCGTCAGGCGGCCATTTTGATCCACTCTCATCACTGCTGTAAGAAAACGACCGTTGGCTGAACATTGGTTTGAATAAAATTATATATAAACTTTTATTATTTCTAACTATCCTTGTATTGTTTAAATTTAAGACATTTTCGAATTGTAAGTGTTATACTTTCCTGCCCCTGACCTTCTCTGGCTTTATATTAATAACCGTTTAAAGAACCTATTTTTATAATACGAATGTAAACTTCTTATATCGACCGGCCCTGAGCGAGTCGATACGGCATTGTAACATCGATTTTAATCGACCAAATTTATTATTTTGTTTAATAAACGTTCTGTTTTGGGTAACTTGGAGTTGGTTTTTATTATAGAAGGACTTAACAGTTAATTAATCAAGAAACCTAACTAACCTTTAAAGGCAGTATATGCGAAACTACAACCTTTCAAGAGTAAGAAGAAGAGAGCCGTTTTCATCTAAACTTGGAGTTAACTGGATTGTCTTTTTAACAAATTTACAGAAAGGAAAATTATTACCAGAATAAACACAATACCATCATAATTTTAATTACAACCAAGAAACTCGATTTGTTCCTAAATTTTAAGAACATAAATACACCGAAAACATTTTTTCAGAATTTTTTTTTTTTTTATAAATATAAATTTTAAATTTATATTTTATTTTCAAATAGTTACAACAGCAATACACACAGAGTTTATTTGATAACAACAAAGACCAGGAATGTTACCCAATCGACGTTTCCCAGAGCGGAACGTCGCTACACACTTTTAAATATTTCGTGTTTTATTACAAAATTGTCTAGCCCAAACAGTGGGGCTTACAGGAGAGCACAATTCTCATACATCTACCTTTATTTATTTATTTTTATATTTGTAATAAAATAGGTTTTATTACAAATTTGGCGTCCAACTTAAGGGCTGTAATTAGGGGTTGAAAGGCTGTAATTACTTGCCCAATTTCTAATTCAGCTTGGCAGCGGTTATCCAGCCAGGGAACAAGGGAAGATGCAGCGTCGTGCCACATCAAAGAAGAGAGCGGTGGAAGCCGAAAAAGAACTCAATATGGATGATAAGGAGGCGACCCCAGTGGAGGACGTGGAAAAGATATTAGAACGGGTGGAACATAAACAACCAGCACCACCAGAGGAACAACCCGAAATACCCACTCAAACAGGGGACGTCCATGTCCAAGACCAGGAGAAATCCAAAACAACAGAAGATCCGATTTTAGAGAAAATGATGGAAATGTTCATGCAAATGAAAAAGGACATGGAAGAAAACAGCAAGAAGATGGAAAAGAACATGGATGCTATTGGAGATACTAATAAGAACCTAGAGTCCAAAATGGAGGAGAATAACAAGAAAATGGATGACAATAATCAGTCCACCAAGGAAGATTTGAGTGATATAAATAAAAACATAGAGGAATTGAAGAAGGACAACCAAGCAACAAAGGAAGAATTGAAGAAGGACAACCAAGAAACAAAAGAAGAATTGGGCCGTAAAATCGAAAACACCAATAAGAGAATTGAGGAAACCAGCAAGAAGGTGGAAAAGAAAATGGAAGAAAATAAGAAGAATTTGGAAGAAAAGATGGAAGAAACCAGCAAGAAAATAGAAGATGACAACCAGCAATTAAGGGAAGAATTACGAGAAAATAATAAGAAAATGGAAGAGAAGATGGGAGAGAGGTTGGAAGAGTTAAGAGAGGATAACCAACTCTTACGAGAAGTTAACCAAGAGAATTTAGACAAGTTAGACGAACGAATGGAGCTATTAAGAAAGGAAATGAACAAAGAACTCAAAGAAAATAAGAAATCTATGACCAAAAGGCTGGAAGACGAAACCATAACTATAAATCAACAGATAAGAGAAGTTGATGGAAGATGTCGGCTGACGGAAGTGGAGGTACAAGAGTTCAAGGAAGTGGTGAACACCAAGGTCACAAATCTTGAAGAATCTAATCGCAAGAAGGCAGAAGAAAACCGAAGGGAAAGCCAGGAATAACTCAGCAAGGTACGAACTCGAATTACGGAAAGATGTGACGGAATGGAGGAAGCGATGACTGACATCACTGGTCAAGTGAGACAGAACCAGGAGGACATGGAAGCAATTCGGAGCCGACCAACCAGCTTTACTAATATCCCAATCAACGAGAACAGAGAATGGCTTAACTTCCGCCAATATAAAAGGAAGCCAATGGAGTTCTTGGCCCGTATCGAGGAGTATATGGCCAAACATAGAAATGACCGATGGTCCAACAGTCGAGAACTGTTAGACGAATCATTCCGTGATATGACGGACAATTGGTGGATGGCGAACAGGAGCGAAATAAACGATTATCAGCAGTTCAAAAGTTTGTTCAAGTCCAAGTATTGGTCAGAGACCACCCAGAATTTAATAAGGGACAACATCTGCAATGGCCGATACAGAACTCAGTTTGGCAGTACCATGACTGCGTACTTTCTTGGGAAGGTGTGCCTGGCCAAGCACCTGGAACCAGCCATACCAGAGGAATGCCTGGTGAACAAGCTTTCTTATCATTATGACGAAGAGGTCATACGAGCTCGAAGAGGGAGCCAGATAAAAACCATACAGGCGATGACGGAGCTATTAGAAAACTATGAGAATGAAGAATATTACAGGCAGAGCAGAAGAAGAAATGAGCGGCCAGAAGTTCGAAATAATCCGTCATCAAACAATAATAATCAACCGATCAACAGTGGGTACCAAGGAAATAGATATAATCCGAATTACCATAATCAGCACCCCACGAATGGTAACAAAAAGAATAACCACGGTAATACAAACCCGAACATTAACCGAAATAATAACGGGTTCTCCGGTAATCGAGGTAATTATTACCCGAATAATAATGTCAATAGCCAGCGAAACCCCAATCCTACCAATAACACCGAACGATTTTACAATAACAATAGGGGTTACCCTAATAATAATAACAACAACAACAGGTTCTCCCGACCCCAGGTAAATTTTATACGGGCAGAAGGAAACAGCCAAAACAGGTATAACCATCAACGGTGTAACAGTTTCCATGAGGAGGAGGATCGATGGAGAAGCCGAGAACGGGAGGATACAAGATATAACCTGCCCAGACGGGGTAACAGTTTAGACGACCCAGAACGGAACATGAACCGAAATCAACCATCTAACTCTCTTATGGAGCGGTCAGCAACCACTCAAGGTTTACCGACCAACACCCCGGCCGGGCCTGACCGAGATAACAGTGAGAATGAAAATTGGGTAGTAGTCGCTGAATATCCTAGTCATTCAATACTGCATAATGAACCAAAAAACGACGGAGGATCCCAAATCGCTCAAGTCAACCATATTAAAGCAGAAGGGAGCCAAAAACCTAAAAAGGATCCCAGCAAGAGGAAGGAAAATGATTACTCCAAAGTTAACATAGATAAGTATGGATCTGATAAGCTAGATGACGGATACATAATGAGATGGTAAAGGAAATGGATGTCATGAGAACCGACGACGGCCAAAAACCTATGTCAAAGAAAAAGAAATTATGAGCAACTGTGCAACCTAATAAAAATCTTCAACCTGGGTATATAAAAAAAAAATAATAATAAGAAGTACATTTGAAGTAAAGAAAAGAAGAGAGCTAATACCATATTTAGGGTAATAATATGATATGTTAACCATATTTATGAAAAAATATTGTGAGTAATTGAACGTAGGGAAAATTGAATTTTAATTTCAAAATTCAAAAAGAAGTAAGAACAACTTACTACCTATTATTTAGGAAACCATTTATGAATCAAAAAGGAAGAAAAAGAATTTATTTAATGCAAAAATCAAGTAAGAACAACTTACTACCTTATCTTAGAACCAACTTTTAGAAATGAACAAGAAGAAAAAGAATTTGGATAACACATTACAAACAATTATATATGGGACCAATTCTGAAAAACTTTCGAGAATAAAGAAATGGCAGTACAAACCACTGATACAATTAAAATGAATAAACTTATTGTGAAGTAAAATTAATGAGAATTTTATGTCAAATAAACAGAGATAATAAACACGTGGAATTAATAATTAAAGAGTGCATTTGGATAAAAAGCAAGAGCAGAATAAAATTTTGAAAAAGAAAGAAAAAACCATATATAAATAAATCCATAAGAAAAATATGATCATATAATAAATGTCAATTATAAGAAGGACAATTAAAAGAGTAATTGCAAAAACATAATACTAGTGGAACGATTCATAAGAATTAAGAAAAGAACAAAAATATAATACAAAATATATGCTACCAAGGACCAGAAAGAGATTGTAATAACAGTCAAAATATGACAGAGAATTAAAAACTTTACACTGAATAACAAGTGATAATTATATTATACCAGCTTCCAACCACAAGGAGAAATAAAATGCCAGCAGAGCTAACCATTGAGAAAAATAACTGAGATAGAAATTAACTAAGATAGAAATATTAATAGATCTGTTCATATACTAAGTGAAATATCCAAAGATATTTAATTTTTTTTTATAGTCATAAGGTGGACTATTCTTATATAATTTTTATTAATAACTGTCTGTAGATAGGTCCAGCAGTATTATTATGTATTGATCAGAGATGATTTACCTCTGTAATCAATAAATGACGTAGTATGGCCAGCAGAGAGTGAAGCCTACAGAGCCCCTCTGGACTGCCCCAGCTAACGTGTTAGGGAATTTTAGGGAATAAATATCCCAAGGATAAAGAACCAAGTTAAGAAGAAAATGGAAAAATAAAAAATAACGAACCTCAGATGACTATTACTATCAATAAGAATCCAGTTAATAATGAAATATAGATAAGCTCAAAAATATAGAAGAAAAAATTTTAGAAATGTGAAGGAAGTAAAGAAATATAATTTATAATGAAATGTCATAAGCAATTACTTCAGACAAACTAAGTATGATCTGAACTAATCACTTCTGGAAGAGAGCAATCTGTAGCGTAACAGATAATCCACACAAATACATTACTCAATGATCATTGATAAAGCTCTAATATATGGAATATCCAGATGAGAATCAATTAAAAGGCACTATTAATTAATATACTCACAAGAAAAGTTAAAATAAAGAAAAAATCTGGAAATAATATAATATACTACAAATTTAAAAACCCAGAAAACTAAAAATGTGAATAACAAAATTACCCAGGTAAGATAGAAGCAGGCAATTTATATACCCCGACAAAGAAACCAGACCAGAAGAAACAAAGGCATACACAGCGAAAGAAGAATCCGAAAGAAGAATAACCAAAGCTACTGAAGAAAGAAGAATAACCAAAACTAAAGAAGAAAGAAGAAGAATCAAAACTAAAGAAGAAAGAAGAATAACCAAAACTAAAGAAGAAAGAAGAATAACCAAAACGAAAGAATAACCAAAGCTACTGAAGAAAGAAGAATAATCAAAACTAAAGAAGAAAGAAGAATAACCAAAACTAAAGAAGAAAGAAGAATAACCAAAACTAAAGAAGAAAGAAGAATAACCAAAGCTACTGAAGAAAGAAGAATAACCAAAACTACTGAAGAAAGAAGAATAACCAAAACTAAAGAAGAAAGAAGAATAACCAAAGCTACTGAAGAAAGAAGAATAATCAAAACTAAAGAAGAAAGAAGAATAACCAAAACTAAAGAAGAAAGAAGAATAACCAAAACTAAAGAAGAAAGAAGAATAACCAAAGCTACTGAAGAAAGAAGAATAACCAAAACTAAAGAAGAAAGAAGAATAACCAAAGCTACTGAAGAAAGAAGAATAATCAAAACTAAAGAAGAAAGAAGAATAACCAAAATAAAGAAGAAAGAAGAATAACCAAAGCTACTGAAGAAAGAAGAATAACCAAAACTACTGAAGAAAGAAGAATAACCAAAACTAAAGAAGAAAGAAGAATCACCAAAACTACTGAAGAAAGAAGAAAGAAGTGAGACGACCCATATAAGATAAAAACCCCATAGGGAGAGAACCCCAAAAACCCCAAAATAAATTAATGTCCAAAGAGAAAGTATAACACCCCAAAAAATCATATCACAATGTAAAACTGACAAAAAACTAAAAGTGTTAGTAGTATTAAATAACAGTGCATCCAAAAAGTTATTGTTTAGTTTGTATGAACAAATCTTCACAGTCCCCCCATGGTTGAATATTTCATGTTAAAAACTAGAAAAGGACTAGTAATAATATTAATAAATCACCATGGACAAGTGTAAGTTATCAAATTATAACTGATAAACTTTAAAAAGGTGCATGAGTTGCAGTACAAAGTAATAAACTTTAAGTGTTTTGTGAACAGTATCTATTTTGATAATGAAATAGTAATATTACTAATAAAAGGCTACTGAAGCTATATGAACATTCCATAGAATGGAATATGAAACAGATAGCCAGTGTTATACTTTAAGAGGGGGAATAAATCCTGTAAAATGGGGAATTACAGAACAGACTGTTAATGATTCATTCTATAAAGTGTTAACCATTATATGGAACCAGGATGTTATGTTCCTATTCCATATAATAATTAGATAAATAAGAGTTATTCATAAGAAATATTATTGTTATAATTTGTTATTTTGTTGTCATTTTGAATTTGGAATACCCTATCTAAAAATGGATATCATTCCCAATGTTATAGAATATTTTTAATTATGTTATTAGGTAATCAATGCACCTAAAAGGTGTTATTCAGGGTACCAGTTTTGATATAGATAGGTGTTATATTTTAATTGTACAATCAATAATTACTGTTATACCAGTCAAAAAACTAGTTCTCAATAAAGTATATAAGTATAAGAAGTCAGAGAAGGATATAAAATAAATACATTGGTAAAAATTTTACAAATAGCAACACATCAAATCTAGGCCATATAATGAATTTAAACTGCAAAATAATTAATAAATCTAGTCTTATAAGCCAGTTAAACTGACAATATTTATGCAAAATAAACTCAACATATAGTATACTATGTAAATGAGGCTTTCTAAAGATATGGTCACTATATAAGTAAAAGTATTTATTTATCTAATAAAAATACCATTAAAACTGAAATGATCTGACATTATCATAGGAGGAGTCATATACAAGTGAATTGTATTTAAAAACCATCAATAATAAACTAAATTGCAATAAAATAAGTGAGAATAGACAATTATATCAATTTCAGATTTAATAGAATAATAATTATATTAGGGAAAATGGCTATTATTTACTTAGAAGACAGGAAGTATAATTTTAGGCCTACCTCCCAAAAAAATGTAAGAAATACAATTTTCTGATGAAACTTTGTAACAATAACTTAATTACTATCAAAATAAGTAGAATAGAATAGTGAAACTGAATATGTATTTAATATTTCGAACAGTTAACTAATAACGAAATTACTTTCTGAGCATAATGTACAAAATTAAAGTGTGTCGGAAGTTAAGATAATTTGAAACAATGTATGAGATATATTATATAGGCTAAGATTTTCATGAGACGAAGGAAATCCGAACAGTTCATTATTATACGTTGAAGAGTGCACTTAATGTGAATATTTGATAGAATTAACCTGTAATGGCGGTTACGTTATAACCGAGTTCGGAATAATTTTGTATAAAATTATTTTTTAACTATTTTATTTATTGTGAAGTGATGAAGTTGACCTATGAACTACATAACATCCATAAACTGAACCACATATAACTAAATAAACCGAATAACACTGATATTACACCATATACAGACTGAAATTTCGAGGTTAAACCTACACACATAAACACAAGGAGATATATCCCAAAACGACATTTTACACCAAGTGAACTATTCCATCATACACCAGTGACATTAAACTATACCCAAGACGATCATATACAATTGCGAAGAACATTTACACGAAGAAAGGACATCTGTATTCCAACAAGTACTTCATCAATGTTAGAGGCTATCATCACGCATGTGTCAGGCGGCCATTTTGATCCACTCTCATCACTGCTGTAAGAAAACGACCGTTGGCTGAACATTGGTTTGAATAAAATTATATATAAACTTTTATTATTTCTAACTATCCTTGTATTGTTTAAATTTAAGACATTTTCGAATTGTAAGTGTTATACTTTCCTGCCCCTGACCTTCTCTGGCTTTATATTAATAACCGTTTAAAGAACCTATTTTTATAATACGAATGTAAACTTCTTATATCGACCGGCCCTGAGCGAGTCGATACGGCATTGTAACATCGATTTTAATCGACCAAATTTATTATTTTGTTTAATAAACGTTCTGTTTTGGGTAACTTGGAGTTGGTTTTTATTATAGAAGGACTTAACAGTTAATTAATCAAGAAACCTAACCTTTAAAGGCAGTATATGCGAAACTACAACCTTTCAAGAGTAAGAAGAAGAGAGCCGTTTTCATCTAAACTTGGAGTTAACTGGATTGTCTTTTTAACAAATTTACAGAAAGGAAAATTATTACCAGAATAAACACAATACCATCATAATTTTAATTACAACCAAGAAACTCGATTTGTTCCTAAATTTTAAGAACATAAATACACCGAAAACATTTTTTCAGAATTTTTTTTTTTTTTATAAATATAAATTTTAAATTTATATTTTATTTTCAAATAGTTACAACAGCAATACACACAGAGTTTATTTGATAACAACAAAGACCAGGAATGTTACCCAATCGACGTTTCCCAGAGCGGAACGTCGCTACACACATACACACTTTTAAATATTTCGTGTTTTATTACAAAATTGTCTAGCCCAAACAGTGGGGCTTACAGGAGAGCACAATTCTCATACATCTACCTTTATTTATTTATTTTTATATTTGTAATAAAATAGGTTTCATTACAATGTTCAAGGTAATTAATGTCATATGTAATGTTTTAATGTGTTAAAGATATTGTTTTAAATAATGAGAAAAGTAAGTTAATAAAGTTGAGATGTTAAAATGAATTGTCAGAAAGAATAAAAGATAGTTTTGGGGTGATGAATATTTTGTGGGACATATAGATCAGTCCAAGTCAAAGTTAAAGGGGTAGTGGAGAGAAAAGTATTGTTGTGAGGTAAGGTAATAGCATTTGAGCAGTATTGATGTTGACACAGTAGATATGTGGAATACATGTAGATTATTGAGTGATATATTGATGTTCATAAATGATGTTATTTTGTTGTAGTTGAAGTGAGGTAATAAGATTGAGATTATTGGGGATGGTAATTTTGTAATAGGGGGTAGTGTAATGTGGGAGTCCGCAACAAAATGGTTGGGACGGGAAGGGACCGATTTAGTGGGAAGGGGTTGCCTTAGGTAGAATCCAGGAACCAGATAAGGGAAATGAGCTTTTTGGGGGGGGGGACACTTATCCCAAGTACAAAGGGTTAGAGAGTATTTTTTTTTTATATATATATCGAGAGAAGGTGGCGATTTGAGTTTAATGGTAAGTTGGGTTTAGAGATTGTTTGATAGATATTTTGATAGAGATGGGTGTCCTGATAGTTAAAGTGTTAGTGGTTAGAGTCAGGGAGGGAGAAAGATTATATATGTATACAGATCAAGTAGTAAATTAAATGAGTACAAATAATTATATCACCCAAAGTAAGAGAGAGTGAGAATATTAAAGAAAGAGAGTTATGGTAAAAATATAGAATTTTAATTGAAACCAGTGACAATTTTTTGATAGAATTTGAAAATAATGTAAAGCTATAAAGTGTTTATTTGAATAATTTAAATGTCAAGGTAATTGTTAACTATAATAATATTTTGTTAATGTTAAATATGTTATTTTATTATGTTTTATGTTTCAAGATAGAACTTTACAGGTGTTTAAGGTGTTTTCAGATAGAACTTGTATGTAACACATGTAGGTCAAGGTTTTTGACTTGACCTAGTTTTGGTCAGCTGATGAGTGAGGTCATATACTAGGCATGTTTAGCAAGGAAGTTAATCCAGTTTTTGTTTTAAATTAATTTGAACAACCTTTAAATAATTTCAATATGGAAAGAAATATTTTAAGAAATTTGAATTTAAAATTTTTGGGGGGAAAATTTTTTTTTTGAAATATTTTTGAAAAAAAAAATTTTTGATTTTGCGCCTGCCATCGAATTGATGTTTGTAAACTTTGATTATTTTATTGTTGGTGTTCTAACCGTGTTTATTATTATTGATTTATTTTATTGAATTGTATTGTTAGACTCTAGGTAATCACATGTTAGGGTAAGGATGTTATTATTTTTAAGAAATGTTCAATTGATTTATTTTAAATAACAGAAAAATTAATGAAGAGAATTATTCAATATAAATGAAAAAATTTGTGTTTTAATTTTCAAGCAAAACTGTTAATGATTTTTCGCTTAGAATATTTTCATTTTATAATATGTAGTATCAGTGTGTGTGTGAGCCCAGTATCTGCTAAAGGCAGCCCAGTTTGCAGAAAAAGGGGAAACATATCGGTTGAGGTTCTGGCATGATCTAAGCCAGGGATTGAGGATTTTGGGGGTAGCATGATGGAAGGTAAGGTGCGCTGTGGTGCGTGTCTGTTCGATTTTTCGGTGTTGGGATCTCGCCCAGAGAAGTCCAGTGATCTCGTTCAGATGCGTCCATAGTCGCCGAGCCAGGGGGGTCGTTTACCCATGCAGTGTAAGAACAAAAGGGGGTTGTTGGCACCAGTTCCTCACCGATCCTCTTAGGGGTTTTATCAATGAGATTTCTTCTGTTTTGGACAGAAGACTTCTCATTGAGGGGGTATTGTAACGGTCCAAATTTATGGGTATTTTTATTTATTGCATTTTTGGGTTTTATAAATGTATTGTGTAAATTTTATTTCAACAAAGACCAGAACACGTGGTGAATAAAACAGTGTTGTAACGAAGCAGCAACGCAATATTACGTTGTGAAATCAGTCAAGGAATTCGCACCACCCTAGATTTCCGAGAACTTTGTAAGAGTGTGACAGCGCGCCCATACGCATTACTCAACAATACGCGCGGATGACGCTACCGTCCAAAAAACCAAGATGGTCAGAAAGCAAATTTTATTCAACTTAGTCTTACTTGCTGGCGGATATGAAAATTAAGGTCCGCCCATCTCGTGACGTTAGCCAGTGCCACACCAATTTCCGAGACGATTTGCACGCTAAAACTTACATGAATTAAATGAGAAGAAAAGAAGACGAACAACCATGAGGCTTTGACTTCCAGAACAACGACGAAATCGAGGTAGCGGCGAACGCCTTGCCGTTCTGCGCAGTTCGTCACAAGTAGTACCGGCCGGTACAACCCGAAAGGGTTATCTCTTTCCAAAATTTTAAAATATATCAGTAAAAGTGAATTAACAGTTATAAAACCAGTGGCAGTGATACGAGACTAACAACAGAACACCAACACACAATTGTTTTTGTTTCGGGACGACTACGAACTTACAACGGGGCGGCCACGAGGTCAACGGATGAACACGTTGCCGGCTGGGGTTTTATATAATGTGTTAAATTAATAAATCAGGGTAACGGGGGTTTTTTAAGAATGTGAGAGAGAATGAAAGGCAGACTGGGCAGTCTATTGTAACCGTAAGTAGTAGAATTAGAATAATAATAAATAAATAAATGTATCACCATAGAAAGCATATTGAAAAATGTATGAAAATTTTAACGTAATTGGAAGATTTTATTGGAAAAGGAATAGTACAACATGTTTTTAATAATTGTTCATTAAACATATCAATTCTCTTCATTTCAAAAATGAGTCGAGTCAGTTATTTCAATAACCCGTAACACATGTTTGTATCCGACGTACGTGCGATCGAAACCTGGACCCAGAAAGAACCTTTGCAGGTAGGTGGAAATAAATTGTATTTTGCATTTTATATATTTAAAAAGTATATTAACTTCACAACATTGTTCTGAATTTTTATGATTCAAAAATTCTTTTTATATTCTTGCCAAAATGTTTCCTTCAAATAAATGGTTAGTAAGGTGTGCTTACTTTATTTTTGAATTTAGACGGATCTAAATTCTTTTTATTCTCTTGCCAAAATGTTTCTTTCAAATAATTGGTTAGTAAGCTGATCTTACATTATTTTTAAATTTAGACGGATCTAAATTCTTTTTATTCTCTTGCCAAAATGTTTCCTTCAAATAATTGGTTAGTAAGGTGTGCTTACTTTATTTTTAAATTTTGATGAATTAATCATGATATTTCTTCATGGATGCCTGGTTATAGACACCCTTAATTTTACTGGAACCCATCTCCTTAATTTTGAAAGTGTTATTATTATTGTTTTTGGAGATTATATATGGTTCAGTGTATAAAAGCAATAATTTCTTAGTTATCCCTTCTAGTGAACTGGGTAACTCCCTATTTTTCAATAAAACCTTCTCTCCAATGGTATAGGTAATTATCTTACCCATCCCTTTATTATATTTAATCCGCCGTTTCTCCTGATCTTTGGCCACCTTATTATAAAATTTAATTTTATTAAAGATATATTTAATTTCTTTCGGGAATTCCAATATTTCTTCGATCTCCCGTGGGGGTTGTCTTTCGTACATGGCGGAGTATGGGGTAATTCCTATGGCTGGGTGGTATGCCAGGTTGAGGAATTCTTCTGTAGCCTCTAGGTATTCTTGCCACCTCCTCTGTTGATCGTGGCAATACGTCCGTAATATGCGCCCCACCTCTCGCAATACTCTTTCTGCCGGGTTACTGCTCGGGTGGTATACCGATGTTTTATAGGTATGGACCCCCAGCGACAGTAGTGTATCCCGCCATTTTTTCCCCTTGAACTGTGTTCCGTGATCGGTGATGATCGAAACTGGTTTTCCGACGTCTGGGAAGTACTGGTTGGTTAAGATGTCGAGAATTTTATTTGTAGTCGCCCGATTCGCTGGGTATAGCTTGATGAACTTTGTAAAATGGTCCATCACGATGACTAGATATTTGTATCTGTGACGGCCCCCACTGCGGGGAAATGGCCCGCAGATGTCCAGGAATACTTTTTCTAGCTTCGCTTGAGAGGTTATCGGAATCATTTGCCCTTCCTTTTTCTCGTTATTAGACTTCACGAGTTGGCAAATGCGGCAATTCTTTATGTACTTTCGGACCTTCCGATTAATATCCTTTATGTGGTAGCTCTCTTCCAGGGCCTTTATCACCTTTAAGGCGCCCATATGCCCATATCGAACATGATAGTTATTCACTATCTCCTTTTCGATATGGGTTGGAATAACAACTTTCCATTCTTCCTTATATAAAGATGGTTGTAAAAACAGTATCCCGTTGTGGATTTTATAATATTGGGCGATAGTCTCGTCCCCTGCTTCCATTCTTGTTTTAATAGATATTAACTTCGGATCTGCTTGTTGGTGCGTGCTCAGGTTTTCCAATATTGACTGTAGATCGGCGCTGTTACTTAGAATGTGGTATACCTTAAGTATACTTTCCTTTTCCCCCTCGAACGTTTGTTTATCAAAGTCTATCCTAGACAACACGTCCGCGACGACATTCTTCTTTCCGGGGATGTACTCCCACTTAAGGTCATACTCTTGCAGCAATAGTATCCACCGTGTCAACCTTCCGTGACTTAGCTTACATCTCCTTAAGAACGATATTGACTTATGGTCTGTCCGGACGGTAACGGGGTAACCAAGGATGTAAGTGCGGAATTTTCCACACGCGAACACTACACTTAACAATTCCTTTTCAGTGACGTGATAATTCTTCTCGCACTGATTTAATGCTCTACTGGCAAAGCAGATCACGAGATGTTCGCCCTCCTCATCTTCTTGATACAAGGTTGTGCCGAGGCTGATCTCACTGGCATCGCAATTCAGATAGAACGGTTTGCTGAAATCCGGATGGCGAAGTATTATAGGTTCCAGAAATTTCTGTTTAATTAATGTTAATGTATTATTCTGTTCTGTACCCCATATCCATTTATTCTTGGATGACAGTTGCGGCTGAAATCTGGCGGTCAATTCAGAGTACTTTTCCTGGAACTTGCGGTAGTAATTACAGAGTCCCAGGAATGATTGTAATTGCCTTCGATGCTTAGGTATGGGAAAGTTTTGAATCGCTTCTACTTTTTCAGCCGACGGTGAGATTTCCTGGTCATTCAATATGAAACCCAAGAATTGAATTTCCTTGGCGATAAAGTGAGATTTCTCTAACTTTAGCGTGATGTTATTCGCCGCTAATTTCTTTAGTACGTGTTCCACACGGTAGCAGTGTTCCTCCCAAGTTTCTGAGGACACTAGCAAGTCATCAACGTACACGGTGGTCAACTGTAGTGCTTCTTGGCCAAGTATCTGGTCCATGCAGTGTACAAAGACTGCGACTGAATTTACCAGTCCGAAAGGCAACCTCTTAAACTGGTAATTCCGCCCTTCGAATATAAAGGCCAGATACTGGCGACTCTGTGGATGTAATTCCACCTGCCAGTAGCCGCACACCGTATCCCAGGTACTAAAGTACTTGGTACCGTGGAACCGTTTCAAAATCTCTTCAATCTCACCGGGCGAAGTCCTGTCATTAATAATCATCTTATTAATCTCCCGCGCATCTAGGCACAAACGGACTTGTCTGTTTTTCTTAGGAATAGCCACGATAGGACTTGTGTATGGGGATTGGCTACTCTCTATTATGTCACGGTTAATCATCTGTTTTATTTCAGCTCTTACTGCTTCCTTTCGTGATTGCGCGATGGGGTAAGACTTCCGGTTAAAGTCCACTGTGTCTCGGAACAGTAGAGTACACTGGAAGTTTTTTACTTTACCGGGCTTGTCAGAAAAGACTGATTTATATTTTTCATAGATTTCAATTAATTTATTCGCTTGGTATTGTTTTAATTTCTCTCCGGTTATACCGCTCCGGAAATCCCTGATCTCCTGGATTTTTTGGGACCATAAGTCTTCATTGGAGTTATCGTCTACCTTCTGTTCAATAATAGGTGTGGGATGTATATAGTTAATTTTACGAATTTGTTGGTGGATACTATCAAGAATTACTTGGTCACTACCAACCAAGTTAGCCGTCCAAGTGTGTCCGTTGGTAAATAGAGACAATTTCTCGGTTCGCAAATCAATTATGGCGGAATTCCGCCTGAGCACATCACACCCGACCAATATATTAAACGGCAGCCCGCTCGCCACCAAGAATTCCATTTCTATAGCTATACTGCAGCTCATCACACTGGCGGAGACTTGCCTTCGTATTGTCTTATTTTGTCGGCCGGTTGCACCTAACAAAATAATATTGTTTAATGGCAACGTCGGTAAAGTTCTTCCGCACTCTGTATTCTCTCCAACTCAGTGGTACTTATTATGGATACGTTGGAACCAGTATCGATCATCAAATTAGCGGGGATTCCTTCTACCTCCGCGTTTACATGTAAAATTTCATTATTATTGTTATTGGTGGGACTATTGTCTTCCTCTTCCAATAATTCATGTCGGATGTTCTTGAGGTAGTTACACCCTATTATCGTGATACGATTATTATTATATGTTTTATTCAACTCATTATTATTATACCCAGTGTTTAGGAGCAGTAACGGGTTCTGGCGATTTATTACTGCCTTCGCCCGTTTAAAGGCTCGACATCATTGTTCCGTTGTGTCGTACTTGTGGAAGCATCATTTGGGATGCTTAGAGTGGGCCCCTGCCGCTCTCTTCTGTGATCTTCCGGTCGTTCGTTGTTGGTCATCCGTTCAGTATCGTCCAAACTGGTACTCCGTCTCGCAAGATAGTACCTTGGTTGGTCTCGTTCTCGGCTCCTCCGCATATCTTCATACTCATGGTAGCTGTTTCTCCTCTGGTTGTAGTACCTCCGTTGGCGACCATCTTCTGCTCGTACGAAGTTCACACGTGGTCGGGAAAACCTATTATTATTGGTGTTACCATTAGGTGGACTTCCACGATTGTTATTATTATGGTAACGATTGTTACCATAATTGGGGCTTCTCTGACTATTTGGGTTTGGAGGGTATTGATTTCGGTTACCCCGATAACCATTATTGGGTCGATTCGGGTTCGTATGATTAGGAACCGTATGATTATTATTATTAATATTCGTGTTATCAAAATTGTTGTTCTGTGGGTATGCCCGGCCTCCCTGGTATCCCGTGTTGGTGTTGGTCGTACCCAGGTTGTTGTTTGGATACGTCCTAGGTTCGGGCCGATCGTTTCTTCTCCGGCTTTGTCGGTAGTACTCCTCGTTCTCGTAATTCTCGAGGAGTTCGGTCATTGCCTGAATTGTTTTAATTTGGCTGCCTCTCCTCGCTCGAATTACTTCCTCGTCATAATGGTACGATAGTTTATTAATCAGGCATTCCTCAGGTATGGCCGGTTCTAAATGTTTGGCCATACATACCTTGCCGAGGAAATATGCCGTCATGGAACTACCGACTTGCTGTTTGTAATGGCCGTGGCATATGTTGTCCCGTATTAAGTTTTGTGTCGTTTCCGACCAATACTTAGCCTTGAAGAGGCTTTTAAATTGTTGGTAGCTCTCGATGTCGCTTCGGTTGGCCATCCACCAATGGTCGTTCACCTCCCGAAAAGACTCGTCTAGGAGTTCCCGGTTCTGGACCCATCGGTTTCCTCTATGCTTTTCCAGGTACTCTTCTATGCTGGCCAAGAACTCCATTGGCTTTCGGTTATATTGCCTAAAGTTTAGCCATTCCCGATTTTCAGACATGGGGAAATTATTGTAGCCAGTTGGTCGGTTTCTTATTATTTCTATTTCCTCCTGACTCTGTCGCACTTGTCCCGTGATGTTAGTCATAGCAGCTTCCATGCCGTCGCATCTTTCGGTGACATGTGTTCGCACTTTATTCATTTCTTCCTGTGCAAAATTTTTGTTTTCCTCCAGTTTAGTTTTCTGGTGTTCCTTGACCAGGGTATTTCTTTATTTATTACCTCCCTGACTTCCAGTACTTCACTTTCCGTCTGACGACATCTTTCGTCCACTTCCCTGATCTGCTGGTTTACAACAACTACTTCCTGTTCCAACTTTTTGACGATGGATTTCTTAGTGTCTGTTATCTTTCTATTCAACTCTTCTTTCGCTGACTCGATCCTCTCGTCTAACTTGTTCATGTTTTCCTGGTTGAATTCCCTTAGTTCTTCTCTCAGCAGTTGATTATCCTCTCTCAATTCTTCCCTTAATTGTTGGTTGTCACTTTCTATTTTCTTACTGGTTTCTTCCATTTTCTCTTCCAAATTCTTATTATTCTCTTCCATTTTCTTTTCCACCTTCTTACTGGTTTCCTCAATTCTCTTGTTGGTATTTTCTATCTTACGGCCCAATTCTTCCTTTGTGGATCGGTTGTCTTCCTTCAAATCTTCTAATTTTTCATTTAAGGAGTGGTTGTCTTCCTTCCTTTCCTTACTCGATTCTTCTCTGGTAGAATCCAGTTTCTTATTCAAATCTTCCTTTGTAGAGTCCATTTTCTTTTCCATCTTTTTACTAGTTTCTTCCATTTTATTATTCAAGTCTTCACTCAATTTCTTACTCATATCCATTATCATTTTCCTTAGGGCTTCCTGAAAATTAACCTCCCCTATTGGTGTCGGTACTTCAGGTTGTTCCTCTGGTGGTACGGGTTGTTTATCTTCCACCGAGGGTAGTAACACTTCCGGATCCTCCACGGGTGTTGCTTCCTTATCTCCCATGTCAACTTCCTTTTCGGCCTCTGCCGCCCTCTTCTTCGAAGTAGCTCGTCTTTGCATTTTTCCTTCTTTTTCTATTAAATAACCGCTGCCAGGCTTAAATTATTAAGCCCTCTAGTTGGACGACAATTTGTAACCAGACCTGTATACTGTAGTTACAAATAAAGATAAAGAAAGAAAAAATTTTATTTAAAAAAAAATTTCTAAAAAAAATTTTATGTTTGTTTATAGTGTATAATTTGTAATTAATTCTGTTTTATTGTTTTTAACCAAATTTCTAAACTTCTGAAAGGTAATTTTGTTTAATTCGCACTTCTGGAAGATATTAACAAATCCGGAGTTAAACAGATTAACTCCTGTCAGCAATCGATTAACGACTTTCCGTGTTGTTCCAGTATATCACCTTTTGTTAATATTTTCTTCTTTCAGGAAGTCTTGTTGCTTAATTAAAACCTTAAATTACCTTGTGAAATAATTTATTAAACCATACAATTGAAAGGAATTGATTTATTAACATTTTAAATAATAGTCGATATTAAATCGATTTCGAGCAATGTTCGACTCCGTCTCAAGGATTAATCGATATGTTAATACAGGTTAAAAAAATTCATATAATTACTGTAAAAGGTTCTTGGAGCGATTAATTAATAATAGTCAGAGAAGGGCAGGACGAGAAAGTGTAACATTTACAATAAATTATTTTAAATAATTATTATCTAACAAATGTGAATAATCTGTATAAAATGTTTAATATATTTGAGTATCAGACCAGGTGTAGACTACGAAGTCAGTCGAATTCGGTGGCCGTGCCTCATATTTCCAAGATGGCCGCTCCCAGAAACGAATAGGTTAACTGCAATATTCTTCGCGAGCAAATCTCACAGCAAAATCAACTTTATAATTGTTTTAAAGATCCCCGAACTTGTGTAAACTGTCTAGGATGTTGTTTGGGGTAGTCTGGATGAGTGTTCAGTGTCCACTGGTGTTAATTATTATATATTAGATGTGTTCACTTATATATGTTCGTTACGTAAAAATGGTTATTTTGGTGTAGCTTGAATTATTACTAATATGTAGTTTTAATGCACTGGTATTATGTAGTGTGGTGTTCGTTTCACTGTTGTCGTTGAAGTTTTTATATGTTTTGACTGGAAAAGTGTTTATTTAAGTAACTCTCGTTGCTCACAGAATTTTTCTCTGTAAGGTTAGCACTTCATTATACGGTTTTAAGGAACGCAATTTCACATAGACTGTTCAGTTTGAGCGTTAACAAAGAACTAACGAACTTCCTCCACTTTAGTAAAAATCTTGCCAAGTTAATATTGGAAAAGTATTGTTAAAATAATTACGACTTCCCATATACATGATTCCAAAATACATTATATATGGAATAATTTTAGCTTATTATTCGCTTTCATGACCTATTAACCATATAATTGGTTTATTTATCTCATTCTGTTTAATTTGATATGACATAGTCCATATTTGTTGAGATTTTTGTTGAAATTACCAAATTTCTTTCTTTTTGGAAATCTAGGCCCAAAAACCTGGTTTCCGCCTTCCTGTACTTTTACTGCCATTTTAAGTGTTATTAATACAATTATAATAAATTTCAAATGGTCACAAATCCCTTCCTTTTCTTAATTACATATAAGTTTAACATTTGAACTGGTTTTTAGTGATAATTTCTGAATTTAACATTCCTCTTTAAAAATAGTTAATTTATACATTTCAAAAATTTTCAATAATTTAAGGTATTTTTCTATATTACCCTTTTAAATCATAGGTTCATTTACAGTAGTTGTTAATTGACCTACCTTACCTAAATCTTGCGAGTTTACATGATTCATAGGTGAATTAACTGGTTTATATTGAGTTTCTGTGAATTCATTATTTGGCCTAGAGTTTAGTATTTTACATGTATGGTTCTTTCAAATAAATTTACTTCTACTCCTCCTCTGATCTTAATAGTTATCATGACATAAAATAAAATTGTTTACAAACTTATTGAGATGTGTAGCATCTAATTCATGCTACTGTTATAAAAATAATAATTAACATCACTCAGCATTCTGTAAAATTGGACATGTTTGCTGAAATTGTTTTTAACATACATTTAACTCATTTTTTAATTAATACAGCATACATACTGAAACATTTTAATTGGTATGTATGCTGTTATTTAACTAATATAACTTATTCTAAACATATAAATCTTATTGTATAAGAACTCCTTCAAAAATATGGAGTTCATGGCTTTGAACAATATTAGCCATTTTAAAATTTCTTAATTCTATTAACACTTAAAACTAATTCCAGTCCTTTCTGTTTTTATTACTATTATTTAACATCCCCTTATATAGTAAACATTTCCACCCATACTTTAGTTATTGTCATTCCTACAAATGTCTTGTAATAACAAAGTGACCTAAAATACTAAAATATTGGAAATACCTTCCATTTTATTATTTCATGATTTGTTAATTATCAAATATAAAAGTTGTTTTATAGCATATAGTTTAAGTTATAGTAATGCTACAACTTCAAGTTTATTATATTTCAAAAAACACTTACACTAATACACTTTCACTGGTGGTTCTGACATATTGAGTCTTATTATCTCAGACCAGACCTTTAGTCATCATGGACTGTGAAGATTTGTTTATTTTTTTTATCACACAATAACTTTAGTTGGTGCACCTCTTATCATACTATACTACACTTTTGTTTATTAATAATTACAATTTTATAGGGTTTCGGGATGTTATACTTTCTTTAATTGTATCTATGGGTTTGGGGTTTATGGTAGTTAATAATAGGTTTTATAATGGTTCTTCCATCCTATTTCTTCCTTTCTTCTCTTCTTCCTTCTTGTGTTTCCTCTTGGGTAAACCAAGGATCAGTGTCATCAATAATCAGTAATCAGTGTTATCTTGACTGATGGTTGGTTCAGAGTATCTATTTTATTTTATTTTATACTGACTTTACTCTTCTTTCTTGGTTTCAGGGTATTTTGTTTATTTCCTGATAATAAACCTTATTCTTCTTTCTTCTTGTGGCGGGTATTTTGTTCATCACCACTCCTAATCTGATTCTTTTTTCTTGATTTTGGGGTATCTAGTTTATTTACTGCTCCTAACCTCCTGGGTAATCTCCTGGTTGTTTAATCTGAGTTTTTCTTAATTCTTTCTTTGACTTTTAATAGTGGTATTTTTTTATAATTTAATGATTGTTTTTCTTTTATTGTGGTTTTTTCCTTTGAAGTAATTGAATTTCATTCGATATTCTTTTATTATATGTAATTTAAATATTTTTTATGATCTTATATGAATTAATTAGTGGTGGAATATCTGTCATGCTACAGAATGCCCTTCTCCAGAAGTGATTTTTTCAGACTATACTTGCTTTGTCTGAAACAATTGCTTATGATAATTATTATAGTTTTTTATTATTCTTGACTTCCTTCCAATTCTAAAAATTTTCTTATTTATATTTGAGCTTATATCTTTCTCATTCTCACTTGATCTTCCTTGATAGTAATAGTCATCTGAGTTTCATATTTATTATTTTATTTTCATATTTCTTCTTAGTATTTTCTCCTTGGGATATTTCCTCCCTATCGTTCCCTAATTTGTGAGCTGGTTCAGTTCAGAGAGGCACAGTATGCTACTTCCTCTGCTGTCCAATACTTCATTTCTTATTTGAGTACAGAGGCAAATCATCTCTGCTCAAAAAACATATTAATACTGCTGGAATTATCTACAGACAGATTAAAAAAATTATATCAGAATAGTACACTTTCGTCACTATTTAAAAAATATCTTTGGATACTTTACTTATTACTTATTATATTGCTCAGATATTTTAATATTCCTATCTCAGTTGTTCTTCTGACTCTTTAACTTGATGGTTAATTCATTTGATATTATGGTAGGAAGCTCTTCTATTAGTACATTTTTCAATTTTTCTTATCATATAAAGTTTTTGGTTATTAATGCTTTATTACTTTCTGGTTTTTTTATTACAATCTGCATTGGTTCATAGTAGCATATTTTTATGACATTTTTGGTTTGTTACTCTGTTTTTATTAGTTCCACTTGTTCTGTGTTCTAGAACTTTCTTATAGCTGTCGTTATTACAATTGACATTTAATTCATAATCTTTTCATATTAATCTGTTTAATTACATCATATTTTTGATTTTATTCTCAAATTACTCCTCTCTTAGTTTTTATTCTTTCGAATGAATGTTTTAATTAGTTTGATAATGAGGTCATCATTCCTCCTTATACCACTTCAAAGTTTTATTATTTTATATTTCCACATAAGTTTCTGTATTTTATCATATTCAATCAATCAAATCGTATCACTGATTTTTATTCCCTTTTGTATCATTTTATTGAAGGTTTTTACACTTTATTTATTGATATTAGACACTATCATTTCTTTCAGAATTACTTGGTTTAATTCTAAATTCTGTTTCTCTTATTTATCTCATTAAGATTTTCTTTAAATATGGTAAATATATCGTATTATTACCATAAATGTGGTATGAGTTCTCTTCTTTTTATTTCACCAGAGTTTTTTCTAATAATTGGTTTGTAAGTTTTTCTCACATTGTTCTGAATTTTTATGATTCAAAAATTCTTTTTATATTCTTGCCAAAATGTTTCGTTCAAATAAATGGTTAGTAAGGTGTGCTTACTTTATTTTTGAATTTAGACGGATCTAAATTCTTTTTATTCTCTTGCCAAAATGTTTCTTTCAAATAATTGGTTAGTAAGCTGATCTTACATTATTTTTAAATTTAGACGGATCTAAATTCTTGTTATTCTCTTGCCAAAATGTTTCCTTCAAATAATTGGTTAGTAAGTGTGCTTACTTTATTTTTAAATTTTGATGAATTAATCATGATATTTCTTCATGGATGCCTGGTTATAGACACCCTTAATTTTACTGGAACCCATCTCCTTAATTTCGTAAGTGTTATTATTATTGTTTTTGGAGATTATATATGGTCCAGTGTATAAAAGCAATAATTTCTTTGTTATCCCTTCTAGTTCGTTCGCATGGCCAGGCGGCTGCGACACGAGAGGAAAGGAGATAATTTGGCTCGGATGCCGCGAGCCTTGGCAAGGGTTTCCATCACGTGGGTGTTGAAGCAAAGGCGACGATCTAGCCGAACGCCTAGATACTTCACCGATTCTTTGTAGGCGATGGGCCTCCCTTCTAGGGAGAGGAGCTGGCATCGGGAGATGGACTTACGGGTGAAGCAGATCGCCTCGGATTTCTCCGTGTTGATCGTCACCCGCCATTTCCGTAGCCAGTCCGGAAGCTGTTCGACTGACGCTGCAGCTTTGTACTCGCAAATCGCAGGGACAGGGAGCTGCAGTGATACATAGCGTCGTCAGCGAACAAAGACAACGTGACTCTGGGTAATACAGGCAGGTCGTTCGTGTACACAAGGTACAGGACGGGGCCGAGGACAGATCTCTGTGGTACGCCGGCAGCGACGGGTCGAACTGTAGAACAGGACCCGTCGACGCTCACCCTAAAGGTTCGGTCGCTGAGATACGACCGGAGGAAAAACACTATGGCAGATGGTAGAGGGGAATTGGCAAGTTTGAAGAGAAGACCGTGCCAGACTTTATCGAAGGCCTTGCTCACGTCCAACAGTACGACGGCCGTAGCCGCTCGCCTGTTGGTGGCGTCTGACAAGTGCGTTACAACGCGGACCAATTGAAGCGTGGTCGAGTGCTCTTTGCGAAACCCGAACTGTTCGCTGCGGATGAAACCATCTAGCAGCGGCGAGATGCGAGCTAGCAGGAGACGCTCGAACGCCTTCGAGATGACTGGCAAGAGAGAGATTGGTCGATAGCTTTCAGGAAACATGCGAGGCTTCGGAATCATTACGATATTGGCTGTTTTCCACAGGCGGGGAAAGTACTGTAGCCGGAGACAGGAGTTAAACAGCTCAAGAACGAGGTCAACGCCTGACGCCGGTTAGATTTTGTAGAGCAGCGGCCCCGATCCGGTCAGGACAGGGGGCGCGTCGGCGATTTAGTCGGCAGATAGATGAAACTAGTTCATCCCTGTCGAACGGGAGGGCGAGAAAATGTCCAGATAGGAAGTCACGGATTTCTGCCGAGTGGGCAGGGTCCGAGACGCCTTGGTGAACAGTAAATTGCACCTCCATGCAGTCGGCGAAGACCTCAGCCTTGCCTTCTGACGAAGATACAACCCCGTTCGGAGTTTCAAGCGGGTTGCGAGTTCTCTTCTCGCGGGTCAGTCTACTCGCCGCTCTCCAAACGGAGGCGTGGTCGACTTCAAGAGACTCAAGATATGAGTCCCATCGATCAGAGTTTACGTCCCGAAGTAGTTGCTGGACGTAAAGAGACTGGGCCTGAAAGCGCCTTTTGACGCCGGGGTCACGGGTTCTTTGCCATCTGCGGCGGAGCTTGCGCCGTAACCAGATGGCGTGGATGGTTCACCTCGAGAGCATAGGTGTGTCGATCCACGACACCTTGGACCAACTCCTGAAGATGAGTGGCTCGGAGATCCAAATCGTCACAAGTGACGATCGGGTCCGCGGGGAGTGATGGAAACCGCCGTGAGAGCTCGTCATGGTAGGAGCGCCAGTTGACTCTCCTAATAATCTGAGCGGGAGGTCGGGGTGAGGCCGACATCTCACGGGCAGTTATAAAAAGGGGATTGTGATCGGATGAGAGATCCGACACTGACGAGACCTGGATGTGATGGGTCACGTCCTTGGCTATGACAATGTCAAGGACGTCCGGTCGATGACCGGAAAAGGGGAAGTGAGTAGGGTCTTCTGGGCCAATGACTTGAAGTACCGGGTCGTCGGAGACAAACCGATACAGAGATTTTCCGTAGGCGTTAGGTACTCTGCTGTTCCAAGAGGGATGCTTGGCATTTAAGTCGCCGGCTACAATGGTTGGTAGGGGATGATCGAGGAGAGCGTCCCACTCCTCGGGCGATGGAGGTATCCGCAGGCCGGGCCGGAGATACGCCTCAACAACGCGCAACTCCGATCCGCCAGCGACTATCGCCACCGCACAACCTTCAACAAGAGATGTATCTAAAGGGGGTCTTTAGATACATCTAAAGAGATGTACCTGTGGGATATCCGCCTGTGGACTAAGACGGCTGTCCCCCCCCCCCGAGGGGCGACAGCCAGGCCGCTGGGGACGATTCTGGCGAAAACAGGTAAGATGGCAGGTTGAAGGTATGGTAGCGAGTCGGATGAGTCTCGCAAAGGAGGACGACATCAGCGTCGTACTCCGTTATGAAAGTCATCAGTTCAGATCGTCAAGGGACTACCCCATGGGCATTCCACGCAACGATCCTAAGACTCCTAGCCCAGCGGTTCCCAAACTTTTTCGGTCATGGAACCCTTCAGAAGACATTTTATTTCCGTGGAACCCTAACTCGTTAGGTTCTCCCAACGTTCTTCCTTCTTCCATCTACTCCTATTGCCAGAGTGTATTGCATAACATAGCCGTAGTAGGGTTTGAAATAAAGAGAAAACATTTTATATATAACCAAAATATTTATTTTGGGACAAGAAAATATTGTATAGGTATAGGCTATATATAACCACAAACATATATTTTGGTACAAGAATATATTGGATATAACCACAAACATTTATTTTGGTACAAGAAAATATTAGATTTCACCTAATGTGATGAATGAAATTGTTTCATTTTTGTACTTAAAATAGTTTTGAAATTGGGCTTTATGTCCGACAGCTGAATACGTAAATCCAGGGCGGCATCCAACTTACTCCTAAATTTGTTTTTGGTGTAACCATAAGCTGAAAAGCCTGATTCGCATCGATAGGTGGACGTGAAGGGGAGTAGACCACGGATAGCCTTTTCGGCTACTGACGGGTATACGTCTATCAGTCCTACCCAAAAGTCATTCAGTGGCACAGATTCAAATTTCGTTTTTAAAGCAGAGGTACATTGCATTTCAATAAGATCTTCATACTCTGGCACGGACAACATGTGAGGTTTATTTCGGTTGACAAATAGGTTTTGCACCCACTCAATGTCCCTGTTGGTGTCTGGGAAGTACTCCGACAGAGATTTCACGAGGTTCACTAAATGCTCACAAATGTTTTTGTGCACATCAGCTTCGATTTCTAATTCATTTTCACTCAGAAACTGGGCCAGGAGAGGAAAGCATGCGAAGTTTTTCTCATTTACACATTCGATCCAAAAGTTAAGTCTGGTTTTCAATGATGTTATTTTGTCTCTCACTGCGAACGTTTCCGCTGCAAAGATGTAGTAACTTCATTAAGTTTCCCGAATATGTCAGCGAGGTAAGCACACCGCATGAGCCACTTCTCGTTGCGTAAAAATTCGGCGTATTTGCTAGGCGCGGAAAGGTCCTCCTCTATGAAGATAACCTGAAGCTCGTTACGCAGCTCAAAAAGCCTGGCCAGGACTTTGCCTCTTGAAAGCCATCTAACTTCTGTGTGAAGTAAAAGCGATTGATGTTGACTTCCCATTTCTTCACAAGCCTCTGCAAAAAGTCTTGACTGGAGTGGGCGAGACTTAACATAATTGACAATTTTTACAGCCTCATTAAGAACGTCCTTTAAGTCAGATGGAATGTTCTTCGCCACAAGGGCATGCCGATGCAAGATGCAATGACTACTGGTACAATTTGGCGCTACATTTTTTATTCTTGATATCGTCCCTTTCAATTTTCCCACCATCGCTGCATACGTTAACACACTTATCCCAATCAAGATCGTGTTTACGCATGTAACAATTGATGATTTTAAACATTTCTTCCCCGGTTGCATTGGTCTCCAAAGGTGCGCATAGAAACAAATCGTCTTCCATAGATTCTTCGAACGGATATCTCACGAAAACAAGCAATATCGCAATTCCGGCGACATCTGTACTCTCGTCCAGTTGCATTGAAAACGCTTTACAATTTTTCAGTCTCTGAATTAATTCATCTTCCATATAGTCTGAGATTTTATGAATACGGTCGGACACAGTGTTGTTAGAACATTGGACTGCTGAAACTTTTTTCGCCGCCTCCTCTCCAAGCACGCAACCGACTATTTCTTTCACACATGGTTTGATGAGATCCTCTGCAATTGTATGTGGTTTCCCAGCACGGGCAATCCTATAACTTAAGAGAAACGATGCTTCAGTTGCATTTTCATTATCGGTCTTTGCATATTTCTGTAAGCAAGCCACAGCGGCATCTTGGACTTCCTTGTGGTTTTTAAAAAAACTAACGTCCTTTCCCTTTAGGTGCGGGTGGTTTGTTTCCAGGTGTCGTTTAACGGGTGCCAAGGAACTGTTAAGGAGGATTTTGTTGCAAATGACGCATTGCCCATCCGGGTGTTCTGCATTTCCAATAGGAATGAAACCTAAAGATAGATAAGATTCATCGTATTTCCTTTTTTTTCGAAGATCTTAAACCTTCACTTTCGATCCTGTCACTAGTCGATATGTTCGCTTCTTGACCATTAGTACGAGGGTCATCTTTCATCCCAGTTGTGCCCTAAAATGAATAAAATAATAAAACAGAACGGTCAGACTCCAGGCTGACTCAATTTGTGCACAGAAAAAACTACAGTAAACTCTCGAAATTACGGCACTCAATACAGCGGCATGCCCACATTTTGCATAATAATATTATTACAAACAAAAAATGAAATACTAGCCAAAAGACATTTGCAATTTTTTTTCGTAATCCAAATTGATAAATTTTTAATATAAATATTGTAAATACTGCCGTGCAAATGAAAAGAGACGTAAGCGCAGATTTTGAGCAAAATAAGTTTTTTATATCGTTTTGTTTCCCAGTGTGAGTGAGTGACGTATCTCAAGTGATTTTGTAATGTGTGATATTGTTAAAGTAATTTTATGGTACCAAAATTTTTAAAAGTCATTGTTTAAATTTTTATTTTTATTATTTATATTTACATAGTGTAATTTTTAGTAGAATTTGGTGACTAGAAATGGATGTCGCTGCCGGCCCGTCAAATACGTCCGTTAGCAGACGTAAACGGGGTAAACCATTAAAAAGTGGTGAAAAATCAATAGTTCTAAACGTTTTCACTAAGCTTAGTGAAAAATATAAAACACTTTCCTTTTAAAGAGCTAGATAAACTAACTGCTGAATTTACCGGAGTATCTGAAAGAAGTGTCCAAACGATACGGAGTGAAATTACAAAAACAGGGAAACTCGTTACTCCAGGGAAAAAAAGGAAACGCGAGATGAGTGTTTTAGGAAAGTGCGATGACTTTGTTAAAACTATACGTTGTAAAGTCCATAACTTTTTTTCCATAAAGAAGCTCCTACCCTAACTAAAGTTCTGTCAGCGGTAAATAGTGATCCCGATTTACCTAATATGGGCCGTACCAGTTTGCATAAACTTTTAAAATCTATTGGTTTTGAATTCATTAAAAATAAATAAATTAACTATAATTTTTGATAGAGACGACATATTGATGTGGCGACGGAGTTATTTGAGATCGATTAAAAAGTACAGGCATGACAATCGTCACATTTTTTATCTTGATGAAACGTGGGTTAATAAAGGACATACAACCAGTAAAGTGTGGAGTGATTCCACAATAAAAACACCCAAACAAGCTTTTTTGTCGGGACTGACAACTGGATTAAAGCCAGCAGCTAGCAAAGGCAAACGCTTAATAATTGTTCATATTGGCAACGAAAATGGGTTTTTAAATGGGGGGCTATTAATGTTTGAATCTAAAAAAAGTGGGGACTATCATACTGAAATGAATGGAGATATATTTAAAACGTGGTTTGAAGGAATTATTAAGCTTTTGCCAAATAACAGTGTCATAGTTATGGACAATGCCCCATATCATTCAGTTTACTCCAGTTTACTCGTATATTTTGTTTATGTATAAAACTAAAAACAAAAGTATGTCACTTAAGCCAAAAAATTGTGTTTTAATTCACAACGAAAACAGTGACACAAGCTTACGTGTAAAAAATACTCGTATATTGTTACGATTTGTGTACTGAACTGAAGAAAAAAATATCAACTGTTACAAAAAGTCACATTGTAGTCAAAATATTGGTATGTTTATGATAAAGTGTTTGCCTTGTGCAATGTAACAAGTCTCATTCCGCGTATAAGTTTGGGTACCAATTTTGAATATAATCTGTCGGTACTTCGCTGTCAATGTGCCACGCCTGATAATTACAATAACCATAGCGTGTTTTTCACTCACGTGTTTCTGTTTACGTCTGGCGCAAACTTACGGCGAATAGATAATATGTAGGTACTTCAGTTGTAATTCACTAAAATTTTCGGACACATTGTAACTTGCCAATGAAAGTGTCTTCAACCAGAAATGTGGTGATGGAATCAATAGCAAAACTATAAAAAGAGAGACGAAAGCGAAGACGAGGTTCTTTTAAGTAAATTCCAAGACGAGCACGCGAAACCTGCGTAGCTCTATACAAACTTTTAGTAATCTAGCGGAACGTCATAATAGTTTGTTATTTAAACGTATAAATTAGGTCACTAATGAAAATCGCGAAGTAACACGTTAAAGTATCAAGAAGAGTATTTATTGAGCGCGTGTTAAAGTACGTGAAGGAAGAATATATCATAAGTGCGCGTAAAGTACGTGTTCGGAAGATATTTCAGATGTGCGTGAGAAGTCGAGTTGAAAAGTATATTTATTTATGTGCGTGACGTAAGTACAACGCGAGCGTGTATTCAAGTTTAAGAAGTGCAAATCAAGTATGTGTAGTGAAAGTGAAGTGTAATAAGCGACGTAGAGCAGCTAATCAAAGTCTGGAATCCTGCAAACAAGTAACATCTAAAAATCTTAACAATTCAGAATTCTAATATATAAACATAAACAAAAAATTAATATCTACCATAGTATAACTCATCTCATTTTCAAAAAACCCACGCGAGTTCAGATACTAACAATGCAATTTATGTAATATGACATACTAGAAAGGTATTATTAGTAATCACTGTATAATTAAGGGAATGAATTGAATATCGTAGTAATAGCAATTTGATATGAGTCATATATAGATGTCAGATGAATAGAATATAATACTGCAGCTTGTTAACTGAAGAATACAAAATAATAGTAATAGTAAAGAATCATAATACGTTGAAGCTAGTAGTAAAAGTATATTAAACGTATCAATAATGTTCTGTTAAATATCATAATGTTATGATAAAATGTCAAATGCCTTAGTGGTAAGAAAATGGAATAATATAGTATATCGGTATCTGAACTGAACGAGTTTTTCTTTCTTAATAAACCCTGGGATACTCATACTCTGGCGCCCAACCGAATTAATGAATTACGTAATAATGAGTAAACGTATTTAGTAACAGATATTAAAAAATTAAATCATAAATAAAATAAGTCATTATAATCGACATCAAAAATAAGAGCCCTTAAGAGATTAATATATTTGTCGCCAACAACGTGGTGTAGTTGTTAAATTTAAGTTATATTTGGCGCATCCAAACGTGGAGCTTTAAAAAATAAGTTATAACATTACAACCAAATTCAGACGTATATGACGGGAAAAAATGTGCGTGTAAGATCAACGCAACTTTGCTTGTGTTTTTGTCTGCTTGCTAGTTCAGAGCAGTTGTTTTCAAATTCAAAGCGTGTGGTTTGACCGAGCAAGCACATTTTTCCCTGTGTACGCATTTACTGTAATTCTAATATCCTTGTATTTTTACTTACCGAACTGCAATGAAGAGCATGTTTTTGAAATTCATCATGTCCAGATGGCAGTGTCTCAGTAGAGCTAGTACTAGAAGTTCCACGTACTATATTTTTGGCACCTGAAAGCCTACCCGTCTTGAGCCAGTTATCCATGGTGTTAGTTAAACTGAACTGAGTGAAGCTAGTGTATTTATAAAACAAAGAACCTGGATGTTGTTAGAAAAGCCAAGAGCGCTCTAGCGTGCGCGCGAGGAATTTTCTCGGAACTTCCATGCGATTTCCCTGGAGAGGTCGCGAGGGTCTGAGACGCCGGGCTGTGATAAAACGACTTCTATTGGCGAGTGCTCCCCCTACCATCGCATTGAGTTCTAGGAACCAAATGACGTGATGCATTTCCTTGTTTGCTGCTTGGACGACAACTGACAATCGAATAGTTGGCCTCGTGCGGTTTTATTTTTAAATCCGATTTTTGAGATTTTTCGCGGAACCCCTACGATGCTTTTGTGGAACCCTAGGGTTCCGCGGAACACAGTTTGGGAACCGCTGTCCTAGCCATTCAAAGGAAGAAGAGGAAAGAGGGTGGACAAGGATTGAAACACCAGGGCGAGAACCGTGGTTGTATCTGGAGCAGACCAGATGTTATTTACCAAAGTTTCAGCCCAGGCAGTCAGGGGGTCCACCGGGGCCCGGGAAGATTCCCGAGATTCCGGAAGACGGACCTGGCTGGCCTCAGCCGGTGTCGTAGATGGCGCAGGGCTCGGGGACGGACATGAGGTCTGCTCAGTTGGGAGCTTAGGTTGATGTCTGGGGGCGGGCGGAGCCCGCTGAGGGTTTACAGGCAAGGCCTGTGGAACTTGTCGCTGACGGTGACAAGTGCGCTTTGTTTTGGAGCTCCGAGGAGCGGAAGGCGGGCCAGATGTAGCGGCCACAGCCGCCTATGAAGGAACGGGCGCTCCGGCAGGCGCCGAGACAGAGGGTACTGCAGGCGGCGCCGAAATGATGACTGAAGGCAGAACTGGGGCCCTGGGAGCAGCCGGAACTGCTGCCGGGGCCTGAGATGATGCTCCTAAGAGAGGGGGAAGGCCTCTCTGCGGTTAGGGAGGGGACCTGCAACACGGCCTGCCTGCGCGCCAGGGCGAGCAGGAGTCCGCTGCAGCCTCATGGCCGATATACAGTCTTTACATCCTCTATAACTAGCCGGATGGTCCCCGCCGCAGTTGCAGCAAATGGCAGTGAACCCCGTCTTGGGCTTATCACACCCACGATGAGGCTCAGTACATCGCACGCAACGCGGAGGGTGGTTGCAGAACAAGCTAGAGTGGCCAAACCTCTGGCAGTTAAAACACTGCGAGGGGCCTGGCCGCGGGTCGAAGGTACGGACTTGCACCCGAAGGTGCAGGAAGTTCTGGAGGCCATAGACCTCCTCGAATTGGCCTACTTTGGGGTAATTTCACTAGGAAACTATTCACGGGACGGCGATCTTCCCCCTTGCTAACATGCAGTACACTTACCGCCATCGGCGAATAGCCTAGGGCGACAAGTTCCTGCCTGATGGTATCGGGGGCGGTCCAGGAAGGAAGTCCTGAGAGAACAATTTTAATTTCGCGCTCAGAAGGAAGCGCGAAAGTATGGAAGGAAATCTTCCTCTCGGTGAGAAACTCGAAAGCTGCCTGCCAGTGCGTCTCCCACCTCAGACAACTATGGCGCTAGTCATGGTACCAGCGTCAACCAGTGTGCTTCCTCGACTCCAAAAGTGTCCTCTTCCCCTTAAAGCCCGCTGATTGTCCTCCCAGACAATCGAAATTATTTGCAAATCTTGGTCTTCCTCCGATCTACCTTGCCTTTGGCTAAAGTTGAAAAGAAGTTCTCCGGTGCTTCGTTGAAACTGATAGTCAAAACAATCCAGGACTTCCACGCTATTTAGAATTTTTCTACAACACTTTCGCTCTCCCTGAGGAGCGTGACATCAAAGTTGTCTTTACGGGCATCCCACATCACACCTTTACCGACACTATCATGCGGGAGGTGGTCTCTCGGCTATTCGCCGACTGCTCTATCAGCTCTGCATGCTGGTGAAGAGACAGTAAGCATCCCGTGAACTCCTTCCTTGTGAAGGTACTCAATTGGTAGGCCAATTCGAGGAGGTCTACGGCCTCCAAACATTCCTTCACCTTAGGGTGACCGTCCGGTCCTTCGACCCGCGACCTGGCCCCGCTTAGTGCTTCAACTGGCAGGGCTTAGGAGATGGTTACGAATGGAAAGACGGAGACAGTTTTCAAAGGTGAACTCTGGGGTTGTGGATGGAACTTACTGCGAGGGTGGCTGTATGTCTGGTCATCAAGAATCACCCGAGGGCGTTTGACCCGAATCAGTGGTAGGTTCTGTGGTACTGATGGTTCGCAGGTATGGGAAGGATGAGGTCGCAGCTGCAGCAAAGGGAGTTACAGCTAACGACCGGACAAAAGCAGGCATGGTAGGAACTCGACCTCTCCGGATTACATAATTTCTGACAAACTAAGGAGATTCCAAAAAGGAACAGAGGGTTTTCGCTTGGAATCGTTCCAGCCTACACCTATTGACAGGATACAGAAGATAGATCGTGAGTTTCGTACACTTGGCCAGGTGACTGCGACATGAGAGAAATGGGAATAATTTGACTCGGACGCCGCGAGCCTTGTTGAGGATTTCAGTCACGTGCACATTGTAGCATAGGCGCCGGTCTAGCTGAATGCCTAGGTGCTTCTCCGTGTTGATCGTCCAACTTACTTAGCCAGTCCGGATGCAGGGTCCAACTGACACTACAGCTTTGTACCCGCAAATCGCAAATGATACACAGCGATGTCAGCGAAGAAGGGCAACGTGACTCCGGGCAAAACTGGCAGGTTGTTCGTGTACACAAGGAACAGAACGGGGCCGAGTACAGAACCCTGCGGGACGTCGGCGGCTACAGGTCGAACTGTAGAACAGGACCCGTCGACGCTAACCCTGAAGGTACGGTCGCTGAACATTATGGACAAAGGAATCGGAAAATGGGCGAGTTTGAAGACAAGACCTTCATGCCAGACTTTATGGAAGGCCTTTCTCACATCCAACAGGACAGCGACCGTTGACGCTCTCCTGTTAATTATCGGCATCAGACAAATGCGGAAAACGCGGACTAACTGAAGAGTGGTCGACTGCTCTCTGCGGAACCTGAACTATTCGCTACGGATAAAATCATCCAACAGTAGCGAGATACGGGGAGCAGGAGACGCTCGAACACCTTGGAGGTGACTGGAGAGAGAGAAATAGGGCGATGGCCTTCAGGAAGCATTCGCGGCTTACGGGACTTGGGAATCACAACGATGTTGCAAGTTTTCCACAGACGGGAAAAATACTGTAACCGGAGACAGGAGTTGAACAGCTCAAGTATGATGTCAATGCCTGGGGCCGGGAGATGTTGGTGTGCAGCGGCCCCGATCCTACCAAGGCCAGGGGTGCGACGGTGGTTAAGTCAGTAGATAGACGAAACTAGTTCGTTCCTCTCGAACAGGGGGCAGGGTCATCATTGGGGGCGAGAGAAATTTCCAGAAATGAAGTCACGAACCTCTTCCGAGTGCAAAGTGTCCGAGACGCCTCGATGAACAGTAAATTAAGTCTCCATGCAGTCGGCAAAGGCCTCAGCCTTGCCTCCTGTCGAAGACACAACCACGTTCAGAGTTTCTAGCGGGTTGCGAGTTCTCTTCTCGCGGGTCAGTCTACTCGCCGCTCACCAAACGGAGGCGTCGTCGACTTCAAGAGACTCAAGAAATGTCTCCCATCGATCAGAGTTTACGTCCTGCAGAAGTTTCTGCACTGGGCCTGAAAGCTCCGTTTCACGGCGGGGTCTCGGGTTCTTTGCCATCTGCGGCGGAGATTGCGCCGAAGCCAGATGGCGTGGAGAGCTTCCGGTGGAAGGGCCAATTTGCGATAATTCACCTCGAGTTCATACATGTGTTGATCAATGACATCTCGGACAAACTCTTGAAATTAGTGCCTCGGAGTACCAGGTCGTCACGAGTGATGACCGGGTTTGCGAGGATAGAAGGTAACCGCCGAGAGAGCTCGTCGCGATAGGAGCGCCAGTTGACTATCCTAACAAGAGTAGCGGGAGGTTGGGGTGAACCCGACATCTCTCGGGCAGTTATAAACTGGGAATTCTGATCGGACGAGAGACCCGGTACAGACGAGACCTGGTCACGTTCTTGGCAATGACAATGTCAAGAACGTCCGGTCGCTGACCGGTGAAGAGGAAGTGGGTCGGGTCTTCTGGACCGATGACTTGAAGTGCCGGGTCGTCAGAGACGAACTGGTACAGAAATGTTCCATAGGCATTGGCGAATCTGCTGTTCCTAGAGAGGTGTTTGGCGTTTAGGTCGCCGGCACAATGGTAGAGAAGGGGTGGTCGTGGAGAGCGTCTTCCCACTTTTCGGGCTGAAGCGCTGCCCGTATGCCAGGCCGGAGATACGCCGAAACAATGCGCAACTCCGATCCGTCTACTTTCACCGCCACCGCACAACCTTCGACGACAGAAGTATCTAGAAGTGGTAGCGGCCTATGGAGTATCCGCCTGTAGACCAGTAGAGGTGTACCCTCCGAGGGGGGACAGTGAGGCCGTTGGGGATGATCCAGACGATAACAGGCGTACGATGGAAGGGAGAAGTTATGGTAGCGAGATAAATTTCGCAGAGAAGTAAGACATCAGCGTCGTACTCCGTTACGAAAGTCATCAGTTCGGTTCGCAGAGGGCATTCCATGCAACGATCCGCAGGCTTCTAGCCACCAGGAGTAGTGTTACTAAACCATCACGTGCCCCCCTCCCATTTTTAGGTACCCCGTCAGAAAGACGAGCATTGTTTCCATTTGGCAGTCATCGGGCACGACCCGGACGCTGCAATCAAACCACGGGTTTAAAGACGCTCCACTAATCAAAGCAAAGCAAAGCAAATAACATCCCGCAAGTTCCAACCAAGCACGAGTGCAAAGACGCCCCACTAGTTGCAACAAAGCAAAAATAATAAACAGGCAGAAGTTGCACATGGGGCGTCTTGCGCCCTGGTGTACGTGGCTTATCCGCCAGGCTCAAACAGTGCAACGCGGTTGCAAATTTGTCATTTGCTCACCACAAGAACTTAGGTTGCGGTCCGCTTATACACAATTTGCGTGTATTAGTTGTAACAAATCGTAATTTTGTAACCAAAACGTAAATTTTGTTTAATTTATTAAAAAAAAATATTATTATATTTTTTTTATTTATTAATTATTAATTAATTTTTGTATTGTATTAGTGTAAATTTTTATTCCTTATGTTTGTATTTGTCAAATTATACCACTTCGGGTAATGAGAATTATGTTCTGCGTTAATAGGGTTGTCTCCGGTACTGATCGATTTGCGGTTCTTCTTCTTCTGAGTGTAGACTCCTTCCACTTGGGTAATTGCCGCTTTTCGTGTAGTCCGGAATTTAAATATTATCTTATTCTATTCTATTTATGTGTTTCGGAAATAAATAGAAGTCAATTTTGCAGAATTCCAAGGTTTATTGACAAATTAATTATGGATCGATTATAAATCGATTATTTGACAGTCAAAATATCGACTCGTTCTCTCAGGGCGAACGATTTTTATATAAATTATTAAAATTAATTACAGGTTCTTTGAGCTGTTATATTATATAGTCAAAGTCTGGAAAGTATAACACTTACAATTACAAGCTTAATTATCTAAAAATACAAAGATCTGATTTAATATATAATGTTTATTAAAGTATTTGTTCGAACCAAATGTTGTGATGTGAAGCTAGCAGACCAGCAGAGGATCATGGGATTCCAAAATGGCTGCTTCGTACTGCATATGTGAAATGACGACGGCTCGACTGAATTCTCTGCAAATAAATATCGCCTTTCCAAGTTTCCTCGTCTCAACAATGGTGATTAATCCCTCTGGTGATAGTGTAGTTGTCCTGGATCAGTGTTCAGCGATTCGCCTCGTTAAATTGTGTTGGATAATGTTTTTAATTCACTTTATGCCATAAGGTCGATAATGGCAAGTTCCGTCTCACTATTCAGAATTATCGTATTTATGTGTTTAAGAGTTAATTCACTTTTTTCTGTTCAGTATTAGTTTAATTTACTAGTTGTACTGGTTTATCTCACTGAATTTAGTGGTTGTTTAAGTTTTTTCCAAAATTCGTGATTCCAAAATTATTCGGCTTGGTTAGACTCTAGCCATGATTTACTCCTTCGCTATATGTGAATATTTTGCGAGAGCTGGCTTAGATGTGTTCTGTTCAACATATAACAATCAACTGTTCTATTTTCTTCTTCATCCGAAATGTCTTAGCCAATTTAATATTAAAAAGACATTGTTTGAAATTTCTAGCATTTCCGCTACATAACTGATTTTTACATTATATGATTGAATACATTTTTACTATTATTTAATTTTATTAAATACCTAATACATAATCTCTTTCTCTAGTTAATTCTACGTGATTTAATACCAAATATGATACTTTTACAATGTTTTCCATCTCGAAATGCCCTTATTTACTGTATTTTTAGCAGGTAGGCCTAATATTTTACTTCCTGTCATTTTAAATGGTTTACAATTTTTATGAAGTTATTTATTATTGAACAAGATCCCTGATTGAAATAAAATGTTTATCTTTCCTTGATTCCTTATAATTTTATGAATTAGTTATCTTTTTTAAATATCATTCTTTAATTTGGGACTCCCCCCTTTGATTTTTCTGTTATTACATTTGCATTTTTCCCAATAATCTTTCATACCTTTTTCCAATATCCTTCTAAAGTATAGTTTCAGTTATAATACACTGTGTCTAATTACATTATACAAATTTCATCAGTTTAATTAATTTACTTGACCTATTCATCAATTATAATGTTGTTGAGATTTACCATTAGTCCAGATTTTAGATCTGTTCACATATAATGTTTTATGACTAATACAGCTTGCTTATACCCCTTCTGACTTTCTATTATTATATAATCTTAATTAAAATTCTCTTACTTAACTACATTAACATTTAGTATTGAATCCATACTATTAATACATAACAAATATTTGAAAACAAAAAAGTTGTACTCTAACTCAGACATTTCAGTCTTGATTAATACTGGTAAACATTGTAACATACCAAATTGGCAGTTACATAAGATAACTAGATAATGCGTCAAATAAAAAGATATCATGAAAATATTTCAACGTGCATAAAAGAAGGAACAGGAGAATATAAACAAAGTTGTCTTGATTATTCATCTCTTCTTTCACAGCACTAACACTTAACTAAAAATGAACTTTTTTCATGTGAAAAACTTACTATTTTATTGGAAGCGTTTCGGCTTAGTATCCGCCTTCTTCAGCTTTGGTAACAGACTGCCAGCATTTTGTAACGGTTGTGTGGAAGGTGAAGTGGTGGTGGTGTGTGGAGGAAGGGGATTGGCGCGGGGATTCAACTTACTGTTTGTTTTCTGTATAATTGTGTCAAAAAGTGTATGTGATTTATATTGTAATTGATCGTTGAGTATGTTGTTTGGTTGTGTTGTGTGGTGTTTATATATTTTGTATTGTTCAGTTGTGTTGAGTTTTTGACCTTTGGGTATGTAATGTAAAATTTCAAGATTAGTGTCTATGTTGGTGTAACTGTGGTTTTCTGTGTGTATGTGTGTGGCAAATGCAGAGTGTATATTGTTGTTGGTTAAAGCTTTTAAGTGTTCAGAATAACGGGATGAAAAAGATCTTCCCGTCTGGCCTATGTAGAAACTATTGCAGTCATTACAATTTAATTTGTAAACACCTGTTTTGTTATATTTGTCTATGTCTGTGTTTGTATTACTGATGTGTTTTTTGATGGTATTGGTTGTTCTGAATGCTATTTTGTATTTGTGTTTTCTGAATGTATTGGCGATTTTGTGTGTGTATGAGTTGTGGTATGTGAGTGTGATGTACTTATTGTGTTGTGTGTTGATGGTATTAAGTGTTTTGTTGTTTTTGTTTTTGATGCGTTTGTGTAGTATGTTTATTAAATTGGGGTTATAACCGTTTTTTATTGCTATGTATTTTATTGTGTTGAGCTCGTCGGTGTAATCTTGTTTATTTAAGGGTATTTTAGTTAGTCTATGGAGCATATGGTTGAAGGCCGCATGTTTATGTTGTGTTGGGTGGTTTGATGTGTTGTGTATAACCATGTCGGTTGTGGTTGGTTTCCTGTATATTTTGTACATGTGTGTATTGTTAGTTTTGTTAATTGTTAGGTCTAGAAAATTTATACTATTGTTTTGTTCAGTTTCCAGTGTAAATTTTAATTTGTGGTGTATAGTGTTTATGTATTTGTGGAAGTTTTCAACTTGTCTTGTGTTGCTGTTCAGTTATTATTTTGGTAAGTGTGATGATTTCTTGTATGTGTGTTTCAGGTGTGTTGTTTTGTCTGAGTAGTTGTTCTAGTGTTTGTATGGTTTCTTTGATGGGGACATTAGTGTATAAATTGGTTATATCAAAAGATGCCAGAGTTGAGTTATGTGGGATGTGTACTCCCGATGGGATCCCCCATATCAGGAATACTAGCAGAAATATATATACACAACATTGAACAGAACCACATAATAAACAACAACAAATACACTAACAAAATTATATACTGGCACAGGTATGTAGATGATATATTACTTTTATTCAAAGGCAACACAAGACAAGTTGAAAACTTCCACAAATACATAAACACTATACACCACAAATTAAAATTTACACTGGAAACTGAACAAAACAATAGTATAAATTTTCTAGACCTAACAATTAACAAAACTAACAATACACACATGTACAAAATATACAGGAAACCAACCACAACCGACATGGTTATACACAACACATCAAACCACCCAACACAACATAAACATGCGGCCTTCAACCATATGCTCCATAGACTAACTAAAATACCCTTAAATAAACAAGATTACACCGACGAGCTCAACACAATAAAATACATAGCAATAAAAAACGGTTATAACCCCAATTTAATAAACATACTACACAAACGCATCAAAAACAAAAACAACAAAACACTTAATACCATCAACACACAACACAATAAGTACATCACACTCACATACCACAACTCATACACACACAAAATCGCCAATACATTCAGAAAACACAAATACAAAATAGCATTCAGAACAACCAATACCATCAAAAAACACATCAGTAATACAAACACAGACATAGACAAATATAACAAAACAGGTGTTTACAAATTAAATTGTAATGACTGCAATAGTTTCTACATAGGCCAGACGGGAAGATCTTTTTCATCCCGTTATTCTGAACACTTAAAAGCTTTAACCAACAACAATATACACTCTGCATTTGCCACACACATACACACAGAAAACCACAGTTACACCAACATAGACACTAATCTTGAAATTTTACATTACATACCCAAAGGTCAAAAACTCAACACAACTGAACAATACGAAATATATAAACACCACACAACACAACCAAACAACATACTCAACGATCAATTACAATATAAATCACATACACTTTTTGACACAATTATACAGACAACAAACAGTAAGTTGAATCCCCGTGCCAATCCCCTTCCTCCACACACCACCACCACTTCACCTTCCACACAACCGTTACAAAATGCTGGCAGTCTGTTACCAAAGCTGAAGAAGGCGGATACTAAGCTGAAACGCGTCCAATAAAATAGTAAGTTTTTCATATAAACAAAGTGTGTATCTACGAACGTATATTATTGAAAACAACCCAACAAAAAAGAAGGAAGAGTAATAAGGATATCATCGAGTATGAAAGAGAGAGAAAATGACAACGAGCCAATATAATATGTTAGAATCCAGGCCCAATAGATCCAGAGTAGTGAGGGGAAACGACGAAAATAATTATTAAAATGAAGAGGAGCCAATAGATCCAAAATAGTGAGGGGAAACGACGAAAATAATTATTAAAATGAAGAGGAGCCAGTAGATCCAAAAATAGTGAGGGGAAATGACGAAAATAATTATTAAAATGAAGAGGAGCCAATAGATCCAAAAATAGTGAGGGGAAACGACGAAAATAATTATTAAAATGAAGAGGAGCCAATAGATCCAAAAATAGTGAGGGGAAATGACGAAAATAATTATTAAAATGAAGAGGAGCCAATAAATCCAAAAATAGTGAGGGGAAACGACGAAAATAATTATTAAAATGAAGAGTACAACCAAAATGATGATGAAACAAACGAATTTGTTTATTAGTATAAAATAATACGGAACAATGACTACCACGAATAAAAATATGGAAGAGTACGACAAGACTAAGGAACCTTTGATTATCACAAATAATGTATAACCCAGGAGAACACCAATAGTGAGCAACAACTAACCAGAAGGAGACAGGAAGAAGAAGAGGAAAAGAAACATACCATGAAGAATGAAGATAATGTATGAACAGTACAAGGCATCAACATTCACAAGATATGCAAGGACTAAAATTAATATAGTGACCGGAAGAAGTGTAATATTATTCGAAGATCAATGACAAAGAAACCAGTGTTTAGCATCATTGAGTGATCACGAACAATAACAGTGAAAACTTAAAATGAGTGTAACAACCTGTGATATGATAACCATTTTACCCCAAATAAACACCACAAACAATACAAGTGAAAATGTTTATAACGGAGAAAAATGAGTAACCATTATAAGTGAAAGAATCCAAGATTAACTAGTTAAAATGCACAGACAATTAGTGTAACAAGGTTAATCAAGATTGTAACACAACATAGATAATCATTAAGACCACCAAAAGAAATATGAGACAGAACAGTAAATTAATTGTTCATAGGGACTAATAATAAAAGATTTATAAGCCTTAAAATGAAATGTGCCTGAATGCCACAGCAAGACAGGACAAAATATGAATAAATTTCAGAACAAATAGTAGCAAATAAGCTAGTTTGTTAGGTATACAACAATCAATGTACCAAAAACTAGGTGCAACCCACCAAGAAATGTAATATTATTAGACTAAGAATACCTGTGTAATTGTTTCAACAAATAGTGTAAGAATGTGTATAACTTAATAATTAAACCATTGTAGTAGAATGCCATAATGAGATGGAAATAGTTGAGTCAAACACTGCATAAAAATATGTTGCACATTGTTGTCAGACAACTGACACATAACCTCACAGAAAGTGCACCTATAACATAAAATCATGTAAATTAGTTAAACCAAGCAACTACCCACAATTGTTTCAACCAAAGACTAGTTATGAATAATAATGCAAACCAATAAATAACATATGTACTGAAATACACAGCAAATGAATCAGATTGAATATAATATCATAAAGCCAAATGAACAGAACCCCAATGTGACAAGATAGTTAATCAAAATGCATTATCAAAACTTATCAAAGGATTGTAACAAATGTTACCAGTAGTTAGAGAAATGTCTAATACTGCTATGAGAACACGTCACAAATGTAATATTAGTAGTTTAATAATTGAAATATTGTAAACTAACTAACTACAATTGTAAAACCAGATGTAAATAAACACTATACTATAACTTGGAGAGCTTTCAAATAACGAAAGGTTGATAAATATATTGAACCAACAAGGTACAACATTTGTACACTATTTTAGTTACTAACACTATATACCTTGTGTAATAAAATAATTAAAAAAATGACAAAATAGAGAAATGAGAACAGAAAGTATTTTGATCATACTATAATTATATAAAAAAATTTTTAGCAGAATAAAATGTGAACAAATGTAAATAAATGTATATATTAGTGTTAGGATGTCAAACATATGTAATAGGATAAGGAATAATAGCGTTACATGTAATTATAAACAATCGAACATGGTCGCTATGGACGCCATTGACAGATATTGTTTAAAATGTAAATATAACTATTTTATGTACTAAAATGAAAGAGAAATGGACTCGAGATATTTAGTAATAAGTATTACAGTGTAATTGTAACGAAATATGGTGAAACAGACTTATTTATATTAAGAATCACCATATGAGTTTTTGAGAGGGCTAAGTGAATTAATAATGAACGGATTTAGTGCTTGTTTAGACTTAAAATAAAGCCACAAGTGTCCGCGATTTAATGCCACTACCCAACCGACGATACGACGAAAGATAAGAAAGTTATGACAATTATAAACTTTTCAATCATTTTGAGTATCCATGCATACGTCATTTATAATCTCGAACCCACGCTAAAAATTGTCAAAAATTAAAAGTTTTATTTGACCAAAGTGTTTTGGTGTTGAGAGTTTGACCTTTTGAACCAATCAAAAAGCTTAAAATGACCAGACGAGAAGGAGACGCTTCGGGGAAGGAATCATTCGTTCTGCATCACTCATGACGGAAGGTCCACGCAAGAAGTCAGCAAGATTATTTTAAAATGTGTGCGTCACACACAGTAATAAGTAAACATACACTAACCTATACACCACAATATATTACCGAGTGTCCAGTGCATTGAGTGAACAGTGAAATATAACACGACCCGTGTATAATAAAGGTCATGTTTTGTGTTTAAATCAGGGAGTACCATATATTTAATTATTTTAACGAAATTAATGAAAGATAATAATTTTTGTTAATGAACGAGAAATATTGTTTTGGACTGCACTAGTCATAACGCCTGAGTGCTTAAATTATGATGAAAAATTATCAGAGCTTAATAAATAAATTGTAGCACAATAATTAATTTAAAAATAATTATTTTACAATTAAAGAATAATTGAGAAAGGCGGAATTAACTTAGAGACCGCTCATCAGTATATAATATATAGTCGCTAACTTGACTAAACTTTTTGAATTAACAAATAATTACTTTATTGTGCAAATATTTTAAATAACTGATAATTATACGTCACATGATTTATAAATAGAATGTTTGTGATCATATCATTAAGAATTTAATAAGTAACATACTTATTCTAAATAATGACTTACATATACTAGGTAAACTAACCTAGAACTGATGAATATAATTTTGTCACCAAGAAACAATTCTGTTCTTGAATAATTTTACTGAAATGAAAGCTATAACAAGAGTTTTTTTCTCTAGATTTTTTCTCTTGCCAGTACATGATTTTGCTAATTAATGAATAAATAATAGTAATATTTTTAACAGTGCAAATCCCACAGCACGTGTTGACCATCAACTGCTATATATGTTTGCATAGCGTACGATAGTACGATATATCGGTTATGGTACCAAGTTTTATAATTTTAAATTTTGTTCTTTTTTGTAGTAATATATAATTAAACATTGTTAATTAAAGTCACATCTTGTAATCTGGTATCATGTATCTTCAAAGAACTCACTAATTTGGTAACATAATTGAATAAAGTGAACCTAACCTCGTTCACCAAAAACATTGTACCTTACAGCAGTGTTACCAGCCTTGAGGTACAGAGATCTCAGGAGTTGTTTAAATTTATTATTGTTTGTAAAGAGATATTATTAATTGTTTTTAAAAGAGTTTATTGAATTTAATAATTGTGAATAAATCCCCAGTTTATTTACCAGTGAAAACAGAGTTTTGATTTCTATAGCATAGAAAAGTAGTTTAATTTTTTCATGAACAGTTCTCTCATAAGGTGGCGGTAGTATTTGAATGACTGGTATCATTCAAAGTGCAATTGAACATTTAATTTATTTTTATTATTTATGTGCATTCTTTGTGATATCCAAAAGGAATATCTATGTATGTATGTCCAGTGTTTTTACAGTAGAAGAAGTCACCATCGAGAGTATGAAGACATCCACATATGGTAAGTGGGGAGATTAACACAGTGAAGTGATAAATACTCTTTTAAACAACAACCCTTTTAAACGTGAACACTCATTCAATTTTATTAATAATCAACTATAATAATATCAAACAATAACCTCACGTACTCGACTGAGTATCTACACATCTATAAACCTATCAATAAATCGGTTTTATTATAACATATAATGAATATCTTATAATAAAAGAATTGTATTCCATCTCAGACACAGCCTTGATGGATACTATTAAACATAGTAAATATTTAAGAATAACAAAAAACATACTGCTCTATTTCCAACATTTAAGTATAGAGTTCTTTGACCTTAAAATAAATAACACATCTGTCCCTTCATTATTTAAAGTAAACCTTAAAATTAAATTTATGCAGTCTTGGCTGTTTTTATTTTATTTTGGGGATGTACCCTTTGTCACTTCACTGATTTATTGCCTGCTCTTATTTTCATTTTAATAAATGTTATTAGATAAAGAGTGGCCCTCACTTAGAAATATTTTTATACTCTGTTTTCATAATAATATTCTACCATTAGACACTTTTGTTTATATCTTCTTTACATGTATTTTTATTTTTTGGTGTTATACTTTCATTAGTTAATTATACTTTCTTTTGGGGTTTGGTTTTTTTCTTATTACTGGGTTTGCTTTGGGTATTTCCCTACTTTATTTTATTCTACTCCGTGGTTTCTTCCATTTTCAGTCCTGTTATTAGGGTTGTCGGTTTGTTCTGGGTTTTTCCTTACTTACTCCTACCTACCTTGTTTCTTCAAAAATGGTCCTTATATTAGGGGTGTCGGTTTGTTCTGGGTTTTTTCCTTACTTACTCCTATCCTAACTTGTTTCTTCAAAAATGGTCCTTATATTAGGGGTGTCGGTTTGTTCTGGATTTTTTCCTTACTTACACCTCTATCCTACCTCGGTATTTCCTTACTTTATTTTAGTTTTTTGGTGTATTTTTTATGACTCATAGGTGTTGCTTAGTTGTTTTTAATTTATTTTTATTTCCTCAAATTATGATTGCATTTTACTGTGGTACTTATTTGTTTGTATTTGGATTTTCCTTGATTTCATTTTATTTTAAATTTATTTATGATCATTTTTCATTCATTATAATGTGGATAATCTGTCATTATATGATATGTCAGATATGTGGATTGCTCTCCTCCAGAAGTGATTAGTTCAGACCATACCTTGAGTATGTATGAAATAATTGCTTATGATATTTTTTAGTTATTATATTTCTAGTCTTCCTTTCCATTTCTATCTTTGCTTCTTCACACTTGAGCTTAGGGTTTTTTTTTCTTAAATTGATTTTTCCTTGATAGTTATTGTTATCTGAGGTTTATTATTATTTACCTTTATTTTTTCCTTAACTTGGTGTTTTATCCTTGGGATATTCATTCCCTAACACGTGAGCTGGGGCAGTTCAGAGAGGCACTTGTGGCTACATATACTCTGCTGGCCATACTACACTACTCATTGAGATCAGAGGAAATTCATCTCTATGCTCAAAACATAATACTGCTGGAATTATCTACAGACAGTCATTAATAAAAATTATACAAGAATAGTCTATTTTTCGACTATTAAAAAACATCCTTGGATACCTCACTTCATATTTGCTCAGATTTGTTAATATTTCTATCTCAGTTATTTTTCTTTTCAGTTATTCTTCTCATTTGTTAGCTCTGCTGATATATTTATTCTTATCACGGTTGGAAGCTCTTTTAATATATTTATTTTTTTCATGGTTGGAAAGTCTGTTGATATAATTATCACTAGTTATTGTATAAACTTTTTCATCTGAATTCTCTTTAATTCTTTTATTGTTCATACCATCTTCTTCTGGTTATGGGTAGCATATATATTATTATATTTTTTTTCTTAGTTCTTATGAATTGTTCCACTGGATTTATGTTATTACAATTATTCTTCTAATTGTCTTTATTATTATTGAAATTCAAATTATGATCATAGTTATATTATATATTTATCCTTTTCAAAAAATTATTTCACTCTTGTTTTCATCCAAATTAATTCCTTAATTATATTATTTACGTGGTCATTGCTTCTATTTGTATTTCGTAAAGGTTTTATTATTTTCATTCCAAAACAAGTTTATTCATTTTATTTGTATCAGTTGTCCTTGTAGTTTTTTAGAGTTTGGGAATTCAATAATTACTTAATATTAAATGTGGTTAATAATTGTGATAAGTTGATATTACTTTGTAGTGGTCATTCTAAATTCAAATTCTTCCATTCCAAATTAATTCTTATAAATAATCGGTTGCAAGTGGTTCTTACTTCCTTTTAGGTTTTGTGGTTTTATTATTCCATTCAAAATCATTTCTACAAATACTTGTTGTAAGTTGATCTTAACTCCTTTTAAAATTTTGTAAATTTTTCAAAATTCCTTTCTTCATTTCCAAAATTAGAGTTCATAAATAATTATTTGTAAGTTGTTCTTACTTTGTTTTTAGAATTTTTTTATATTAATTCTAAATTCCATTTCTTTATTTCCAAAATTAAAGTTCATAAATAATTATTTGTAAGTTGTTCTTACTTTGTTTTTAGAATGTTTTATATTAATTCTAAATTCCATTTCTTTATTTCCAAAATTAAAGTTCATAAATAAGTATCTGTAAGTTGTTCTTACTTTGTTTTTAGAATTTTTTATAATAATTCTAAATTCCATTTCTTGATTTCCAAAATTAAAGTTCATAAATAAGTATCTGTAAGTTGTTTTTAATTTCTTTTTAGAATTTTTTATATTAATTCTAAATCCCATTTCTTGATTTCCAAAATTAAAGTTCATAAATAAGTATCTGTAAGTTGTTCTTAGTTTTTAGAATTTTGTATAATAATTCTAAATTCCATTTCTTTATTTCCAAAATTAAAGTTCATAAATAAGTATCTGTAAGTTGTTCTTACTTTGTTTTTAGAATTTTTTATAATAATTCTAAATTCCATTTCTTTATTTCCAAAATTAAAGTTCATAAATAAGTATCTGTAAGTTGTTCTTACTTTGATTTTAGAATTTTTTTGTTTTTATAATAATAAATTCTGTTCTTCTTTTTATCGTCCTTATCGTTATATTTTCTTCTATACCCCGTATTGGTAAGCTTTTGGTAATTTTCATTATGTTGCTCAGTTGCTCATATTTTCATTTGTAAGGTTCAGTTTCTTAAATAATCTTCTTTCTTAAATCCCAGTTTAGTTCTTTGTTCGTTATTCATATCATTTCTCCTCAATGGTAATTATTTTTCTTTTCTTTTGAAATGGTTTTCTGCCGTCGTCAGTTATCATAACATCCGTCCCTTTTTCTTGATGGTGTATGGTATTTGATTTAACCGTGGTCCATCATCTCAGTTGCCCTTATTTTCCGGACGACCATTGTCTTTATAATTATTCCGGTACTAGTGACATCTCTTGCTTCTACCTGGTACTTCATTTTTCCTGCTGTTATTCCTTCATTTGCTGCAAAGCTTACTCGACTCACCCTATCATATTGTTTCTTACACCAATAGGTCACTGGTCCATCAATGACTAATGATATCATTGATATTTTACCATATATTTCTACCTTTGTCGTATTCCATTTACCTCTGGTCTTTTCCCAGTTGTACACTACTGTTTTGTGGTAAGTCATCACTGAGATTACTTCTAACCTCCTCCTATAATCTCTGGAATTCATGATTTCTTTATCATTGGCCATTGGGATATTATTTATATTAATTAAACCGCTGTGCATCATCTAAAATTCTTCCTTTGTTTTTATTAAATTCCTTGGATACATTCTCCTCATTTTCTTTGATTTCATTTCTCTGTGTTTAATATTCTCGTTGTTTCCGTTAGTTTTATTTTCAGAGAATACTACTACTTGTTCCCTTGTTTTATCGTTTGGTATTTCTTCTGTCCTTGGTTTGCTATCATGTGGTAATTCTTTATTCATATTATCCATTTTCTGACATAAATTTTTATAACTATCCTCCACCTTCTTATTGGTCTCTTTTATACTTGTAATCTTGGTGCTTACTTCGGCTTTAAAATCTTGTACTTCTTGCTCCGTCTGACTCCATCTTTCGTCAGCTTCTGTAATTCGTTGTTCGATTCTAGTTGTCTTTTCTTCTAATTTCTTGTTTATCGACACCATGCCTTCTTTTCAGGATACTTTATTTATCAAAATTAAGCACTTTACTCTTGTTAAAATGTAAAACGTTGCAGGTAAACTACCCCTTTCCCTTACCGATCTTCATCAAAAACAATAGGCCTCGAGTCCTCTACAATTCAGGGCTGTATGCAAAAAATTACTTGATTCTGTTTGAATTTACGGCCGTTATCGTTTGCCATAGAAAAAAATTCTACACACAGACACTTTTCGAAAAATTACTTTTTCATGTTTTGTTGGTAGTACAATCAGAATCTGCCGTTATCTCGAACACGATTTTTTTTGCCATGACCATACTTCCATTTCCTTATGCAACATGGAAGTAAAAGTTTAAATGAATTTTCAAGTACTTTACTCTTGTTAAAACGTAAAACGTTGCAGGTAAGCTACCCCTTCCCCTCATCCAATCTTCACCAAAATCAATAGGCCTAGTCTCTACAACTCAGACAGGCGTTGTGGCGGGTAGCAGTGGTTTTTTCAGTGAGTGATTGCCGGGGTAAACAGGAAGGGCAAGATGTGGAGACGGTGGTGAGTTGAGGGAACACATCCCGAGTACAAAGGGGTAGAGAGTATTTTTTTTTTATATAAGGGTAGAATGATGCGAATTGAGTTTGAGTAGTAAGTGGGTTGAGAGAATGTCTGCTAGGTGTTTTTGATGGAGGGGTGTCATGTTAGTTGAAGCTGTTAGGGACATTAGAGTCAGAAGGGAATTAAGAGTATATATAAATGCCAAGTTGATACAATCAAGTTATTATGAATAATTAAGTCACCCAAACTAATGGAGATTGAGAATGTTAAAGAAAGTAAATCCGAGTTAAAATGAAAAAATTACTTGAACCAAGTGACAAATGTTGATAGAATTTGAGAATAATGTAAAGCTATAAAACGTGTAATTTTGATTACTTTAAATGTCAATTTTATTGTTAATTGTAATAATAACCATGTTAATTTTGAAGGTCTTATTATATTATGTTTGAAGATAAAAATTTTAAAGATGTTTAATGTATTTTATGATGTAGCCTATGTATAACCTATGTAGGTCAAGGTTGTTGACTTGACCCAGTTTGATCAGCTGATGGTTGATGTTATAAACTAGACCAGTTTTGGCAATTGATTTATGCAATTTTGTCACCATGCAGTTTTGTTGGCACCATATCCTCACCGATCCTCTCAGGGGTTTAGCAATGAGATTTCTTCTGTTTCGACAGAAGATCTCTCATTGGGGGGGGGGGTATTGTAACGGGGCAAAAGGGAGGGGTTTTATTTTATATAAATATCAAAATTACAAAATTAAAATATAAATTGTTTTCATTGGTGTGGCCAGCCACGGGTTGAATAAAAACTTTACTCGAACAAAGGAGCTGTGAGAGGTAGCAGTACAATGGAATGTGCGTGTTGACGACAACGGTACAATTCTTAGAACTTTGAGACTGTGTGACACACACACACAAGCGTGCAAACACCAGCAGATGCGCAGCCGACGCAGAGTCGTTTAAAACAAAATGTCTATGTGTGAATTTTGTCCAGCATGTGCTCAGAAAAACGACGGAAACATAACTAGACCACACCTTTACAGTCACGTAAACCACTGGACAAAAAATTTCGTCGACGTCCAACACCCGGGAATTGCACATGGTACCATGAACAGTGACTATGACTTCGCATCAGCAGGCAGTGAGTTCCCATATTGCAAAACTGTGGAGAGGGAACCGCGAGATAACTCCTGCCCAGTGCGTCTCACCTACAGACCGCATGCGGTCCATTTAAATTTTGTTAAAAAGTTTTCTTTCCGAGGTCGGCCGACCTAGCCGGTAAAAAACCGGAGTATTATTCAAAAGTGCACTAACTAAATCAGAACTGTTATAAGCGAGTCGAAATTAAGAAGATGAACTCTATAGTTTTTTTTTGGACATGTAAACGAGGACTTGGTGCGGGCCACGCTACAAGATCGGAGGAGATGCCGTTACCCAAGTAAACGTATTTTTACTTAAAATTTTAATGAGGCCAAAAAATTAATCAATGAAATGAAGGGGTGAAATGGTATGCGAGTTGAGCGTGGGCATTGCTGGGTCGCTTTAAAATAAAAATAAAAAATGTAGAGTAAGTTGGTTAGAACATTTATTTCTTGTTGTTGTATAAGTATATGTTTGCAGTTAGAAAAAGTAACGCTAAAATTATCTCAGTTTTTCATGATTAGAATAAACAAGAATTAACATCAATTTAATTTCATTAAAAGGTTTTAAAAGTATAATTTGCAGTAAAGAGTTGGTTAAAATTTATAATTGAAGGAGAACGTAAATTTTAAATGAAGTTTAATAAAATGAATTAGTAGCTTAACCATGTTTTAAGTTAATTATTACGCCACATTACCATCACCTATCCAGTATGGAAGATTTCGCTTAACGAACCTGGCAAAAAGTTTGATTTAAAGGTTTCGATTTTGAACCATAAAAAAATCGTGGCGACCGATTAATAGTTGGGAATCTTCTGAGAGCGGTAAGTCGGAGGGGGTGAGAGTAAGGTAAGTAAAAAGTATAGAACAATTGGCGACCCTGCCAGGATGTATAAGAACTAATGGGGGGTTGTTGGCACCATATCCTCACCGATCCTCTTAGGGGTTTAGCAATGAGATTTCTTCTGTTTTGACAGAAGATCTCTCATTGGGGGGGGGGTATTGTAAAGGGGCAATAGGGAGGGGTTTTATTTTATTAAATATTTGTAAATTCATTTCATATGCGTGGCCAGTCACATGTTGAATCTAAATCGTAGCAAACAAAGAGCAGTAAGGTGAAGTCAGTACAATGGAATGTGCGTGTCGCCCACAACAGTAAAATTCTCCGAACTGTAATACGGTGTTACGCGCAACCACAACCAGGCGCGCGGACGCGCTAAGCAGATCAACTGACGCTGCCGAAAATGGCGCAAAGACGAAGTCTTGTGCGACATACAGTCCTAGCTGGAGGAAGTATGGACAAGTCACGCCTACTCCAGTGACGTAACCCAGTGGCAGTGTAATTTCGTCAACGTCCAAAACACAGGAATTGTACGTGGCACCATGAACAGTGACTATGACTTCGCACCAGCAGGCAGCGAGTTCCCGTATTGCAAAACTGTGGAGAGGGAACCGCGAGAAAACTTCTTCCCAGTGCATCTCACCTACCGACCGCATGTGGTCCGGTTAAATTTTACTCTAAAAATGTAATCAAGTACGCCGACCTAGCCGGTAAAAAACTGGAACATTATTCCAAAGTGAACTAACTAAATCAGAAGTGAAGTGAGTGAGTAGAAATTAAGAAGATGAACTCGTAGTTTTTTTTTTGGACATGTAAACGAGGACTTGGAGCGGGCCACGCTACGAGATCGGAGGAGACGCCGTTACCCAAGTAAACGTATTTTTACCTCAAATTTTAATGAGGCCAAAAAATTAATCAATGAAATGAGGGGGTGAAATGGTATGCGAGTTGAGCGTGGGTATTGCTGGGTCGCTTTAAAATAACAAAATAAAAAATGTAGAGTAAGTTGGTTAGAACATTTATTTCTTGTTGTTGTATAAGTATATGTTTGCAATTAGAAAAAGTAACGCTAAAATTATCTCAGTTTCTCATGATTAAAATAAACAAGAATTAACATCGATGTAATTTCATTAAAATGTTTTAAAAGTATAATTTGCAGTAAAGAGTTGGTTGAAATTTATAATTGAAGGAGAACCGTAAATTTGAAATGAAGTTTAATAAAATGAATTAGTAGCGTAACCATGTTTTAAGTTAATTATTACGCCACATTACCATCACCTATCCAGTATGGAAGATTTCGCTTAACGAACCTGGCAAAAAGTTTGATTTAAAGGTTTCGATTTTGAACCATAAAAAAAATCGTGGCGACCGATAAATAGTTTGGGATCTTCTGAGAGCAGCAAGTCAGAGTGGCGTGAGAGTAAGGTAAGTAAAGAGTGTAGAATGTAACATGCTGACTGCGTTACAAGTTGACAATTAAAAATGTTTCCCTATTAAAATGTTAAAAATGGAATTTAACTGAAGATAATAACAAAAAAAATAAATAAAATTAACTTTTGTACAGGCGGCCACTACACAGCCATCATTTACTGCATGAATTCATTTGGCCACAACTCTGACCCCTTCTCCTCACCCTGTCTTTAATGTATGTAATAATGTTAGTTCACCGTCTTCTGGAATGTGCACTTCCAAAACAACATCCTTGACATTGAAGATAATAATCAATCTTCTTCTTCTTCTTCATGTCAAGGTATAGACTTACAGCCTGTTCCGACTTCACTGAAGCCATCTCTTCCTTCATCTACCTATATCACATCTTCTCTGAGTTCTGTATCGTATTAGTTGTTTAGGTAGCCTCATATCTTCCATTCTCTCGATATGCTGCCTCAATTTTATTAGTTCTTCCCTTATTTTGCTGGCCATAGAATATACATTTAGCTCAGTTCATATATCTTCATTTCATATTTTATCTCTAAGGGTGCAACCTTTGGTTTTCCTCAAGAACTTCATTTCACTTGTTTGTATTCTTCGTTCATCATTTCTCGTCATCGTCCAAGTTTCACTTTCATAAGTTAAAACAGGTGTTGTCATTACTTTATAGAATTTTATCTTGGTGTCTTTCATTGTCTTATTTCCAAGTGTTCTATGTATAGTACCACATATCATTTGAAACCTATTTATTTTTATATTGATATTGCTATCATACTCATAAGTTACATCGCACCCTAGAAAATTGAAATGAGATACCTGTTCTATAGCCTGATTGTTTACAATTATCTTGGAACATATCAGATGCTTTCCTCTAAAGGCCATAACTTTTGTTTCCTGGGTTGATATTCTAAGATTATATTTCATCACAACTAATGAGCTTCTCCTAAAAAGTTCAGGTCTGTTTTGATTAATTCCGAAATCCTTGCATAAATTTGTTTTCAACTTTCTACCTGAAGTGTGACAAAAACTATTAGGGGATTTCGTTGTCCATGACTTAACTAAATATCACTATTACATTAACAACTCGGAACACTAGTTTTTTATAAGTAAAAGCATAAAGTTTTACCTTACAGCCTGAACCGGTTTTCTCCTTTAAAAGGCTTCTTCAGAGGCTGCCGCTGGTAGCGCTGTCCGTCTTGTTGTGGGTGACGGAATCGAATTTCGAATTGAAATTCAAACACATCTCATCCCACACACACAGCATCGATCTTTCAAAATTCGATTCGAAATTCGATTCCGTCACCCACAACAAGACGGACTATTATTTTAATATCGTTTTCACGGATTTGTCCAACAGATTATTTATTAATTTTCACAATTCCTACCACAATCAAATACTTACTGATGCAGTATCCACCTTTCAAATAACTTCCTTAATCTTATTAACATTCCCTTCTTTTAAGTTTCCCTAACTTTTAAGTTTTTGACATGAAAGTCACCTTGGCTATTCATCATATTCACCATCATCTTCTCCTTCCTTGTATCTTTTGTGTCACACACACCTACACAGCATAAAATCTTCCCACGAGCCTCAGTTATAATAATTGGAAAGATTCAGTTACTGCCTTGTTTAGCTTTACCAATAATTTCAAATTAAGATGTTACCTAATGTTCAAAACTCGGACAAATGCATTTCAAAAATATTGTGGTGTAAATAAATTCAACACATATTATGGTATGTACACAATTGTATATTTGTACCGTTCACAAACGACCTCTTTTAACAACAAAAATTTCCTTATACTCATAAACACACACCATGGCAACAAATTTTCTTAACAAAATATGCTTTACATTTAACAACACGTTTTCCTTACTTTACGTATTTACATTGTGATTATACTGTTATTTTACAGAAAAAAGTAATATCAAAATTAGTTATTATTAACCTAGTCCTATACAAAAATTAGGAGACAACTGGAACAAATATTTTAAACATTTTATATATTTATTTGATATTAAATACGTAATGAACATATAATTGTAATTTTCAATTTTCATTTCTGACGCTTCTTAGGTTTAATAATGTTTGTCCAATTTTCACCAAAACTGAAATAATAAAATGGCAGTATAATAATAACAATAGTAACAGGAATAACAATTTGTTATGTCAAGCACCTCTATATACTGTTAATATAATAACAATCACAGTCTGTTCCTTATCCAAAACAATACTGTACAAGTATCTCACATTAAGCTTAAGTACTATATTTAATTTAAGTACTAAATCCCATTTTGTCTTTTCATAAACACTGACTTAAATGTGTTTGACAATATGTAGTTACCTCCTTCCTCACATGAGGTGTTCACATACTAATTCCGGACTTAGCAATAGATCTACAAAAATATTTTTTACAGTACAACTCTAGTTCAATAAATTAAAACATTAACCCTCTCATATTAAGCCAAGTATAAAATTGTATTATACAGCATATTATTCACAAAATAATTTAATTCTTTTGAGAGGACTAAATATCCTCTACAACAATAAAATATAAAAATACTAATTGAAAACTTGTCTATGTCTGAAAAAGATACTTTTCATATTCAGACACTGTTTTCTAGTAGTGCATTTATCTTTGCTACAAATCAGATTTAAAAAATACTATACTTTACACAAAACCGAAAATAAAACTCCAGTAGTTGCAGTAACAAAGACTGAACACTTCTGTTCTATTACACTATAAATTTTCTTGAATTAATTTTAAAAAATCATAAATGATAAGTGTCCAAAAGCAGAATACAAAATGTGTATCTTGAATTAAACAAAATTCAACACATTTAAAACACTGCACTATAAATGTGCACTGTCAAGAGAGGGAGGGAGTGAAATCCCGCAGCCTAATAAATATAAGTGTTTGCTAGTCCTCACCTAGACCTACAGGCGACAGCAGCAACCAATGCTGCACCTCGGCCACTACCATCTTCTGACAACATTAAGTCAAACTGTAACAATAACACATTTTATTATTTAAACAAGTATAATAAAATATATTTATTAAAAATTTCATGTATCAATATAAATAGTGAAGTACCATCAGACATCATTTCTGACTAAAAACAACAAAAATATACTAATGCAACTAAGTTTCACTATGATTTTCAGTGAAGAAATTAATATATGAATAATTTACCTTCAGTTTTTTATCAATCAACTGGCGTATTTTTTCCATCATAAGATTGTGAAAATGAGGATGAAAACGGTAAACAGAACCATCAACACCAACTGTTACAAGAGGAATTTGCATTTTATTGATGAGGGTAGCAACTCCAGCTGAAACAAGATATGCAGCTCGACGAGACACACATTCACATACATATCGCACATTGATACAGTCTTGTTCAGTAGCATATCCAAGATCCAGTTGAGTCAATATTTGTCTGCATTTTGTAATATTACCTCGCTTTTCACTGTAAAAACAGACCATTACTTCAGATTTTTTGTATAATATTAAGGTAACATATGCTACTAAAGCTCATATTATGTAAAATATGTAACTAATATTTATTATATTAATAATTATATATAAAACTGTTAGTGACACGAACTGATTATATCAACACAGTAAGCAAAAGTGTAAATTTTCAAAAATTTTTCTTTATGAAGAAAATTAGCCACACATGGATCTTAAATCAGTTGTATATTACTTTAAAAAAATTCTAACCACTATGACAGAAATAACAACTATATAACACATGATACACCAAATTGATATTTATTAAAGTAAATATTTCATACGTTCTGGACTTTTTAAAATTGTTCATATTTCAAACAGACCTTTTGTTTATTTTGTGTTCATAATAACTACACAAGACCTTCATTAAAAGGCAATATGACTGGTATATAACATCTGTGGGTTATTCCTTAAAACCCCCAAGCAATGGATCATGACTCAAGACCCCAGAAACTTTATCTACCACTTACTTTGGCCATGTTATGATGAAACAGAATCTAGCTTTTTAAATGTTGTCACATTCACTTTGTTGTGCAAAAAGAAATTTTCACTTGGGCGTGGAATATGTGTTACTGCAGTTATTAAACCATAGTTCAAAATCGTTAAGCATTATTATTCATTATTGTTTGTTGATTGCCTAGTTTTGTTTTTATAAAACAAACCAATGAATTTATCTTCTCGTACTCAAAGGCTGATACATCTGGTGTTTGAGAAAAGGGAATCACCTTCAATTTTAGGTAAAGCTAATACCTTACCTATAAATTTTAAAATTCTAAAGACATGACTTTGTCAAATTTTGTTGCTTCCCTGCTATATACACTTTTCCTCGAACGAGGCATTTCGGTTTCACAACCATTATCAAATTCTTCCTACAACAACATTAAAATACCTACTTCCCTTATATATATACTAACCCCCCTCCCATGCATCACCGGTTACATTCAACCAATAGGAGGCAGTACTTACCGCCCAGTCCTTGTTAGCCCCGCCCCTTGCTATATAACATACTGTATATAACAAGGACTGGGCGGTAAGTACTGCCTCCTATTGGTTGAATGTAACCGGTGATGCATGGGAGGGTTAATATATATATTGTAATATAAACTTACAAATATAAAAATAAAAATAAAATGATATTGATATGTGTTGTGTTGATTTGCCCTGACTGTAAGCCCCACTGTTTAGGCTAGTCAATTTGTAATATAATTTCAAATATAATAATAAATAAAATATAAAGATATTGATGATAAGAATTGTGTATGTAGTCTGGATCTCGGTATTGAACTCGCCGATGATACAGCTCCACTTTGGATTCACCAAATACAAAGAATAGATTTAATATAAATATGTTATAACTAGGTGTGATTGATTGATAAATAACAAATAAATCAAACTTTATAAATTGTGAAAATATTTTTTTTTCTGATATTGAGTTCTCGTTTAATTATTTAATTTAATTAATTAATTAATTAATTGAGTGTGTAATTTCCTTAGATATCTATTCTATCACTGTAAATTATTTTTTTGTTTTTTTTTTTTTAAATAATAGTAACATTAATTATAGAAATAAAAACAATTCTGGTAACTGAGTAATGATTTGCGTTTATTAACATTCAAAATTATGCGCCAGTCAAACTGCGCATGACCAAGGCATTGGCTATTATTTGCTCCAGTCGGTAGCGAAAAAATCAACACATATATTTTTACAAGGTTAAATTTGTGGTTCTTTTAACGAGTCGAAATGGTCAGAGGGCAAGGAACAAGATACATTCTTAACAGGTATTCTTAAACTAAATGGTAATAGCTGAAATAGAACAAAATTATTATTGAAATTGTCAATTAGAAAAAATTGAATTTCGAACCAAGTCGAAGAAATGACGTCACTCCCTTCAAGCTGGCAGTGCACCGTGCTGGTGAGAAATCTAGTATGGCCGCCGTCTACTCGATTTTAACTGCTATGCTGTTGGAATTGGCTGAGCTTCTCCCGCAGAAATAAAATGATATTCCCTTTTCTGCGAAGTGGTGTTGGTCCAGGAATGTAGTGTAGAGTGTCCTCTCGTCTTCTGCGATGTCGTTTTCGTGATGGGTTTCTTGTGAAGTGTTCGGTGTTCAAATATGTGTATTGGTGTTCTGTGAATCTTGTCCCAAAATTGTTCAAAATGGCTGTTGATTTCTTGTGTTGAGTTTTATGGTGTTATTACTGTGTTTTGGAAATTTGTGAAGTGTTAGAAATTGATAGTTAAGGTTATTTTCACTTTTTAGATCATCTCCGTTACACGCCGCATAACCACACTTGGTTTTACACAAATTATTCAGTTTTCAGTACTCTGCTAACACATTTCCAACTATTCCGTTTCACGATTAACAATACACTAATAGACGCAACGTCGTCGTTTTAGGGTAATTTGTGCTATGTCTTTTTCCTCTTTATATTGTTTAACTATAAAAATATCTGTCTAAGACTTGGTTCACCATCTAAATATACATAATAAGTTTTCTTATTTTTTACTGTATTTCAAATATTTCTTAATTTTACATAAATCTAACTACTCAGTAATATTGATTAGTTAATTTTACATCTTTTGATATATAGCTGGGTTTGTTTCAAGCTCATTTAAGCCCAAAAATTACAATTATATATAATGATTGTATGCCTCCTATTTTGTACAAATTCAGTGTTTTAATGGTTTTTATTTGTTTTTTCTTATAATATTTCCATGGAATATACTTAATAACTCCGTGACTACTTTGTTGTTAATAATTTGGTTGTTAAAACATTTCAATATTGATTAATTTACTGTTTAGTCTGATTTGATTACTATTATAGGCCTATTATTATCTGTTTCCAAAAGAAGTTAATTTCCTTTCCTTTGTCATTCTATTTGCTATTAACTGTATCTGTATTAATTATATTTTCAATTTCTGTATTGTATATATTGAATTCTATTCCTATTACATAGATTGATTCTCTGATAGATAATTTTTTGGTTTATATGCCAGTCTGTATTTACTAAAATGGTGTCTTAGCTGGTCTGTTTGTACATTATATATGGTTTACTGTTTTGAATAAAATTATTACATTTTTATGTCCTACTTGCCTCTCTGACTTACACAATGGAAAATTAAATGACATGATCTTAAAATACAATGAAATATCTTGTATCTACTAAACCTTCTTTATAATAATAACATCATTGAACCATAACCTAAACATCTTATGCCTAATTTTCTCTATACTTAGAATTATAATGAGAACATATTATTATCAGTCTTTGGCTGTCCTTTGTTTTTATGTTTCATTTTATCACAACCTTATTCTATTAAAATATCTTATTCTTAGTAACAATTTCAGTTATTCACTGTCTCTTTTTATTTACTGTAACTATTTTGCTAAAATATTAACATACAAACACCTTAGAACTACTGACACTTTCAGTGATTAACTGTCTCTTGTGTTACCTATACCTAAATTGTTCATACAATAAAATAAAAACATCTTATAACTACTGACACTTGCAGTTATTGACTGTCTTTCGTGTTCCCTATACTTAATTTGTTCATACAATAAAATAAAAACATCTTATACCTATCATATTGTTATTATGCCTAAACACTAAAACACTTTTATTATCTAAATTACACTCAGTCATTAGACTGTCTCTTTAGTTTTTATCCAGTATTTCCTACACTAATGGTAGTCTGTTTTAATATATTTTTTATATCACACTTTATTATAAGGTGTCCTTTATTTTGGCTACACTAATAGTAGTCTGTTTTAATAGTTTTTTGACATATTATTCTTACAACCAGTATACAATTTGGTTTTCTGGGATTGTATCTTGTAACTTGTTCTGGGTCTACATATATCAGTTTTAATTTTGTTCCATGGTATGTATTACATGATTATCATTTTTTGGAATATCTCTTCCTGGTTCTGGTCTCTTTGTGGGAATCTTGATATATTTTGTCCCTTTTTCAATATCACATTAGTAGTTTCTGGTCTTGTGGTTTCTCTGCATCTTGACCTTATTATTTTTCCCTTATTAATATGGTTTCATCCTTTTATTTCCTTTTTTATGGTCCTTCCCTTTTTACTGCTTCCCCAACCTACTGGGTATACTGCTGGTTTAACTGGTTTTACATAGTAAGTTATTTTAATCAATGGTTTTCTTTGTTATTTTTTCATTTGTATTAACCTTTTATTGACTTAATATACAGTTTTTAGTGTAATCCTTAAAACAATTTATTCTTCTCACTCACTACGGAACTTTTTCCTTTATTTATGTTGCATTAAGTCAAATGTTTAGCGTGATAATTTTGTTATGTTACATATGCTCTCCTGTAAAAGTGATTAGTTCAGATCATACTCTTAGTATGGATGAAATAATTACTACTAATTCTTTTGTATTTACATTTTCTGCGTGATTACATGTTTTCACTTTATATACCTTCTTTTCCCACCGTTGCTTCCTCTCAGATGATGTGTATCTCCTTCATTAGTTTCTTTCTTCATTAATAAGTGATCTTCAATCTTGTCTATAACATTATCATTTTATATTCTTTCTTATTTGGTGCTTCCTCACCAGTATGTTTACTCCCTAACATTCCCTAACAAATTAATTGGAACAGTTCAGAGTGGCACTTTTGGCTTCAATCCCTGCTGTCCAACACTTCAATTGAGTCCAGAGGTATTATCATCTCTGCTCAAAACATAAGACTGATGGCATTTTCTACATCCAGTCATAAAAATAAATAAACAGTAAAAGTAGTCATTTTTGACTAAAATAAACATCTTTAGATTCTTCACTTCATAATACGTTATATTAATTAATACTTTTATACACTTGACTCTTCTTCTCTCTTAAAGCTTATTCCATATTAGGTGGTTTAGGTATGTGGTATAATATACATTTCATCATGTCTACATAGTAAGTAGTATTTATATTTACTCTTTCTACCATCTGGTATCCATCGAGTTATTTTTATTGTTCATGGTGTAACATGAATTAATTCTTTATCACTTTCACTATAACAGTGGTTATTGCAACAACATTATCATTATTAGTATCAAGTTTTTTTGGTTTCTGGTCTCACTATTTGGTCTTTACTGAGTTGGTCCTTTTTCATTGTTCCATTTTTATTAAATTATTTTCTTTGTGAGTTTGGTTAAGTTGTTTCGATTAAGTCATATGATATTCTGGTTTCCTTTCTCCTTTAGAATTTTGTATCTCTTTCTTACAAAATCCTTTTTCATATTTCAGAGTTATTTCTCATCATTTGTATGAGTAATGATATGAGCTTAATATTTTTTAATTTTAGATATTTTTATTCAACTACATTCTTTCTTATCCATAGTTGTTTTTCAAATATTTTGGTGTAAGTTGTACTTATTATTGTTTTGAATTTTGAAAATCTTTATTCATCAAAATTCTTTTCTCATTCATAATAGTCTTTGAATGTTTGGTGTAAGTGGTACTTACTAAGTTTTTGAATTTGGAAAATTATTATCTCCATCCAAATTCTTTTTTCGTTCATAATAGTCTTTCAAATGATTTGGTGTAAGTTGTACTTACTAACTTTTGGAATGTTGTAATTTTTATTTCTCAAAATTCTTAATTTCTTCATAATAATCCTTCAAATATTTGGTGTAAGTTGTACTTACTGATTTTTGAATTTTGAAAATTATTATGTTCAAAATTCTTTTTTTTTTTCATTCATAATAATCTTTCAAATGTTTTGTTGTAAGTTGTACTTACTAATGTTTTTAATTTTGAAGTTTTTCTATTTCTCAAAATTCTTAATTTCTTCATAATAATCCTTCAAATATTTGGTGTAAGTTGTACTTACTGATTTTTGAATTTTGAAATTTATTATTCCTCCTCCAAATATTTTTTAATGGATAACTGATTATAAGTTCCTTTTACTTTATTTGAAATGATATCCTTTAGTACATACGTATTGTTATTATTGTTTTTAATAATCAGGTATGGGCCGGTATACAGCAGTAACAACTTTTTGGTAATGCCTTCCAAAGTACTGGGTAATTCCCTGTTTTTTAGCAGTACCTTTTCTCCGACTTCATAGCTTATTATTTTCTTAACAGCCTTTTGATATTTGTTCCTGCGCCTTTCCTGGTCTTCTGCCAATTTATTGTAGAATCTGATTCGATTGAATTTGTATTCTTGACTCCTGGGGAACTCTATTATGTCTTGTATTTCTCTCGGAGGCGGTTTTTCATACATTGCCGTGTATGGCGTGGTACCTATAGCGGGGTGATATGACAAATTAAGGAATTCTTCAGTAGCTAATAAATATTCTTGCCACTTCTTTTGTTGGTTATAGCAATAAGTCCGTAATATTCTTCAGACTTCTCGCAGTACCCTCTCCGCTGGATTGCTGCTGGGGTGGTAGACAGATGTCTTGTAAGTCTTAATGCCCAACATATTCAGAGTGTTTCTCCACCTCCAACCCTTAAATTGCGTTCCATGGTCTGTGATTATGGATGTCGGGCTTCCTACCTCTGGAATGTAATGATTTGTTATTATTCCTAGAGTCTTCAGAGTGGTGGCTCTGTTCACAGGGTATAGTTTTGTGAATTTTGTAAAATGATCCATCATAATAATAATATACTTGTACCGATGGCGTCCGCCACTGCGGGGAAATGGACCACATATGTCCAGAAAGACCTTTTCCAGTTTGGCTTGTGAGGTAATTGGTATCATCATACCCTCCTTTCTCTCATTGTTGGTTTTCACCAATTGACATATCAGACAGGTTTTGAGGTAGTTTCTCGTTTTTCTATTGATACTTTTTATATGACAATTCTCTTCTATTGCCTTGATCACCTTCATGGCTCCCATGTGACCGTATCGTAGATGATAGTCCAGGATGATATCCTTTTCGATTGTAGTAGGGATCATGACCTTCCATATCTCTTCATCAAGGGATGTCTTGATGAATAAAATTCCATTATGTATACAATAAAATTTGTTTATCGTGTCATCTTGGTTGGAGAGACGAAGTTTAATATGGTTTAACTTCGGATCGGACTGCTGGTGTTTGCTGATGTCCTGCACTATCTTCTCTAAATCGGATCTGTCCTTAATAATATTATAGATTTTCAAGATGCTCTCCTTTTCGCCTTCGAACGTTTGTTCTTCCAGATTCACTCTCGACAATACGTCGGCTACTACATTTTTACTTCCAGGAACATACTCCCACTGTATATCGTATTCCTGCAGGGCGAGTACCCATCTGGTCAATCTACCATGGCTTAACTTGCATCTTCTCAGAAATGATATTGATTTGTGATCGGTTCGAACGGTCACTGGATATCCGAGGATATACGTCCGAAACTTCCCGCAGGCAAAGACTACACTTAGCAGTTCTTTTTCCGTCACATTATAGTTCTTTTCACACTGGTTAAGGGTTCTGCTAGCAAAGCTCACTACTAGATGGTTTCCACTTTCATCTTCTTGGTACAGTGTTGATCCCAAGCTAATGTTACTAGCGTCACAGTTTAGAAAGAAGGGTCTGTTAAAATCCGGATGGTTGAGCATTACTGCATCTAAGAACTTCTCCTTAATTGATTTGAAAGTCTCGTCTTGTTCTTGACCCCATCGCCATTTATTCTTGGACGATAACTGGTACTGAAACTGGGCTGTCAGTTCGGAATAATTATTCTGGAACTTCCTATAATAGTTACACAGGCCCAAAAATGATTGTAGTTGCCTTCTGTTTTTTGGTGTAGGGAATCGTTGTATGGCGTCTACCTTTTCTGTTGATGGTGTTATTCCTTGACTGTTTAGCTGGAAACCCAGGAATTGTACTTCTTTAGCTATAAGCTTGGACTTGTCTAGTTTAAGGGTGACATTATTTTCAGCAAGCTTCTTCAAGACATACTCCACACGGTAACAGTGTTCTTCCCAGTTGGTTGATGTTATTAGGAGATCATCAACATAGACAGTCGTGAATTGGAGCGCTTCTGGTCCTAGTATATGATCCATACAGGCGACAAAAACAGCTACTGAATTCACCAACCCAAAGGGCAACCTCTTAAACTGATAATTGCGCCCTTCGAAGATGAACGCCATGTATTGCCGGCTTGCTGGGTGCAACTCCACTTGCCAATAGCCGCATACGGTATCCCAAGTGGTAATGAATCGTGTTCCGTGGAACCTCTTCAAAATCTCATCAATTTCGCCAGGTGAGGTACGATCGTTAATTATCATTTTATTTATCTCACGTGCGTCAAGGCAAAGCCTTACCTTTCCATTTTTCTTTTGTATGGCCACAATTGGGCTAGTGTATGGCGATTGACTGCTCTCGATGATATCCCTACTGATCATATTCTGGATCTCTGTGCGTACGGCTTCCTTCAAAGATTGTGCTATAGGATACGACTTTCGGTTAAATTCTACCGGTTCTCTGAATCGTATGGAACATTGGTAGTTCCGGATCTTTCCAGGTTCGTCCGAAAATACAGCTCGATATTTATCATATATTTCGACCAATTGATTCAGCTGGTTTTCTTTTAATTGCTCGTTAGTATTGTGGCACTGGAAGTTACGTATCTCCTGAATCTTTTGTTGCCATAGGTCATCCTCTGAATCCTGATGTACTGGCTTGTTGTTTGTTGAGTAGTTGGACAAGTAATTCACCTTATTTTGGTGGTCGAGAAGTTGTCTGGAGTCTAACGTCTTGTTATTAGTTAAATTGGCTACCCAGGTCGAACCTTCAGCAAAGAGTGATACCTTTCCTCGGCACAAGTCGATAACTGCTGAGTTTCTGCGCAATATGTCACATCCTTCATGATGTTGAAAGGTAATCCGGCTGCAACAAGAAATATCATATCCACACTAATGCCCTGACTGTTGACACTTAGGAATACCTGCTTTCTTATGGTCTTGTTCTGTCGGCCGGTAGCTCCTACAAGTACAATATTATTAATAGGTAGTACCGGTAAGTTTTTGTGGCATTCCTGCTGTATCCGGTCCAACTCATTTCGATTTATTATGGAGACATTGGCTCCAGTGTCTATCATTATAGGAACAGAAATACCCTCAATTTCTGCAATTATGTATATTATTTCATTATCATTATTATTAATATTAATCTCGCTTTCTTCTAGTAGGTCCTTACAGATATCCTTCAAATAATTGCTGTATATTATGGTAAAATTTTTTCCGTTTTTCTTCGAATTTATTCCTTCTTGGTTAAACCCAGCAGATTGGAGCAGTAAAGGGTTATTGGAGTTTATTACTGCCTCCGTTCGTTTAAATGTTCCGCTTCATTACGGATTAGGCCGTTGGAAGCATCAGCTTGGAGTCCTGAGACTGCTTCGTTTGGTTCTGCTCGATCGTCCTGTTGAGCTTCTGTTACCGGTAGTCTTCGCTGATTGTCCAGGCTGGAACTACGTCTGGGCTCGTACTCTCTGTACCGATTACTTCCCTGACTTCCTTGAAAGGTCTCGTACTCGTAGTATCGGCTCCTTCGTTGAGGCTGGTACCTCCTCTGTCCACTGCCTTCCGCTCTGATGTAGTTAACATTGGGTCGATATGTCCTGTAATTATTGTTATTACCTCCATTCGGGTAATTCCGGTTATAATTACCATGATAATTGTTATTAGAAAGGTTGGGGTTCCTCTGACCATTTGGAACATAGTTACGATTATTATTATAATAACCATTGTTATTTTGTGGACGGTTATTATTATTATTATTATTATTATTATTGTTGTGGTTGTTGTCATTATTATTAATGCGAGGAATATTATAATTATTATTATTGTTGTTAAATCTCGGTAAATTATTGTTATTTCGGGTGTTATAATTGTATTCGGCATTATTCCGATTTGCGGAATTATAATTATTATTGTTACCCACATTCTGCCGATTATTATTATTCAAATTATTGTTGTTACTTCTTGGTTCCGGCTTTTCATATCTCCTGCGACTTTGACGGTAATAGTCTTCATGCTCATACATTTCTAAAAGCTCGGTCATGGCTTGCACAGTCTTTATTTGACTGTTTCTTCTGGCTCTTATAATATCCTCCTCATAATGGTATGAGAGTTTGCTGACCAGGCATTCTTCCGGTATTCGGGGCTCTAGATGTTTGGCCACGCACACCTTTCCCAAAAAGTACGCCGTTAAAGTCTGGTTTCCATATGGGTTGTACTTTCCATGACAGATCCCGTCTCTGGCGATATTTTGTGTTGATTCAGACCAATATTTGGCTTTGAATAGCCTTCTGAATTGTTGATAATCGGTCACTTCGTCTCTTATCGCCATCCACCAATTATCTGCTATCTCCTTGAACGATTCGTCAAGCACCTCTTTATTCTCCCTCCAGCGATTACCTCTGTGTTTGGTGAAGTATTCTTCGATTCTGGCTAGGAACTCCATTGGTTTGTTTTTATAAAACCTGAAGTTAATTCCTTCACGGTTCTCGCTGTTAGGACAACTGGTAATGCTTGTCGGTCGACTATGGAATAGGTCTATATCTGTCTGGTTCTGTCGCACCTGACTGTTGATACTGGTTACAGTAGCTTCAATGCCATCACATTTTTCTGTGAATCGGTCCTGCACTCGCTCCCAGTCTTCCCGTGTTTCCTTTAGTCTTTCCTCCAATGTCTTCCTAGTCGTTTCTTCAATGTTGTTAACCTTCGTATTTATTTCGGTCTTGATACTCTGTACTTCTCGTTCGGTTTGACTCCATTTTTCGTCAGCTCTGGTAACCTTTTGTTCGATTACCGTTATTTCCTCTTCTACCTTCTTGCTGATTGTCTCATTGTTTTCAGCTATCTTCTGGCTCAATTCTTCCTTCAATATTTCCATTCTTCCGTCTAACCGGTTCATGTTCTCTTGGTTCGTCTCCTTCAATTCTTCTCTCAATTGCTGACTATTATTCTCCATCTTTTTATTGGTTTCTTCCAGTTTCTGGCTTATCTGGGTCAATTCCTCCTTCGATTGTTTATTGTCAGTTTTTATTTCCTCCATTTTCTCCTCCATCTTCTGGATATTTTCCTCCATCTTCTCCTCGATCTTCTTAATATTTTCCTCCATTAATAATTTATTTTCGTTTTTTATTTCGTCCACCTTCTCCTCCATCTTCTTACTGTTTTCTTCCATTTTCTCCTCCATCTTCTTACTATTTTCTTCCATTTTTTCCTCCATCTCTTACTATTTTCTCTTAATTCCTCCTTCAATTGTTGGTTATCCTTTTCCAGCTTCTTACTATTTTCTTCCATCTTCTCCTCCATCTTCTTACTATTTTCTTCCATTTTATTACCCAACTCTTCCTTTGTCGTTTTAAATTCTTTGAGTAACATCTCCATCATTCTATCCAATTTTGTCTCTTCCTTTGTGGTGGATTTCTCTGGCTGTTCCTTCTGTGGTGCAGGCTTGTTCGGTTCTGCTGGCGGTAACATCGACTCCACATCTTCCACTGGTGTCGCCTCTTTATCCTCCATGTCTACCTCTTGCTCGGCCTCCATAGCCCTTTTCCTTGATGTAGCTCTCCTGTGCATCTCGCTCCCTCTTCCGACCTATTGACCGTTGCCAAGCTAAAAATAGGAAATTGGACACTTGTCCTTATTTTATAACACTACTACCTCCTATTTAAAGCCCCACGTTGGACGCCAATTTGTGATATACTTACTAACTCAAAATAAAAATAAAAAGATATTGATATGTGTTATGTGTTGATTTGCCCTGACTGTAACCCCCACTGTTTAGGCTTAGTCAATTTGTAATATAATTTCAAATATAATAATAAATAAAATATAAAGATATTGATGATAAGAATTGTGTATGTTGTCTGGATCTCGGTATTGAACTCGCCGATGATACAGCTCCACTTTGGATTCACCAAATACAAAGAATAGATTTAATATAAATATGTTATAACTAGGTGTGATTGATTGATAAATAACAAATAAATCAAACTTTATAAATTGTGAAAATATTTTTTTTTTCTGATATTGAGTTCTGGTTTAATTATTTAATTTAATTAATTAATAATTAATTAATTAATTGAGTGTGTAATTTCCTTAGATATCTATTCTATCACTGTAAATTATTTTTTTGTTTTTTTTTTTTAAAAATAATAGTAACATTAATTATAGAAATAAAAACAATTCTGGTAACTGAGTAATGATTTGCGTTTATTAACATTCAAAATTATGCGCCAGTCAAACTGCGCATGACCAAGGCATTGGCTATTATTTGCTCCAGTCGGTAGCGAAAAAATCAACAAATATATTTTTACAAGGTTAAATTTGTGGTTCTTTTAACGAGTCGAAATGGTCAGAGGGCAAGGAACAAGATACATTCTTAACAGGTATTCTTAAACTAAATGGTAATAGCTGAAATAGAACAAAATTATTATTGAAATTGTCAATTAGAAAAAATTGAATTTCGAACCAAGTCGAAGAAATGACGTCACTCCCTTCAAGCTGGCAGTGCACCGTGCTGGTGAGAAATCTAGTATGGCCGCTGTCTACTCGATTTTAACTGCTATGCTGTTGGAATTGGCTGAGCTTCTCCCGCAGAAATAAAATGATATTCCCTTTTCTGCGAAGTGGTGTTGGTCCAGGAATGTAGTGTAGAGTGTCCTCTCGTCTTCTGCGATGTCGTTTTCGTGATGGGTTTCTTGTGAAGTGTTCGGTGTTCAAATATGTGTATTGGTGTTCTGTGAATCTTGTCCCAAAATTGTTCAAAATGGCTGTTGATTTCTTGTGTTGAGTTTTATGGTGTTATTACTGTGTTTTGGAAATTTGTGAAGTGTTAGAAATTGATAGTTAAGGTTATTTTCACTTTTTAGATCATCTCCGTTACACGCCGCATAACCACACTTGGTTTTACACAAATTATTCGGTTTTCAGTACTCTGCTAACACATTTCCAACTATTCCGTTTCACGATTAACAATACACTAATAGACGCAACGTCGTCGTTTTAGGGTAATTTGTGCTATGTCTTTTTCCTCTTTATATTGTTTAACTATAAAAATATCTGTCTAAGACTTGGTTCACCATCTAAATATACATAATAAGTTTTCTTATTTTTTACTGTATTTCAAATATTTCTTAATTTTACATAAATCTAACTACTCAGTAATATTGATTAGTTAATTTTACATCTTTTGATATATAGCTGGGTTTGTTTCAAGCTCATTTAAGCCCAAAAATTACAATTATATATAATGATTGTATGCCTCCTATTTTGTACAAATTCAGTGTTTTAATGGTTTTTATTTGTTTTTTCTTATAATATTTCCATGGAATATACTTAATAACTCCGTGACTACTTTGTTGTTAATAATTTGGTTGTTAAAACATTTCAATATTGATTAATTTACTGTTTAGTCTGATTTGATTACTATTATAGGCCTATTATTATCTGTTTCCAAAAGAAGTTAATTTCCTTTCCTTTGTCATTCTATTTGCTATTAACTGTATCTGTATTAATTATATTTTCAATTTCTGTATTGTATATATTGAATTCTATTCCTATTACATAGATTGATTCTCTGATAGATAATTTTTTGGTTTATATGCCGGTCTGTATTTACTAAAATGGTGTCTTAGCTGGTCTGTTTGTACATTATATATGGTTTACTGTTTTGAATAAAATTATTACATTTTTATGTCCTACTTGCCTCTCTGACTTACACAATGGAAAATTAAATGACATGATCTTAAAATACAATGAAATATCTTGTATCTACTAAACCTTCTTTATAATAATAACATCATTGAACCATAACATAAACATCTTATGCCTAATTTTCTCTATACTTAGAAATATAATGAGAACATATTATTATCAGTCTTTGGCTGTCCTTTGTTTTTATGTTTCATTTTATCACAACCTTATTCTATTAAAATATCTTATTCTTAGTAACAATTTCAGTTATTCACTGTCTCTTTTTATTTACTGTAACTATTTTGCTAAAATATTAACATACAAACACCTTAGAACTACCGACACTTTCAGTGATTAACTGTCTCTTGTGTTACCTATACCTAAATTGTTCATACAATAAAATAAAAACATCTTATAACTACTGACACTTGCAGTTATTGACTGTCTTTCGTGTTCCCTATACTTAATTTGTTCATACAATAAAATAAAAACATCTTATACCTATCATATTGTTATTATGCCTAAACACTAAAACACTTTTATTATCTAAATTACACTCAGTCATTAGACTGTCTCTTTAGTTTTTATCCAGTATTTCCTACACTAATGGTAGTCTGTTTTAATATATTTTTTATATCACACTTTATTATAAGGTGTCCTTTATTTTGGCTACACTAATAGTAGTCTGTTTTAATAGTTTTTTGACATATTATTCTTACAACCAGTATACAATTTGGTTTTCTGGGATTGTATCTTGTAACTTGTTCTGGGTCTACATATATCAGTTTTAATTTTGTTCCATGGTATGTATTACATGACTATCATTTTTTGGAATATCTCTTCCTGGTTCTGGTCTCTTTGTGGGAATCTTGATATATTTTGTCCCTTTTTCAATATCACATTAGTAGTTTCTGGTCTTGTGGTTTCTCTGCATCTTGACCTTATTATTTTTCCCTTATTAATATGGTTTCATCCTTTTATTTCCTTTTTTATGGTCCTTCCCTTTTTACTGCTTCCCCAACCTACTGGGTATACTGCTGGTTTAACTGGTTTTACATAGTAAGTTATTTTAATCAATGGTTTTCTTTGTTATTTTTTCATTTGTATTAACCTTTTATTGACTTAATATACAGTTTTTAGTGTAATCCTTAAAACAATTTATTCTTCTCACTCACTACGGAACTTTTTCCTTTATTTATGTTGCATTAAGTCAAATGTTTAGCGTGATAATTTTGTTATGTTACATATGCTCTCCTGTAAAAGTGATTAGTTCAGATCATACTCTTAGTATGGATGAAATAATTACTACTAATTCTTTTGTATTTACATTTTCTGCGTGATTACATGTTTTCACTTTATATACCTTCTTTTCCCACCGTTGCTTCCTCTCAGATGATGTGTATCTCCTTCATTAGTTTCTTTCTTCATTAATAAGTGATCTTCAATCTTGTCTATAACATTATCATTTTATATTCTTTCTTATTTGGTGCTTCCTCACCAGTATGTTTACTCCCTAACATTCCCTAACAAATTAATTGGAACAGTTCAGAGTGGCACTTTTGGCTTCAATCCCTGCTGTCCAACACTTCAATTGAGTCCAGAGGTATTATCATCTCTGCTCAAAACATAAGACTGATGGCATTTTCTACATCCAGTCATAAAAATAAATAAACAGTAAAAGTAGTCATTTTTGACTAAAATAAACATCTTTAGATTCTTCACTTCATAATACGTTATATTAATTAATACTTTTATACACTTGACTCTTCTTCTCTCTTAAAGCTTATTCCATATTAGGTGGTTTAGGTATGTGGTATAATATACATTTCATCATGTCTACATAGTAAGTAGTATTTATATTTACTCTTTCTACCATCTGGTATCCATTGAGTTATTTTTATTGTTCATGGTGTAACATGAATTAATTCTTTATCACTTTCACTATAACAGTGGTTATTGCAACAACATTATCATTATTAGTATCAGGTTTTTTTGGTTTCTGGTCTCACTATTTGGTCTTTACTGAGTTGGTCCTTTTTCATTGTTCCATTTTTATTAAATTATTTTCTTTGTGAGTTTGGTTAAGTTGTTTCGATTAAGTCATATGATATTCTGGTTTCCTTTCTCCTTTAGAATTTTGTATCTCTTTCTTACAAAATCCTTTTTCATATTTCAGTTATTTCTCATCATTTGTATGAGTAATGATATGAGCTTAATATTTTTTAATTTTAGATATTTTTATTCAACTACATTCTTTCTTATCCATAGTTGTTTTTCAAATATTTTGGTGTAAGTTGTACTTATTATTGTTTTGAATTTTGAAAATCTTTATTCATCAAAATTCTTTTCTCATTCATAATAGTCTTTGAATGTTTGGTGTAAGTGGTACTTACTAAGTTTTTGAATTTGGAAAATTATTATCTCCATCCAAATTCTTTTTTCGTTCATAATAGTCTTTCAAATGATTTGGTGTAAGTTGTACTTACTAACTTTTGGAATGTTGTAATTTTTATTTCTCAAAATTCTTAATTTCTTCATAATAATCCTTCAAATATTTGGTGTAAGTTGTACTTACTGATTTTTGAATTTTGAAAATTATTATGTTCAAAATTCTTTTTTTTTCATTCATAATAATCTTTCAAATGTTTTGTTGTAAGTTGTACTTACTAATGTTTTTGAATTTTGAAGTTTTTCTATTTCTCAAAATTCTTAATTTCTTCATAATAATCCTTCAAATATTTGGTGTAAGTTGTACTTACTGATTTTTGAATTTTGAAATTTATTATTCCTCCTCCAAATATTTTTTAATGGATAACTGATTATAAGTTCCTTTTACTTTATTTGAAATGATATCCTTTAGTACATACGTATTGTTATTATTGTTTTTAATAATCAGGTATGGGCCGGTATACAGCAGTAACAACTTTTTGGTAATGCCTTCCAAAGTACTGGGTAATTCCCTGTTTTTTAGCAGTACCTTTTCTCCGACTTCATAGCTTATTATTTTCTTAACAGCCTTTTGATATTTGTTCCTGCGCCTTTCCTGGTCTTCTGCCAATTTATTGTAGAATCTGATTCGATTGAATTTGTATTCTTGACTCCTGGGGAACTCTATTATGTCTTGTATTTCTCTCGGAGGCGGTTTTTCATACATTGCCGTGTATGGCGTGGTACCTATAGCGGGGTGATATGACAAATTAAGGAATTCTTCAGTAGCTAATAAATATTCTTGCCACTTCTTTTGTTGGTTATAGCAATAAGTCCGTAATATTCTTCCGACTTCTCGCAGTACCCTCTCCGCTGGATTGCTGCTGGGGTGGTAGACAGATGTCTTGTAAGTCTTAATGCCCAACGTATTCAGAGTGTTTCTCCACCTCCAACCCTTAAATTGCGTTCCATGGTCTGTGATTATGGATGTCGGGCTTCCTACCTCTGGAATGTAATGATTTGTTATTATTCCTAGTCTTCAGAGTGGTGGCTCTGTTCACAGGGTATAGTTTTGTGAATTTTGTAAAATGATCCATCATAATAATAATATACTTGTATCGATGGCGTCCGCCACTGCGGGGAAATGGACCACATATGTCCAGAAAGACCTTTTCCAGTTTGGCTTGTGAGGTAATTGGTATCATCATACCCTCCTTTCTCTCATTGTTGGTTTTCACCAATTGACATATCAGACAGGTTTTGAGGTAGTTTCTCGTTTTTCTATTGATACTTTTTATATGACAATTCTCTTCTATTGCCTTGATCACCTTCATGGCTCCCATGTGACCGTATCGTAGATGATAGTCCAGGATGATATCCTTTTCGATTGTAGTAGGGATCATGACCTTCCATATCTCTTCATCAAGGGATGTCTTGATGAATAAAATTCCATTATGTATACAATAAAATTTGTTTATCGTGTCATCTTGGTTGGAGAGACGAAGTTTAATATGGTTTAATTTCGGATCGGACTGCTGGTGTTTGCTGATGTCCTGCACTATCTTCTCTAAATCGGATCTGTCCTTAATAATATTATAGATTTTCAAGATGCTCTCCTTTTCGCCTTCGAACGTTTGTTCTTCCAGATTCACTCTCGACAATACGTCGCCTACTACATTTTTACTTCCAGGAACATACTCCCACTGTATATCGTATTCCTGCAGGGCGAGTACCCATCTGGTCAATCTACCATGGCTTAACTTGCATCTTCTCAGAAATGATATTGATTTGTGATCGGTTTGAACGGTCACTGGATATCCGAGGATATACGTCCGAAACTTCCCGCAGGCAAAGACTACACTTAGCAGTTCTTTTTCCGTCACATTATAGTTCTTTTCACACTGGTTAAGGGTTCTGCTAGCAAAGCTCACTACTAGATGGTTTCCACTTTCATCTTCTTGGTACAGTGTTGATCCCAAGCTAATGTTACTAGCGTCACAGTTTAGAAAGAAGGGTCGGTTAAAATCCGGATGGTTGAGCATTACTGCATCTAAGAACTTCTCCTTAATTGATTTGAAAGTCTCGTCTTGTTCTTGACCCCATCGCCATTTATTCTTGGACGATAACTGGTACTGAAACTGGGCTGTCAGTTCGGAATAATTATTCTGGAACTTCCTATAATAGTTACACAGGCCCAAAAATGATTGTAGTTGCCTTCTGTTTTTTGGTGTAAGGAATCGTTGTATGGCGTCTACCTTTTCTGTTGATGGTGTTATTCCTTGACTGTTTAGCTGGAAACCCAGGAATTGTACTTCTTTAGCTATAAGCTTGGACTTGTCTAGTTTAAGGGTGACATTATTTTCAGCAAGCTTCTTCAAGACATACTCCACATGGTAACAGTGTTCTTCCCAGTTGGTTGATGTTATTAGGAGATCATCAACATAGACAGTCGTGAATTGGAGCGCTTCTGGTCCTAGTATATGATCCATACAGGCGACAAAAACAGCTACTGAATTCACCAACCCGAAGGGCAACCTCTCAAACTGATAATTGCGCCCTTCGAAGATGAACGCCATGTATTGCCGGCTTGCTGGGTGCAACTCCACTTGCCAATAGCCGCATACGCTATCCCAAGTGGTAATGAATCGTGTTCCGTGGAACCTCTTCAAAATCTCATCAATTTCGCCAGGTGAGGTACGATCGTTAATTATCATTTTATTTATCTCACGTGCGTCAAGGCAAAGCCTTACCTTTCCATTTTTCTTTTGTATGGCCACAATTGGGCTAGTGTATGGCGATTGACTGCTCTCGATGATATCCCTGCTGATCATATTCTGGATCTCTGTGCGTACGGCTTCCTTCAAAGATTGTGCTATAGGATACGACTTTCGGTTAAATTCTACCGGTTCTCTGAATCGTATGGAACATTGGTAGTTCCGGATCTTTCCAGGTTCGTCCGAAAATACAGCTCGATATTTATCATATATTTCGACCAATTGATTCAGCTGGTTTTCTTTTAATTGCTCGTTAGTATTGTGGCACTGGAAGTTACGTATCTCCTGAATCTTTTGTTGCCATAGGTCATCCTCTGAATCCGCTTGTTGTTTGTTGAGTAGTTGGACATGTAATTCACCTTATTTTGGTGGTCGAGAAGTTGTCTGGAGTCTAACGTCTTGTTATTAGTTAAATTGGCTACCCAGGTCGAACCTTCAGCAAAGAGTGATACCTTTCCTCGGCACAAGTCGATAACTGCTGAGTTTCTGCGCAATATGTCACATCCTATCATGATGTTGAAAGGTAATCTGGCTGCAACAAGAAATATCATATCCACACTAATGCCCTGACTGTTGACACTTAGGGATACCTGCTTTCTTATGGTCTTGTTCTGTCGGCCGGTAGCTCCTACATGTACAATATTATTAATAGGTTGTACCGGTAAGTTTTTGTGGCATTCCTGCTGTATCCGGTCCAACTCATTTCGATTTATTATGGAGACATTGGCTCCAGTGTCTATCATTATAGGAACAGAAATACCCTCAATTTCTGTAATTATGTATATTATTTCATTATCATTTTTATTAATATTAATCTCGCTTTCTTCTAGTAGGTCCTTACAGATATCCTTCAAATAATTGCTGTATATTATGGTAAAATTTTTTCCGTTTTTCTTCGAATTTATTCCTTCTTGGTTAAACCCAGCAGATTGGAGCAGTAAAGGGTTATTGGAGTTTATTACTGCCTCCGTTCGTTTAAATGTTCCGCTTCATTACGGATTAGGCCGTTGGAAGCATCAGCTTGGAGTCCTGAGACTGCTTCGTTTGGTTCTGCTCGATCGTCCTGTTGGGCTTCTGTTACCGGTAGTCTTCGCTGATTGTCCAGGCTGGAACTACGTCTGGGCTCGTACTCTCTGTACCGATTACTTCCCTGACTTCCTTGAAAGGTCTCGTACTCGTAGTATCGGCTCCTTCGTTGAGGCTGGTACCTCCTCTGTCCACTGCCTTCCGCTCTGATATAGTTAACATTGGGTCGATATGTCCTGTAATTATTGTTATTACCTCCATTCGGGTAATTCCGGTTATAATTACCATGATAATTGTTATTAGAAAGGTTGGGGTTCCTCTGACCATTTGGAACATAGTTACGATTATTATTATAATAACCGTTGTTATTTTGTGGACGGTTATTATTATTATTATTATTATTATTATTATTGTTGTTGTTGTGGTTGTTGTCATTATTATTAATGCGAGGAATATTATAATTATTATTATTGTTGTTAAATCTCGGTAAATTATTGTTATTTCGGGTGTTATAATTGTATTCGGCATTATTCCGATTTGCGGAATTATAATTATTATTGTTACCCACATTCTGCCGATTATTATTATTCAAATTATTGTTGTTACTTCTTGGTTCCGGCTTTTCATATCTCCTGCGACTTTGACGGTAATAGTCTTCATGCTCATACATTTCTAAAAGCTCGGTCATGGCTTGCACAGTCTTTATTTGACTGTTTCTTCTGGCTCTTATAATATCCTCCTCATAATGGTATGAGAGTTTGCTGACCAGGCATTCTTCCGGTATTCGGGGCTCTAGATGTTTGGCCACGCACACCTTTCCCAAAAAGTACGCCGTTAAAGTCTGGTTTCCATACGGGTTGTACTTTCCATGACAGATCCCGTCTCTGGCGATATTTTGTGTTGATTCAGACCAATATTTGGCTTTGAATAGCCTTCTGAATTGTTGATAATCGGTCACTTCGTCTCTTATCGCCATCCACCAATTATCTGCTATCTCCTTGAACGATTCGTCAAGCACCTCTTTATTCTCCCTCCAGCGATTACCTCTGTGTTTGGTGAAGTATTCTTCGATTCTGGCTAGGAACTCCATTGGTTTGTTTTTATAAAACCTGAAGTTAATTCCTTCACGGTTCTCGCTGTTAGGACAACTGGTAATGCTTGTCGGTCGACTATGGAATAGGTCTATATCTGTCTGGTTCTGTCGCACCTGACTGTTGATACTGGTTACAGTAGCTTCAATGCCATCACATTTTTCTGTGAATCGGTCCTGCACTCGCTCCCAGTCTTCCCGTGTTTCCTTTAGTCTTTCCTCCAATGTCTTCCTAGTCGTTTCTTCAATGTTGTTAACCTTCGTATTTATTTCGGTCTTGATACTCTGTACTTCTCGTTCGGTTTGACTCCATTTTTCGTCAGCTCTGGTAACCTTTTGTTCGATTACCGTTATTTCCTCTTCTACCTTCTTGCTGATTGTCTCATTGTTTTCAGCTATCTTCTGGCTCAATTCTTCCTTCAATATTTCCATTCTTCCGTCTAACCGGTTCATGTTCTCTTGGTTCGTCTCCTTCAATTCTTCTCTCAATTGCTGACTATTATTCTCCATCTTTTTATTGGTTTCTTCCAGTTTCTGGCTTATCTGGGTCAATTCCTCCTTCGATTGTTTATTGTCAGTTTTTATTTCCTCCATTTTCTCCTCCATCTTCTGGATATTTTCCTCCATCTTCTCCTCGATCTTCTTAATATTTTCCTCCATTAATAATTTATTTTCGTTTTTTATTTCGTCCACCTTCTCCTCCATCTTCTTACTGTTTTCTTCCATTTTCTCCTCCATCTTCTTACTATTTTCTTCCATTTTCTCCTCCATCTTCTTACTATTTTCTTCCATTTTTTCCTCCATCTTCTTACTATTTTCTCTTAATTCCTCCTTCAATTGTTGGTTATCCTTTTCCAGCTTCTTACTATTTTCTTCCACCTTCTCCTCCATCTTCTTACTATTTTCTTCCATTTTATTACCCAACTCTTCCTTTGTCGTTTTAAATTCTTTGAGTAACATCTCCATCATTCTATCCAATTTTGTCTCTTCCTTTGTGGTGGATTTCTCTGGCTGTTCCTTCTGTGGTGCAGGCTTGTTCGGTTCTGCTGGCGGTAACATCGACTCCACATCTTCCACTGGTGTCGCCTCTTTATCCTCCATGTCTACCTCTTGCTCGGCCTCCATAGCCCTTTTCCTTGATGTAGCTCTCCTGTGCATCTCGCTCCCTCTTCCGACCTATTGACCGTTGCCAAGCTAAAAATAGGAAATTGGACACTTGTCCTTATTTTATAACACTATTACCTCCTATTTAAAGCCCCACGTTGGACGCCAATTTGTGATATACTTACTAACTCAAAATAAAAATAAAAAGATATTGATATGTGTTATGTGTTGATTTGCCCTGACTGTAACCCCCACTGTTTAGGCTAGTCAATTTGTAATATAATTTCAAATATAATAATAAATAAAATATAAAGATATTGATGATAAGAATTGTGTATGTTGTCTGGATCTCGGTATTGAACTCGCCGATGATACAGCTCCACTTTGGATTCACCAAATACAAAGAATAGATTTAATATAAGTATGTTATAACTAGGTGTGATTGATTGATAAATAACAAATAAATCAAACTTTATAAATTGTGAAAATATTTTTTTTTTCTGATATTGAGTTCTGGTTTAATTATTTAATTTCATTAATTAATAATTAATTAATTAATTGAGTGTGTAATTTCCTTAGATATCTATTCTATCACTGTAAATTATTTTTTTGTTTTTTTAAAAAAAAATAATAGAACATTAATTATAGAAATAAAAACAATTCTGGTAACTGAGTAATGATTTGCGTTTATTAACATTCAAAATTATGCGCCAGTCAAACTGCGCATGACCAAGGCATTGGCTATTATTTGCTCCAGTCGGTAGCGAAAAAATCAACAAATATATTTTTACAAGGTTAAATTTGTGGTTCTTTTAACGAGTCGAAATGGTCAGAGGGCAAGGAACAAGATACATTCTTAACAGGTATTCTTAAACTAAATGGTAATAGCTGAAATAGAACAAAATTATTATTGAAATTGTCAATTAGAAAAAATTGAATTTCGAACCAAGTCGAAGAAATGACGTCACTCCCTTCAAGCTGGCAGTGCACCGTGCTGGTGAGAAATCTAGTATGGCCACCGTCTACTCGATTTTAACTGCTATGCTGTTGGAATTGGCTGAGCTTCTCCCGCAGAAATAAAATATTCCCTTTTCTGCGAAGTGGTGTTGGTCCAGGAATGTAGTGTAGAGTGTCCTCTCGTCTTCTGCGATGTCGTTTTCGTGATGGGTTTCTTGTGAAGTGTTCGGTGTTCAAATATGTGTATTGGTGTTCTGTGAATCTTGTCCCAAAATTGTTCAAAATGGCTGTTGATTTCTTGTGTTGAGTTTTATGGTGTTATTACTGTGTTTTGGAAATTTGTGAAGTGTTAGAAATTGATAGTTAAGGTTATTTTCACTTTTTAGATCATCTCCGTTACACGCCGCATAACCACACTTGGTTTTACACAAATTATTCGGTTTTCAGTACTCTGCTAACACATTTCCAACTATTCCGTTTCACGATTAACAATACACTAATAGACGCAACGTCGTCGTTTTAGGGTAATTTGTGCTATGTCTTTTTCCTCTTTATATTGTTTAACTATAAAAATATCTGTCTAAGACTTGGTTCACCATCTAAATATACATAATAAGTTTTCTTATTTTTTACTGTATTTCAAATATTTCTTAATTTTACATAAATCTAACTACTCAGTAATATTGATTAGTTAATTTTACATCTTTTGATATATAGCTGGGTTTGTTTCAAGCTCATTTAAGCCCAAAAATTACAATTATATATAATGATTGTATGCCTCCTATTTTGTACAAATTCAGTGTTTTAATGGTTTTTATTTGTTTTTTCTTATAATATTTCCATGGAATATACTTAATAACTCCGTGACTACTTTGTTGTTAATAATTTGGTTGTTAAAACATTTCAATATTGATTAATTTACTGTTTAGTCTGATTTGATTACTATTATAGGCCTATTATTATCTGTTTCCAAAAGAAGTTAATTTCCTTTCCTTTGTCATTCTATTTGCTATTAACTGTATCTGTATTAATTATATTTTCAATTTCTGTATTGTATATATTGAATTCTATTCCTATTACATAGATTGATTCTCTGATAGATAATTTTTTGGTTTATATGCCAGTCTGTATTTACTAAAATGGTGTCTTAGCTGGTCTGTTTGTACATTATATATGGTTTACTGTTTTGAATAAAATTATTACATTTTTATGTCCTACTTGCCTCTCTGACTTACACAATGGAAAATTAAATGACATGATCTTAAAATACAATGAAATATCTTGTATCTACTAAACCTTCTTTACAATAATAACATCATTGAACCATAACATAAACATCTTATGCCTAATTTTCTCTATACTTAGAATTATAATGAGAACATATTATTATCAGTCTTTGGCTGTCCTTTGTTTTTATGTTTCATTTTATCACAACCTTATTCTATTAAAATATCTTATTCTTAGTAACAATTTCAGTTATTCACTGTCTCTTTTTATTTACTGTAACTATTTTGCTAAAATATTAACATACAAACACCTTAGAACTACTGACACTTTCAGTGATTAACTGTCTCTTGTGTTACCTATACCTAAATTGTTCATACAATAAAATAAAAACATCTTATAACTACTGACACTTGCAGTTATTGACTGTCTTTCGTGTTCCCTATACTTAATTTGTTCATACAATAAAATAAAAACATCTTATACCTATCATATTGTTATTATGCCTAAACACTAAAACACTTTTATTATCTAAATTACACTCAGTCATTAGACTGTCTCTTTAGTTTTTATCCAGTATTTCCTACACTAATGGTAGTCTGTTTTAATATATTTTTTATATCACACTTTATTATAAGGTGTCCTTTATTTTGGCTACACTAATAGTAGTCTGTTTTAATAGTTTTTTGACATATTATTCTTACAACCAGTATACAATTTGGTTTTCTGGGATTGTATCTTGTAACTTGTTCTGGGTCTACATATATCAGTTTTAATTTTGTTCCATGGTATGTATTACATGATTATCATTTTTTGGAATATCTCTTCCTGGTTCTGGTCTCTTTGTGGGAATCTTGATATATTTTGTCCCTTTTTCAATATCACATTAGTAGTTTCTGGTCTTGTGGTTTCTCTGCATCTTGACCTTATTATTTTTCCCTTATTAATATGGTTTCATCCTTTTATTTCCTTTTTTATGGTCCTTCCCTTTTTACTGCTTCCCCAACCTACTGGGTATACTGCTGGTTTAACTGGTTTTTACATAGTAAGTTATTTTAATCAATGGTTTTCTTTGTTATTTTTTCATTTTTATTAACCTTTTATTGACTTAATATACAGTTTCTAGTATAATCCTTAAAACAATTTATTCTTCTCACTCACTATGGAACTTTTTCCTTTATTTATGTTGCATTAAGTCAAATGTTTAGCGTGATAATTTTGTTATGTTACAATATATATATAAGAGAAGTAGGTATTTTAATGTTGTTGTAGGAAGAACTTGATAATGGTTACAAAACCGAAAGGCCTCGTTCGAGGAAAAAGTGTATATAGCAGGGGAGCAACAAAATTTGACAAAGTTGTGATGAAGACTGCTAACATAGAGAAAATAACTGATGTAAAGACATGACTTGACCATTATACTTAAGATATAAAAACATGACCATTTTCTTGTAGATGTTTGCAATGAAAGACAAAGAAAACAATATTCAGAAACGAAAAACAACCTGTTACCAACAAAAAACTAGAATCAAATTGTATAAATACCAAAAATGTGAGGCCATGTACATTTTTGTGTTCCCAGTAATTATGGAGGTTGTGTCGTACACAGAAATCAGCCAAGAAGCGGTCGTTTGGGCTGCAGAGACAATTTTTCTGTGTAACATTAGAGAGGTCGTATATGCTGTCTGCAGTCCATACAGAGGTGTTAATTTACAGTTTTTTTTTTAGATACAAAAACATATCATGGACTTAAAAGAGATTTCTATAAGGGTGTTGTGTAGCATGCAGTATGAGTTTTATGATTAAGGGGTATATCCAAATTGTCAAAATAAGAAGTTCATTAAGAGAAAAAAATAGGTTTTCTTGGATAACATGACTCTACATGGAAGATTTTGAAACAAATCACATTTAAGTTTTAAAAAAATGTACTGACTGCAGAGGTTTTTTAATGGAATAAAATAACATGATTGCAACAAAATAACATTCCTACAAAAAATTCATATTTTAAGGCAAAACCCTTTCAACATCCAATAATTTATATAGACAAACTTGGGTCACACAGAACCAAAAATAATATACAGGGTGTCCCGGGAGGAGAGGGAAATAATTTGAGAAATGGTTCTATAGTGTAAAAGAAGAAAAAAAGTTCATATAAACATATGTCTGGAAACGCTTTGTAAGCGAGTTACGGCTAGCGAAAGATTTCGCCCGGGTTTCGGTTCCCCCGGGTAAATGAAGACTTTCTGAAATTCTGGGAAGGTAAATTAAGGAGCGAATTCTGTTGTTTCTTATGGTTTTTGACCTGAAAAATTGAATAAAACAGGTCGCAGAACTGTATCTCCCATAAGTTTCATGATATCTGACGTAAAACAGAAAAATCTTTGCCTAAAAACAAAAATTTGGTTTTAACCAAAATTGGAATTTTTTGTTGATTTTTATTGACTTTATTTACACAATTTTTCTCAGAATTAAATTCTTTACAAGTTTTGTTTTTAACTTTTATGCATTTTATAATCATTTAACAAAGTTATTGTACTTCTAACCTAACGTTTTTTTAGGTTAGAAGTACAATAACTTTGTTAAATGATTAACAAGTGCATAAAAGTTAAAAACAAAACTTGCAAAAGAATTTAATTCTGAGAAAAATGGTGTAAATAAAGTCAATAAAAATCAACAAAAAATTCCAATTTTGGTTAAAAACAAATTTTTGTTTTTAGGCAAAGATTTTTCTGTTTTACGTCAGATATCATGAAACTTATGGGAGATACAGTTCTGCGACCTGTTTTATTCGATTTTTCAGGTCAAAAACCATAAGAAACAACAGAATTCACCCCTTAATTTACCTTCCCAGAATTTCAGAAAGTCTTCATTTACCCGGGGGAACCGAAACCCGGGCGAAATCTTTTGCTAGCCGTAACTCGCTTACAAAGCGTTTCCGGACATATGTTTATATGAACTTTTTTTCTTCTTTTACACTATAGAACCATTTCTCAAATTATTTCCCTCTCCTCCCGGGACACCCTGTATATGGCAGATTACCATGAATAAAGGTGGTTTTATAGTTCAGTTGGAAGGGCTCTAGACTGATAATATAATTTGTCACATCTGTTCAGCACCACATGGCTTTTTTGAAAGAACACAGATAGTCTTTCGGTCAAAGCGTAAAGGCAATTACCACACAGAAATGAACGATGAAGCTTTTACAAAGTGGTTTGTAGAGATGTTATAAGAAGTAGAGGACAGCTGTAATATCATTGTTATGAACAATCTAATAAGCTACCAATCTAAGCTTAAGGAAAAACATCTACCACCAAAACAAAAAAAGATATTGTAGAAAGGCTGACCATTAACAACCCACATGGCCTAAGAGCTGTTAAATATTGTTGAGACAGAATAGAGACCAGTACCAAAAGTATGGGTTTTACAACATTGCTCTGGAGATGGGCCACGAAGTGGTTCACCCACTGCCCTATCACTTCCAATACAACCAACTAAACACATAGGGTACAAGTGATGGGAGAGGTAGCCCAGAAAAATACCACCTAGAAAATAAAAGAAGTAAGAAGATTTTTAAAAGATGTGCTCAGCCATGTAACCACTGAAGGCTGGACGAGTGTGAGCACCATGCTGAGCAATTACGAGAGGAGGATTTTGTGAAAGAAGGTCTCCACATCAACAATATGCAATGAACTGTAACTACATGCAAGAAAGTGACAGTGACAGCTACAGCGATGGACAAGACTAAGTGATGAAGAAGAAGGCATGTTAAAACAGAAGAGCTTTGTAATTTAACACAAATTACTTCACACTATGTTATTTCATCGACCAAATACTTGTTTTTATAACACAAAACTTTGTATTAACTTTTTATTTATTTAAGTATATTCAAAAAATGATATTAATCTGCGATTACTTTTGTACAGCATTACATACTGAAGATTTACAATGAGACACTTTAAGTATTTTGGAATGACCTCTCAATACTGTTGAGTGGCTTTACACATGTACAACTAAAACTGATGAAAGTATGATGCAGAAGCACTCCATACTTCTCACATATATTACACACCAAAAGGTTACGAATAATTGAATAACTGCATATTTTTTTAATGTTAATAAATGCCTGTCCTTGTATTGAAATAATATTAACTATTCCTCAAAGAGTACACGTATGATTTTGAAAATTGTAGCTATAACAATTCTATTTTAATTATAATTTTACAAACACACATCTTACCTTTCAATGTCTGAGACATATTTTGTGAGAAATTTTCCAACGGTAAACAACTGTTCAGAACCTTTTCCTTCAAAAAGTACTTTTTCTCGAGTCAAGTTTTCAAGAACTCTTCTGACCAACTCTCCCATGTACATTCCAGAGATCATCTTTTCAAACCTGCCATCAAATTACAAAAATTATAATTGGTAACAGGCTGATTAAGAGTGGAACAAAGTCTGACTCTTTTATATGAATTCATTATATAATAAATATTCACTTATAAAGCAGAACTCCATTTATCTAAACTAATGCTTGCCAGATGTAATTCGGATATGCAGAATTTCGGATAATTGGGACAAACATAAGGACAAGGTTATGTTATGAAAGAAAACGTGAAAATTGCTCAAAAATCATTTTTGTTTATTTTTATTACATGAGTAGTACATTGTCTTAATAAAAACCAGTTCATTCGTGTTTTGCAAAAAGTTCACTTCACTACAAAATAATTAAAAATAATACTCACACATAATTATAATTTTTCAACTGAACATGTCAAACAAAGTTAATTGTTTTGACGTAGACACTCGTTTGGGTGCAGCCAGGTCCCGCAAACACTTGACGGCAAGAAGCAGCATATGATCGCATTCAGACTGACGTTCCATCCACTTTAAAGCAGTGTCAAAACAAGTGAATGCCTCACTCGCCGTAAGTTCCTTTTCCGGTTCAACTGAAGCAACGTTGTCATCGTCTTTGTCCACTTGCTGAGATTCATCGTTTACACTTTGGATAATTTCATCATCGTCCAAAATTTGATATCCAGAGTCCGGTGAATCGCACTGCAGCCACTTGTTTGTCGTCCACGTCACACTCGGCACAGCCAGGAATTTGTACAATGATTTTCTGAATGTCTGCAGTTGATACAGCTTCATTTTCTTCGACACTTTCTCTTGCTCTTTTTTCCTCTTCCTTCTTGTTCATTGTCTCTTATTTTTCTTCCTTGATTTGTTGTTTTGTCGGAATTCCATTAATTGTATTCCATGCCCCCTTTAATGTTACGGTTTTTATCAAATTCCACGAATTGGCTATAATGTAACAACAGTCCTTTAAATCAATTTTCTTATGGTATGCTACTGTACCTTCTTCATCTTCATCTGCTAACAGCAGCTTACATAAAAGTTGCCTTCTGTAAATGTCGTTCATTTGCAGGCAGGAAGAGCACTTTAAAACGTCTGCTTCTTCTTTCCAATAGATCCACTGGAGGATGGGTTGGTTTTTAACTTCCTAATATCGATTCGGATAATTGGCGATTCGGATAAATGGAGTTCTACTATATTTCATTTACATTTTAACAATTTTTCTTCTACAGAACAAGATCTTTAGAATACATTTTTGATTGTATCAAACCTTCATATTTCTTTTAAGAAAAACTAATTATTAATTACAATTATTAGAGACTGTCAACGTTAGAGAAGCTCAATTTGCGTCGGTAGGGAGAAAAGTGGGGGTACACGACAATATTGGTAGGTATACCCACTCCCCCCACTACTCCACTCTCGTGTTTCACTGCGCATACGCTTCTCTATCGTTGACAACCTCTACACATGCATTTAACAGGTTATACTATATCCTAAAATCCTGTGTCTCCATGTTATCTACAATTTACATACGGTTTGCAGCATTACCAATACAACTCTATTCAAGAATTTTCATATCGGTTTACAGGTGTTTTTGGTACCAGTTAGCACCCACAATCAGTAGAAAGAACAATAATTACTCGCCAACCAACAAAAATAAATTGACTGACATGCATGAAACTCAACACATACAGCTATAATAGATCAGCAATGCGACTACGACTTAAATGCTCAGGACATTAAAAATTCTCTAATGTTTATTTTTCTTATTCTTTCATTAAAATAAACCACCTGTTAGTAAAGTTATGAGTAGATTGACAATGTCTGACGATCTACAATGACATGAACACTACTAGTTTCACATTACAAACAGCAAATTGATTTGGTGATACAATCTTTCATTACTATAACCATTCATTTGCAACGTTGTTCTTCTCTTTTGTTTAGTAAAATAATTGTATTTCTGACTGCAGTTATTTATTAAATAACAACAAGCATATTTTTTCAATTTTATGCAAGATTTTTTTTATATTTGCTATCTCACAGACAAAATGACAAATACTAGTCAATATTTGTGAGTTAAATGACTACTATGACATTATATGCAAGAAGGAACAGATGAAACTTTGCAATGAGAACAGTGAATGTGAATGTCCAATCCTTTAACTATGTCCTAACTGCAAAGAATAGGATAGAACAGCAGAATGCGTGAGCAAGAACCATCAGAGATAGACAGGAGATAATAAAATGAAACCAAACTTGATAAGAAGGAAGAACAAATTAGAAGACCAAGATTAAGAAGCTCACTATGAGAAAGAGCCACTTTACTTGAAGTGAAAAGTGAAATGTCTTGCTCAAGGGGAATGAAGTGTGAAAAGTTGTTTAAGGCTTAGACACTTGACAGCTGTAGATTTTGAAAAATAAGAATATTTTAAATAAAGTACTGTACCTTTAAATATTAAATGATGGTTAATTTGTGATTCGAGGTTCACATCACTAACAAAATACTAATCCTCACTTCTGCTACTGCGTAGGCAGCAGCAGCACCAGAAGAACATGAAATGACGACGCCTTGTTTTTGTGACTTCCATGCAAATTACTGATTCTGTAATTAATAATTTCTTATTTAGGGAATCCATTAGCATAACACCTGAAAATTTTCTATCATGAGAAAATAGGCCTACATACTGTTAAGTACGTGAATGTAAGAGGCAACCAGATTTTGATTGTGTGATTACTGGATAGAACTCATGGTTTGGGTACATAAGGTAATATCAGGTCACAGAATGTAATGATGACAGATCTCAGAATAGCCAACTGATTGGGACATCGAATTGTGTGTGCATGCATTGGTTATTATGTGACCTAACAATGCCATAACCACAATTAAAACAGAGGCTGCTATACATGCTCTCGTAAGGAGATTGCCAGCTTTTTTACACTTGGATCAGTCATGTAAAGTTTTGTATAAAGTACTGTCATATGGTGTTTTACTATTCTGACTAATTTAAAAAAATTTCAAGTAAATACATAATAAAAGAAATCACAAAGTTTTCAAACATTCGTCAGCATGCAACAGAATTTACTGCATACCAATTGTAGGTAGATCAACACTAGTGACTAGTGAATGGAGAAAAAAATCATGGTATATTTGAATACTTAGTGCAACACTGACTCCATTACACATCTCGTGTCACAATTTCATAAAATTGATGAAACACTGTATTTATGGTTTTTGGAAAATACGCCTCTCTTTTAAAAATATCAAGAAAGGGGCTCCATTCAAGTGGGCTTCTTATTCAATAAAAGGTAATCCAATTACACTTGACGAATGGCACTCTCTACAAAATAAGACAAAGAATACAGGAATACTCAATAACCAGAAAAATCATTAGCTGACTACTTTGGTGACGTAAACTTGGTAAATGGAATGCACCAGTTTTTAGCCATACAACTGATTGTTAGAACCAACACACGCTAAGGGAATTCAGAGACTTCTCTGAACTCATAAATGTAACCCTTAACAGTCAAGTCAGTATCACGGTAAGGGCCCAATTCATATTAATCAGCAGTAAAATTCTCCCGAGAAACCAAACTTGTGAGGTATAAAGCTTTACCTGTGCTGTAGTTATGGTAAAGTCACTGGTCATGGTAAAGTCATTAAATCAGCATGATGGATTTTATCTGCTTCACTCAGGAAAACTCTCAGAATAAGGATAGACATAATCAATGGAAGAAAGAATGGCTCAAAAACAAGCAAAACCCAATGTACATTTAGATGTTGTGGGTACAACAGAGAATTAAAAAAAAGTCGGTATAACAGTTAATCATGTAACAGTTTATCTAAGTTTTAACCACATCAGTTGAAAAAAATTGTATTAATTTTCAGCATTTTAAATTTTAACTTATAACTAGTATAAACAAATAAGTAGAAAAACTCACAGCTGTTTTCCTTTATTTATTGAATTCTTATCAACTGCTTCATCGAACTCTGTAAGAATAAAGTCCAGTTCGCCCCTGTCTCCAAACGCCCCCCACTCTGTGTTGATAATCATGAGAGGTTTATTTTTTTCGCCAGTGAATAACTCAACATTTTCTACTTTTTCAGTGTAACATGCATTGCAGCCGGTTCCTATATTAAAATATTGCAATAAGAAATTTGTATATGAATATATTATGTATATATAAAAAGAACCAGAATTCTATACAGCTCTCTTGCTGTCTCTTACACATTCACTCAACTACTTTCCTATCTGATGATGGCTGTAACCTAGCACCAACAGAGGGGTTGCAAAAAAAAACTTAAAAAAAAAGAAAGTCTAGTTGTATATTATATGTGTATAGTCTTAGTGTTCACTAGCTCTGACAACATTATCTCATACAATCTGCTGTTCTTACCAACAATAACTCCTATGCGACAGTTTGGGTTTTTCCAAGCGCATGACATGAGTGTACCTGTTGTATCATTAAGGATACCACAAACTTCAATCTCAATATCCTGAAACAAAAGTATACATTGTGTTTATTCACATTGTCTGATCAAATAATGTACTGTTAATAACACTATCATTAAAACATCATATACTGTTACTCAAACAGGGCAAAATTGAAAATTATAAAAAGTCTCATTTAAATCCTAACCACCATCTTTTAGTGAAAATATAAAGGACAATCATTACACCGATTATGGCACAGGTGCATTTATATCCTTTCACAAGAATACACAATTTTGCCATTAAAATCTGATCTGATTCAAGAAAAATGACAGCTATGAAAGATAAAAGCCCGCCACTGCTAGCTTTAGTTTCATTTTAGTCAAAATAAGTGGTGACCTTTGTCAAAGAATAAAGACAGATATTGTACCATTCTATTCAGTTTGTAACAACACAAAATCTCATAGTATATTTAGTCCTATCATAACTTCATACATAAATAAACAGAGATATACAGTTTACAGTAATACTTTCTTACAGACAAATAAACTTTTAGCGATAATCATGTCAAAATTGGCATGCAGTTTTCTTAACTCCTGTTTCCATACATCCGTAGTGATGCCAATGGTTGGCTAGAATATGAGAACATACCACACCCACTTATCACGTGTTTTTATTTTGACTCCACATACATGGGTGGAGTGATTCAATGAAAGGAAATTAGGTTTTTTTCTAATAAAAAGGACAAATTGTTATAAAACACTGAAAAACTGAACTGGGGTTTAAGAATAAAAAAGTCAAATGTGAGAATATTACAATTACACTAAAAACTCGTTTATCTGAATCGCGTTTATCCAAAAATCCGGTTTATTTGAAACAAATTTTAGTAAATTTTAAAAATATACAAAAGATTTTCCTATTGCTATAACCTATAGTTAACACCATAGACAAGCAGTTCCACATGATATAAAGTATAAAGTCAATAATCAGAACTAATTGGTATAAGGGGTACTCCAAATTATCGACTTGTTCGGAATTTTGAACATCAAGTGTACACACAAAGTACTGTGAAAGAGAAAATGGGAGTCAACCATACAGAGGCAACATCAATGTTTAAAGAGCTACTGTCGTATTTGGAGCGACAAGACGAAACTTCCCCTGCAGAACTTCTAACAATGAAACGACTTTGAGATCGGGCAGCCAGCAAACGAGCTTCAAAGCTTAACCCTCCGAATACCATGGGGTCATTAATGACCCCAGTCTCACAGAATTTCGACGAAAATATATTGAAAAACTGGAAGGAATTAATTGTGGCTCTGTGACTTTTTTTTTAAACTATATACTACCACTTTCATCTTCATTCCCACTGAATACTTCAATATCACAACTGTAATCACGTAGTGTTTCCTAAAAAAGGTGGCTGGGGTCCTCGCGAGACCCCCGTGGTATTCTGTGTACCCTTTTTCTGAAAATGAAATCGTTGTGTAGTTTCATAATATTGCATCACTCGAGTCAGTTTATGAACTGTAAACACAGCTGACATAATGTTGCGTCATTTGAGTCAGTTTATGAAGTGTAAACACAGTTGCAGTTCCAAAAAGTCATTTTCCCCTTTTTACAAACAAGATGTTGCTAGAAATTGGGAGCATCGAGTTGTAGCTACGTCTACCTACTCCTAATAAACTTTGCCCTCACTCATTGTTGTTCACTCATTGCCCTTTGTCCTACTCGTTGTTTAGTTATCTCTTTCCTTCCAGTTCAGTTTGATTCTAAGTTCAGTGTGTATGTGTTGTGAAATGGATCGTCTTGTGTCTTCAAGAACCAAACTTCTTGTGGAGAGGGCTAGAGTTGTAGCCAATGACCTTCTCGATGAGGTACAAGAAACTACAGAATGTTCTGCAGCTGAGGACGTTGTTGAAATAGCTGATGAAGAAGATGATGAAATTCAAGGCGATGAACTTGATGAAGAAATTGTGGGAGACTTTGGAGATATGTTTGTCTCAAAGGATGATACTTTTTGGTTGAAAAATCCATTCATTCGCAGACAACAGAGATCTTCCAACATTACTCGAGCCCCCCCGGTGTCTCATCAGATGTTTATATTTCTTCAAGTTATTTATTTCTCCTGCAACTGTAGATATTATTGTCACGTACATGAACCAGAGAGGTGCTTGGGAAACTGAAAATTATAATGAAAAGACGAAGGGAGAGAAAAGAAAGTGGGTTGATGTAGATGAGACCGAAATATATGCTTTTATTGGATTACTCATCTGCAGTGGAGCCACAAAAAGCAATCGTGAACCAGTTTCTATGTTATGGTGTTCAGACTACCTTTTCCAGAGACCAATTTATGCAGCAACCATGTCAAGGACTCGATTTTCCACCATATCAGCTTATCTCACATTTGATGACTTTAGTCGTAATGAAAGAGTAGCAACAGATAAGTTAGCACCGATTCATGAGATAACAGATCTATTTACTTTATACTGTCAACAATATTACAACCCTGAGACTCATCTCACAGTAGATGAAAGATTGGTTCCATTCAGAGGATATGCACCTTTTCGTGTATACATGAAACAAAACCAGGAAAATCTGGGTATCAAGATCTGGGTACTCGCTGACAGCGACACAGCTTACTGTAAAAATTTTCAAATCTATCTAGGGAAAAAAGATGGAAAGCCAGAAAAAAATCAGGGGAAAAGAGTAGTTCTCGATTTAGTGAACATCTTGGAGGCTGGATATGGAATCACTACTGATAATTTTTTCACATCACTAGATTTGGCTGAAGAACTCATTGATAGAAAGCTAACACTTTGTGGGACTCTCAGAAAAAACAAAACTTTTATACCCCCCCGAATTTCTTCCTTCAAAACAACGGCCATTGTACTCTTTGATTTTTGGCTACCAAGCTGAAGCTACATTAGTTTCTCATGTCACACACCTGAATAGATGTGTAGTGTTGCTCTCTACTGAACACTATTCTGGTGAAATTGATGAGGAAGCTGATAAGAAGACACCTGAAATTATAACACATTACAATGAGATGAAAGGAGGAGTTGATACCCTGGATCGTATGGCAGGCGAGTACACATACCAGAGGATGACATGCAGATGGTCCATGGTGCTCTTCATGAATATGATTGATTTAGCAGGAGTGAATGCATTTGTCTTATGGAAAGATATTCACCCACAATGGCATGAAGGTAATGAATCTCGAAGACGCCTATTTTTGCTCGAGCTTCCCAAAAAACTCATTGATCCTATGATAAGGAGATGGCTCAATGACCCATCTATTCAGAAAACACAACCCACAGCCATGCTACAGATGATGTCCAATTGTCTGGAAAGCATTTCTGAAACCAGCAAAGAAGGTGAACCAGCTACAAAGCCAAGACCTACAACTTCATCAGACACTGCAAAGAAACTTTCACGATGCTACATGTGCCCCAGGAAAAATTATACAAAAGTGAACATCTTCTGTTCAGTATGTAAGAAGTTTGTTTGCAAGGCTCATCGCTCAGAAAAAGCAATGTGTTTAGGTTGTGAATAATTTTCTGTTCTTTTTTTTACTTCTACACTTCATAATTGTCACTTTTTCCAAATAAATACTTTCTGAGCAAGTATTATTAATTTTAATCATTTTCTAAGATGATTTTCCTTTTCCTAAGTACCAACAGGTGTGAAGTGAAAGAGTTGAACCACCCAACACACAAAACGTCATCAAGAACCAAAATTAAGAATGGGGTCTCGCAAAGACCCCCGTGGTATTCTATGTTCCAGGTGGACCGTGGTATTCGGAGGGTTAAGCAAAAAAGCTATGATTGATTACTGTACGAACAAGCAATAGGACTGTTCCAGTACTGTAGAAACTATAATTTACAGTTTGGTGCCGTTTTATAGTTTATTGTGTCATATTCACTGTAAGTAACTTAAATTATTATTATTAAATAAAGTTACTGTACTTGCATATATATTATTATTTAAATAGAAGTTTTGGTTTATCCGAAATGGGCATGGTCTCATCAAATTCGGATAAACGAGTTTTTAGTGTAAAATGCACAAATTTAACGTGAATGTTTTTATCTAAAACATTTTAGTTAACATAAAAAATTATTTGTTAAGATAATTTTTCTTGTTGGCTTGTAAATAACTGCAAAGTAAATATATTTTCAATAAGGAATTAACTGTTCCTTTCAGAATAAGAAAGTACTAGTAGTTCAGTACATTAAGTCTGTACTACTTCTATACAATACGCTGCATCACTCAAGTACTATTTATAACACGGTGTTTATGTGATTAATTGCCTTTCCTCAATATCAAACAATGTATTGTTCATTGATGGTGAACAAATAATTACTTTGTACTGTTGAAGTTGGTGCAGAATTAGCTAGTTTAACTCAGGTTTGCACATAAAATACACAAAAATTACATTTTACTGAGTGAAATGTATTCTATACCAATTAACTGTCTAATTTTGTTATCGTACAACTCTTTTCCTCACTAATGAGGAATTAATTAATTTAGTGTTAAATGAGTAAACAATACTTTATTCTTTCGTAATTTTATTTTTGAACACAGAGGTAAAATGGAGAAGCAAATCAATAAAAAAGGGCCTCATATTAAAAAAAAATTCTATGCTGCTGACCAAGGTATTCAAATGAAAGCAGAAATCTGCAAATCAAGCATAACACACTCATGGTTATCTATGACAATAAACAGAATCAGACAGATAACAAACATTTCTGGGATAACCATAAAAACATGGACGCTGTTTGCTTTACACAAGCAAGATCACAAATTATTGCTATTTTTGTGTCATTACTGATGGATAAACTGATAAATTCTGCTGAAAAGATGAACTTTATTAATAGGTAACAAGCTTCCATATAAACAGATGAAAACATCATGGAAGCAACATATGTTAACAACTGTGAAGGTCATCCTAATGCTAATAAACTTGATAAGGAAAACTACAATAAAAATTTACCAGTTTCTACTGCTGCTAATATGCTTTCATTGTTGAGACTTGATTGGTGATATTTAGATTCCACCTCATAAAGTGAAAGGGTTTTACTCCACCAATACATTAGAAGTGTTTGTTAAAAATTAAATAATGCAAAAGTGTATGCAAAAGATAACATGAGGATACTTGAGAAAAAATTTTTTTAAACACAAAAGTAAAATACATTTAAAAAAAACTTCAAGTTTTTTACTACAGATACTACTAAACAATAGGTAGGGATATGTCCAATTTATGACATGTCACAAAAGTAATAGCAACATATATTTTAGCAATTTATTATGTTTTATACCAAATTTTAACTTACTTTCTACAAAATCATATCTATGGATTTTTTATGTTCACTGGATTACAAATGCTTTACTTCTTATTTATCCAGCAACAAATTATAATGTAAACCCTTTTTAACTCTTTCCTAGTTCTCAAGACAATAAAAATGTATTAATAATATAAGAATACTGAACAGCATAGTCTATTACAGGGCTTACAAGCACAGCATTAAGACTGAACGAATACAACACCAACGATTAGTTGTTATTATGACTTCTAGTTATCATGCATGATTACATCACTTTTAACCGACACAAAAATAACAGGTACAAACCCTAAGCTGTTTATCAACATGCAGTCGTAATTACCTACAAATTAATGTGGCTGTGTTATTGTAACCACGCGCTTTCTATCTCACTAAATCCTCCACTTTTTTTCTATCGAATAGTGTTATTTTCAACATGCATACGGCAAAGAGCTGTAACACTGTGCAGTTGCACAGTTTCATTCAACAGTTCAGGAAAATTAGTTTACTACAGATAGAAAAAATTTTATTTTTTAGGCTGGTAAGTGAAACATGTTCAGTACATTACAGAACTATGAAACAGAAACGCTACATACACAAAATTCCTAGAAAATTTTATAGAATTGAGACAACTGCTGTTTGAAATAGTAGTTTCTCAATCAGATAATGGATCTGCATCTGAATTTTCCATGGATCTTTGCAAACTGATCTGTATCACTATCATCAAACATGCCTTTGTATAACATACAAGCTCCAAGTTTAGGAATTTTTTTTTTAATCCTGTTTCCATTCTTTGATGCACAACAATACCTAGTACTTCAAAATATGTGTCTGACATCGGAAATAATATGTTAATTATTTGGGTAGTGTGTTATTACATGTATTAAATAGCAAACTGTACACAAACAGCTTACAAAAGATTTGTTAGTTGGACGTTTGGTAAGGATGTAATTTTAAATACTCACCCCTCTCCTCTTGATGGCATCTTCAAGCTGTTGTACAACATCTGTGCCAACAACCCCACTACAATCAAAACCCTTGGTCCATGTTTTGAGATAGCCTTTTGTTAACCCAACTTGTTCCAGAGGAAAACTGAATGTGAAGCCCAGAGGTAACTTTTCAGAGAATACATCATTTTCACTCATAAAGTTAGCAAGACATTCAGCAATGTGATCAAACAACTGCAAAACACACAAGATTCTTGAAATACACATTACAAGTGCATGAAAGTTATAGTTATTAAATACAAAGTAAATTATACTTACTCCTACAAGGTGATTCACAACAGCTATCACATGTTTGTTATTTGTTACAATGTCTGTCAAACATACTTTTTCTTTGTAACGTAAAAAAAAAAACATGTTGGTTTGGCATCACATATTGACTTTCTGAATGTTGTGATATTGCATTAAAAATCTCTTTACATTTTTATGACAGATCAAAAAACTATTTTTTTTTTTTAAATCAGAAATAAAAAACGCAACATACAATGAAGTGAATTTAAAAAACAATAAAAATATCCAGTTTTATATTATAAAAGTTTTCTTCATTACTCTTTATTAATTGTGATGAACAACCCATTTCTGTTTGTTCACAATAACTTCATTATTTGTTCTCAGATATATTTTTTTAATACTGAATCCTTTCAAACCACGATATAAAAGTTGTAAACACCAATGAAAACCTACCACAAACATAGGTGTTTGCTAATGAACAAAGTATAATTCTGTTTCTAGTGAAAATAAAGACATTATTAGATTTTTTTATATACTATATCCAATTTCTAGAATAAGATTTCACTAAGAGTTTGAAAGGTCAAGTATGAATTTTTTTACTTTTCTAAATTCCAATGGAATATAAATTATTTCTCTGAGGGTTTTTTCTAAAGTACTTTATTTTTAATTTTATGTCGCTTATCTGCATATATGCAAAATGTTAATTTTACATATCTGTATCTACAATTACATATGTTTTTGGCATATTCATTTTGGCATGGAAGTATTTAAAATATGGCTAACTCTAAATGTACACAACTTTGAACACTGTGGTTTACATTGGTGCAAAATATTTGCTCTTCTGGTTACACTGTTGTTTATAAAATTTTATGTACTTAGCTTCTAGTTGTATGTTAGGTTAAAGTAGATTAGGTTCACTAACGGAGCTACTGAGGGATCTACTGACCAATAAAACAGTCAACGAACTTTAGTAATGTATTACATTATGGCAATTATAAACAATACATAATTTCAAGAGTATAAGGAAAGCAGTGTGGGCCAAATATTTCCACAGACTTTCAAATAATTAACTGAAAAATTTATTTTACCCACACAGACCTGAAATAAGGTGCCAAATTCTGCAAAGATGAACGTTCAGCCAGGGAAAGCTTTGAATACAAAACTTAAATTATTGAAGCTGTTATGGAAAACATTAAAGCAAGGTACAGAGCTGCACCATTTCCAGACCTTCTCTGCCACAAGTAACTGCATGGGCTCAAAATCACAATGAGGCTTTCAACATCATCTGGATGCTTTTGTCAAAGAATGTACTTTTCACAATAAGAAGTGTGAAATGAGTTGTCAGTGATACATTTAATGACCAGGCATGGGGCGAATAAGAGTACTGATGTAACTCAACATCACACTAGAATTCCCACTATAAAAGGACTGAATTTATCAAGAAATTACAAATCGCCAAGGTACAGTGAATGCAGGGTTCAAGATAAAAGAGACAAGGCTCAACAGATTAAAAGGACTTATAGAGAAGGAGGAAGACAAGGAAGGGTATCCCGATTATGCTGTCTGCTGCTACTGTGCCTTCATTACCAAATATAAGTGAGTTATTACTATTTTGTCACATTATCTTGAACATTACTTTAGCCCTGAAATGTATAAAATGTTTTAATATGATGTATTACACCCACCTCATTACATTAAAATATTATATTCTCATATGTTTTACATTTTACAATATATATAATACAATAAAAATTTTTGTTCCACAATAATAATTTTGTTAGTATGTTTGACCAGTACATTTTAAAACATTTTTGTCAAGGCATGTATTTCTCCCTGCTATGAGTTTCAAATAATAAACACGTTTCACATACAAATTATAAAAAAAAAAAAAACTGGAATGTGAAGCAAACATACAGTGTTAGATTTGTACCACTCCTCACCATCCAAGTAAAGTAGTCAGTTCTACATGTTTCTATACCTTAAGGAAATGAGGTAAAACTACACTGTATAATAATAATAATAAATAATTAATCACATTTTCACCAGTACCAGTACATAAGCTCACCAATCCTTCAGTTTACTGTTGACAATTAACATTATTTGTTGACAATTATTAGCTCATCATTATGAGAAAATGAGCACTCATATAAGTTTTTGAAACAGAAAATCAAACTGTATCTCTTCTCTAATTTTTTTGCCGACACATTTTATCTCACCAAAATGATCTGGCTTCACAAAAAATTTACTCAATACTGTACTTCAAAAAATCAACACGACCTTGAAGTTGTGTTGCTATATGAATCTTCTTATTTCTTACATAGTAGATGTACCTTGTTTGTTACAAAAAACAAAACAGAAAGTAAACATAGCAGAATGCTGAATCATTACTCACTGTGTTCTACTCTTGTGCATACAGCTACTCAAGGATACGTGTCAGTTTGGATCATGACAATGTAAACACAGTACAATGCTGAAGCATTAGGCCTCTTTCACACAATCAGGGTTTTTTGCCGTCCGGAAACGTGATGGCAGTATTGCCAGACAGAGATAACTTGTGTGTGCTCTTCACACTACACGGCATTCATCCGGCTATTTTGCCGGATGTTCCGATCAGTTAACTTTCTGCCGCCATGGACAGAAGTCAGAAAATAAATAATTCATATTACAAAAATTTCTGTAATTTTTTGGTTGAAAACAAAACGCTCGTCATTTTTGAAAAGTTTTATTAATAGCATAAAAAAAATTTAAAGTAAATATAACAGAAGAAAATATAATTGACAGATAAAGAGAAATCAAGAGAAATTATGTTTTTATTATTTGAATGTAATATGAATTCAAAATATATATAAGAAGAATAACAAAAATTGCTTAAAAAGAGCTGTTGAAAGTGAATGAACCTTTCTTTAAAAAAAAAAAAAAAAAAATTTTTAATCGATATCTTTAAATATCAATATCTGATAATATGTTAAGACTGAATCACAGCTAGTGAAGGTATCATTACTGGTGTTCTGTTTAGACTGGTGTTACCGATGTAGATAAACTGGAATCACACGGTGAGGTGGAGAAGTTTTGAGCTTCAGTGTGAACAGGGTGGGAAGTCTGTGGAATGAAAATTTGGGATGAATGATGCTGAGATGACACATGACTAATTACGGGTTCATGACATGCTTGAGGCGGGTAAAACTGACATAATTGTGTGGATGAATGAGGATACTGGTGGAAATTAGGGGGGTTTACTTGAGAAATACAATTTTGATAACTGGGTGATCCTTGAATGTTCAAACCTTGTCTAGGGGAAAGAACAGGCACAAAACAGGCTTTTTGTGAACTAAACTTATTAATTTGTAGACATTGATGTTGAATTCACTCATCTTTAAACACGTTAATATATACTGTACACCAGGAACTCAAGAGCGAAAACTAGCACTGCTACATTGTCTAAGTCGCCTGACGAACTGTCCGGTAGACTGTCAGATATTGTGAAAGCGTCAATGGTGCGCAGTAGGCTTCTGAGTGAACTACCGGGTTTTTCTCCCTCCGGCGACCGAAGATTGTAGTGGCAGTCTGGCGAGTCATTAGGTCGTCGGACGGCAAAACTGCCGGATATTCGTAATGTGAACGTAATCATGCCCCTCTATTTGTCTCGCTGCCGTCACCTACCTCGGGTAGTAAAAGCAGCTTCATAGACTTTTCACAAATTTTTATGTGATATACTGTTAAGATCCTTTTAAAAGTCTGTGAAACAGTAACAAATCAATTTCTACAACATAATTTCCTCTTAAGAACCTAGTTTGTCCATTTTAGCTGCTCCTCTGCTACCTGTTTAATTATTTTATTCATAATATAGCCTATACTATAGTTCTAATAATATAATTTTAGAGTGTTATTTCCCTCCAGTTTTTGCAGTCTATAATACCTCTATTTTTAGAATTTTAACAGTAATGCATGGACAATATGGACAACTCAGTACAAAACTGCTATACATGATTGTTTTACTATAAATTTATATTTTAATTTGAAACTGATTATACCAAAGCAGTCTCCAGACATCAAACGTGTACAGACAAGCAGACATAATTTCTAAAATGGTTATTCTCACTTCATGACATGGACAATTCTACTGGACACTAGAGACTTATTACTACTAGGACCGGCTGGAACAAATATCAACCATTTCAGGTTTAAGAAAACTGGTAGCAGTATTAAATAATGCCATGTAATAATCTATATCTGTCACCTGCTTATAACACATGCACGTGAGAGCAAAAAATTTGAAACAAATTATTACACACATATGTGTATTTAACACACATACTACAACAAATCATATAATCAATTTAAAAGTATTTTAAGCAAATTACCTGCTGGCCTGTGCCCACCATGATGCTTTGTGGAATGGCATATATCTTAGACTGCATGTCAAAATGATGATTATCATCCAAGTATATAATTAATACACGAAAATTAGTTCCACCCAAATCAAGAGCCAAGAACTTTCCTCTCTCTAAACAAATATAAATACAGTTTAAGTTTGTAACGCTTAAGGCTGTTGCGTAAATAAAAAGTACTATCCAATTAACAACTAAATTAAATACTGTATGTAATTTACATGTAAGACAACATTATATCTTCACCCACTAAAATGTCTCAATTTGACACCTTTCAATTTACTTTAACATGTAACTTTTGTAAACATCAAAAATATATACACTAAAAACTCGTTTATCCGAATTTGATGGGACCGCGCCCGTTTCGGATAAACGAAATTTCGGATAAACCGAAACTTCTATTTAAATAATAATACATATGTAAGTACAGTAACTTTATTTAATTATAATAATTTAAAAGTTACTTACAGTGAATATGACACAATAAACTATAAAATGGCACAGAAATGTACTGTTATAATACATAACCATATACAGTACTTTATGTTTACAATATATGAACGTAATACTTTATTAAATCCTTAAATTTTTTAGTGACCGTCAATCAGTGAATGTTTTAGTGGATGGTTAGTGAGGATCGGTCAATAATACAACTTTTAGTTATTTTGCGTCGACGTTTCGACAATATTTATTGTCATCTTCAGGACCTGTGTATGAAATACAATAGAAATATCAAACATAACGAAACAATTAAATATTTGGGTGAACGTGTTGGTGATGTGAGTGTGTGCGTGCGTATGTATGTATCATTTTTTATGTGAAGACTTATGATAGTTTGTTTACATCTTCAAATTATCTTTAAGAAAGCGAGCAAATTATAGTATGAGAGAACTTAATTTATACAGTATTACAATTTAAATTACTAAATGTAATGTTATTTTCATTACCTGTTTGTTTAATTAATTGAAATAACATTACATTTAGTAATTTAAATTGTAATACTGTATAAATTAAGTTCTCTCATACTATAATTTGCTCGCTTTCTTAAAGATAATTTGAAGATGTAAACAAACTATCATAAGTCTTCACATAAAAAATGATACATACATACGCACGCACACACTCACATCACCAACACGTTCACCCAAATATTTAATTGTTTCGTTATGTTTGATATTTCTATTGTATTTCATACACAGGCCCTGAAGATGACAATAAATATTGTCGAAACGTCGACGCAAAATAACTAAAAGTTGTATTATTGACCGATCCTCACTAACCATCCACTAAAACGTAATACTTTATGTTTAAAAATCCGAACAAATCGATAATTCGGAGTACCCCTTATCAAAAATTAGTTGTGATTATTGACTTTCTACTTTATACCACGTCGAATCGCTTGTCTAAGCTATTAAATATAGATTATAGCAACAGGAAAATGCTTTTGTGTATTTTCAAAATTTACTACAAATTGTTTCGGATAAACCGGATTTTCGGATAAACGAGTTTTTAGTGTACTTTATTAATCATAAAAAGTAAAACACGTATACACACACATAAAAAACCATATTCATAAATATAAAGGTAATGAATATAATTATATGCTTTTATGAAAAATAAATATCTTTATAAAATTTCCAGTGCAAAGAAACATATTTTAATCACAACTACAGCCAAAGTATTCTACATTATTTGTAGTCTTACATAAATTTTTAATTTTTATATAGTATGAACTTCATAGAAAGGGACTGTTAGCACCTTCTGTTGGTGCTACTGTTGGCTCAAAAGTTGTACAACTCTGACTTACCTTTTCCATTAGGCAAATCTTGTACATAAGTGATCCAACACTTTACACCGGCCTGAGCATGAGTGTCTTTACTGAGACCTTTGTTTATGGAATCTAAGAGGCGAGTCATAATTTCCTTCAGCTGTTCATCTGACAACACTAATCCTTGGCATCGTTCTCGAACCTGTAAATATGTTTAAATTTTCATTTACAAGTAAGTAATTACGTTCACAAACGCATAAATTTACAATGTCCACATATCTTTGTTCATCTGTTAACTCCATTATGGCCAAGAGTTTAATATTATATACAGTATATAATTTTCTATATAGGCAACTCAAAGTTTCTTGCAGCAATTATATTATTCAATATAGTTCTTCTGCAAGTAGTGTATTACGTTTTGTCGTTTCAACACCTGACGCACATTTCACTGAAACACATCAGCATCATCAGAGGTTTGGTTGATTTATTTACAAACCTCTAATGATGCTGATGTTTCAGTGACACACAACAAAACGTAATACACTACTTGCAGAAGAAACTATATTGAATAATATCATTATAAACACACACACACACACACACCTGTTTCTATGCCACCTTCCATAAGTAAACAGTGATATAATCATAAGTTACATATCTCCGACATGAGAAAATGAAAATATACATAAAACCATAGTTTAAAGAAAACAGTAATGGTCTACTACGTAAACGATTAGAATGAAGGAGCTGAATTCAAAAATCACAAGTTAACAACACCTTTAAAACGTTAGACCCATGTGAAAAAAGTAAACTCAAAGTCTGAATATATACCTATACATCTTATAAAATCCTGTAAGGCTTTTTTAGGCCTAAACATCAGCAAACAATTGTTCTGGTATGCCAGTAAACACAAGGTAAGTCATGTGATGAACTAATCCTTACTAATTAAAATTATCCATTTTGTTTACACTTAGGACTCGGCTTTAACTCTACTACTTTAAAACCTCTGCAAAAAATTGTATCTTTGTATCTCTAAAATGAAACTTTGCAATACATGACGCATGTCAATCAGTTCAGGATAGGAAACTAAAACCCAAAATTATAACTAATAATATTATTGAAACAGATAATATGGTATAATGAATAAGCAGTAACATAAACAACAAAAGATGCATCTACCATTATCTACTAAGTTCTCTTCCAGTCACTATTCATAAATTTTAAATCTGCTAATGTCAGTACTTGAATACTTTCCTTGTTCACAACATGTTTCTTAAAACAGGTATCACAAATTGGCTTTTATTTTAAAACAGACAACTGTAATGGCTTGTGAACAAGAATTAAAATAAAACTGATAGATAGTACTGTACCTTCATGCGTACCCGCAGTTATTTTCGATATTTCGATTATGCGATTTTTTGGCTTCGATATGTAGTGTATATCGCACATAATTTTATGTAGGTGAAAGAATTATACAAATTTAATTTCCTATGTTGCAAAACAGTTGGCTGGCGATTCCACTAGTTTTGTTTGTCATTTTTTTTATAGCAGTAATATATCACCGGTGCGTGCCTGTGACGCCAAAAGGAAAACTGAAATTACGCATGGAAACCGATACGTCCGTAACGTAAAACTCGTTTTTTTGCGAACACCACGAAAAAGTCAACTCGAAGTACGGCAGGAGGGCCCCACCCGCCTCTTACATTACATGTTACCCTTTTTGTGGCAGAACTCGGTTTTTCAGTAGAACTCGTTTTTCCAGTAGTAGGCTACTCGTTTTTGTGAATGGATCGCTGGAAAACCACAAAACTCGAAAGTAGGGCGTTTCTATTATTATATAGGAGCAGGGGCGGACCCAGGGGGGATAGGGGGGACCCCGAAATATTAATACCTATAAAAATTTACATAATAGTTAGAACCCTAGCTTTAAAGCAGTATGGTGTAAAAAACTTTTATTAATTTATGAATTTTTGAAGTTATTTTAAATTAACGAATATTTTTAAATAACGCTTTTGAATCGCCGCGCGCTCTGCAAACGATGGCGCTTCAGCATCGGCATCGATATACATCCACAGGATTTCGCAACTATGATTTTATATAAACAGCGTGTACATCTGCACTATGCTCAAGTATGTGTGAGCTTACATAACCAAGTCGCACGTCGATTGTCGTACATAATAGAATTAGCAGTTCTATAAGTCCACATAGATAAAAAAGTACGCTTGTAGTTTTTAGCAACTAGTATAAATTATTCGTACCGAATTTGCATATACTGGGAGTTGATTGTAAACCCTGAGTATATACCTATATTTGAACAATAGAATTGATTTTTTATATTTTAATGTATAAACTTTGTTTCATTAAGGCCCAACCTAACAATGTATTGTTTCTTATAAAGTTTGGCTGAATTAAAAACATTGTATTCACTCTAAGCTTTTGTGTTTTTATTTTCACTAGCAAATCCTTTCATTCTTTAGACATCATCCCCCCCCCCCCGAATTTTTTCCTGAGTCCGCACCTGTATAGGAGCCCTTTGCCTAATACTATACATGTCACTTTTTTTGTGCAGAACTCGTTTTTCGGTAATATTCGTTTTCCAACAAGTACTAGTTTTGCAGGCAACAAAAAAGAAACGTCCATTATGTACAATATGTAGAGCGTATGTTGGCATTTCTTAATGTTGTGCTTTTTGTTTTTTCCCCCATTAACCATAAATATTTGTATTTGTTGGCTGACATTTGCTGTTGTAGTTTTTGCCAATCTGTCAACTTAAAAACGTTAGGTTCTTTATTTTAAGTGTTACTCTGTTACAAGCAGTGTATATACACATTAAACGTCATGTTTTTCTCAATCATGGCTTTTATTTATTTCTCAGTAAAACTAAAAACCCAAAACTATTGTCACCTAACCTCCCAAATGAAAACAACACATATTTTTCGCTTTACATTAAGAAATAGGAAAATTTACAATTAGTACACTTCTTTCCACATCGTACCTTAATGTATTGATACAATCACTAACTAAAAACATCGGAAAATTTACTGTGAGTACGCATAAAGGTACAGTTCCACTTTTACTTCCATCTGTGGCACACAATTTTCTGCCAGTCATGGTATAACATATTATTTAACATAACAAATTTTTAAAAAAGACAGTTTATGTTGTGGAAGCTGTTATCACAACAGCTGGTAAAATATCTGTAAACAAAACAATTGCACTCATGACCTAGTCAACTTATTAGATTGCTAGTCCAATTTATTAGACCCTATACAACTGATCAATTTTCAACAGTACCCTGACTATGACCATTACTGAGTGGAAATGACGTCGGTACTATTAACTTCAACATATACTCAGAAAACCGCTAGCCTTAAAAAAATATCTGCATCTAAATGAGGCAATATTCAAAACTGTAACATGCCTAATACAGAAGTCTAAATCTAAGGATTTCTGTCAACATTTTTTTAAACCATTCGAATTAAGTTGTTATGAACACTGACTAAATAGTTAAATGCTAAAAATGTGAATGAATTTTACCAACTACTTAGTAATCTTTTCTTTATAATTTGTGAAGACATGTGCACTTATAATCCATTTAGTCAAGTCAGCCTTTCTCCCAAATGTTAATATTATTTAATACGTCAATACAACACATATAATAATGGAAAACATAATAATGATCGCAACTAAGTGATATTTCATTATCATCTTCTGTTCTGTTCTAGTTTATTTATATAATGAAACACAGACACAAGCATAAAGCCAACAGTAAACTATGAATAAAACAAAAATGTAATTAAATTAGAGAATGCTTACAATATTTTTTGTTTTTTAGGTCAATTATCTTACTAATAGACATTGCGGCCCCACCATCGGAGGCTATCTTCAGTCTAAACACTTCAACTCTCTTTCTCTATTTAGGCACCTAAGCATTCAAAGAATTTCGACGAAACCAAAACATCGAAGCATGATAATGTTTTTAGGCTTTTTGAAACGTATAATGTGGATTACACGTTTGGTGGATTACGTAAATCATTTCCAAACCACAGACGATCACAAACAGAGCATGTAAAACCAAATTTATTCTCACTAAAACGTTTGCTAACCTCAATGTCAGCAGCTATTATTTCTGTCTTGATGCGTTTACATATCAAATTTCTAGACTGTGGGGAATCGAAAGTGTGGAAGCGTCACGTTTTTCGATGACGATTTTTGTGGAATGACCCCCGGCCTAAAAACATTATCATGTTAAAATAATTAACTTAAGACATCAACAAAGAGCTACACAAGATATAATAGGCCTACTCCCTTGGTCAAAAGGTTGACAGTATCAAAACAACTGTTACTTGCTAATTAATTTTTTGGTACAATTTGTTATCTCACATCTGTGTAGTCATATTGTTGAACGTTTCCACACATCATTCAACGACGACGACTATGCCAACAGTGTAAAATGATAACACACACACAATAATAGACACATCTGACTAAATTGTCATCACCTTAACAATATACGAATAGAGAAGAAAACACGACTACTACATAAATCTAGACTTCCTAAAGGTCGTAAAATGCAAACTCTCCCAGACAGAAGTCTTCCACTGCTCTAAGGATTACAAAAAATTCAAAAGCTAGAAAGTCCATTCAGATAATTATCCATACTTGTCCACACGCAGGCTGTTCAAAACCAATTCTCTTAGTATATTACTCAATTTGAAGATAACATCTCAACCTGATCTGAAATCATTGCACTGCCACTAGCACAACTCACACAGACCCAGAATATTTTGCAAAAAATTTACTTTATGAGTTTTAAACCATTCTGAGGGTTAACAGTTTATGGGGAATTATAACAGACTGGTATAATACATGACGAACCATATCCTGGTATGGTATTTCCTGCTGTCATATCTCTCCTTCTCTCAATTTCCTAAATTTTAAACAGCACTTCCCCTAATCTGTGACGTGAAAGTAAAAAATAAATTTCAAACGCTGTAAAGTAAAATATGAACCTCACATGTTGCAAAACCTCAACATGTTAGTTTCCAGCCATATGCTGAAAAATTACAGGTTATTTCTGCACACTATGATCAAGGAATCATATTAAGTTAGAACATTACCAGACGTGTCATGAAAAATGGTTACCAAAATTAAAATTAATACCCAAGCACATAAATCCAAATTACATATTGCAGTGCTGACTTCAACTAGCTTCTGGTATTTTTTCAATAAATGATTTTTCCTTAGTATATCCTTTTGTCATAGAGTAGGCCTACTTTTTAAGAAGTTTTGTAGTCTAAACATGTGTAGTCAAAGTTGACATTATTAATTAAAGATTCCTTTAGGGTTTTGTACTGTCAGGCAAAATCCATCACTTGTTCAAAAGCATTACAGTAATGCTGACCCATATCTATTTGAATAAATAATATAAAAACTGGGAAACTTTTGTATCCCAACTTTTCATTTAAAACGTTGGGCCAGTGTCCAAAAAGTAAGGACGGTTGTCATTGTATCAGTAAATCTGGTAACCATATGTTACTGGGTATTGGCTACACTTTAAGGAAATATTAAGCATTAAAAATATAAATATCAAAATATCAACATTCCATATGTCTTTATGTATATTTTACTGACTAAAGTTTACAAATTGTTTCCTCATCGGTGATTACTGAAACTTTCATTCCAAACTTCTTTTTTGTAATAAAAACTGTACACCCATGATTCACTGCAGATAAAAAATCACTAGTTTAAAAAATCTTTACTGTGGTTGGCAACAAAATTTCTGAACTTATAGGCTTGGGAGATCTGATTAGGTTATCCACTATTTATGTAGAGATATGAATCTATTAATACATGAATTGTATAGTCTTTTAACGTTTGATAAAATACCAATGGTACAGCAGCTATTCTCAACATAGGAGACACAACTACCTCAAAGAGTCATCGTACGCTTGTCAAAAACAGTTAAACGACAAAATTTAATACATAAAAACTTCAAACTTTTTTTTAAATGTAATACATCAAACAAATATGACATTTTAAATTATTACATTATGAAAAAAACGGTATGTAATACATAAATATGAATACAAGCTTAGCAACCTTTTTTGCAACATCAAATTTAATAAAGTTTCAGTTTAGTTACAAAATGTTTATTTAAATATATTTATTTTAAAACAATACTTTAGAATTAACTTCTTTATATTCGGACTATTACAAAAATGTTTATCTAAGCCATAGCATAAAACGCGCGCAAGCACATGGACACAAATGCATACAAATATTTTCATTGAACTTAGCAGAAATTGGTTCCGACTTTTCGGGAAAGTGTACTACAGAAATTTTGGTAAAATTTTCAGCGAATCTGTCACACTCCCTCCTTTAAGATACTTTATAACGTCACACGTTTATCTTAGATCTCTGGAAGAAGAGAATATGTGTATGTGTGTGTGTGATTTTTTTTATCATTCTCAGCAATCTAAACCTTGTAACGAGAGAAGTACAAACATAGCAGTACATGGTTGCTACAGGGAAATACAAACTGCTGTTGCGGTGGGGAAGTACAAACCATGCGGTACATCGTTCTTTACCGCACGTACACCGCTGTGGTAACATAACGAATCATCTTTCCTCAAAATGAGTGGAGACGTACAAGATTTCCTCTTAAATCTGAAGGTCACAAAAAATTGGCGACAATAACCATGGTCAAATATATTTTTCCTGTGTTGTATTACTACAACGCCACGTTGATGCGACTACCTTACGATCGTCAACGGAATTACTCCAAATCCATCAGCTGACAAAATTATTCTTTTCTACAACTACTGTAATGAAAGTAGTCTCTCTTGAACACTAGGATAAAAGCACGCGCGCGCATGAGCTCAGAGAGGTACCATTCTTCAGTAACTGACAGGTGAAGTGAACTGTTTTGAAAAGTGTCGATATGAGCAATTGAATGCAAAATTTTCCTCGTCTAATTAGTACAAAAAAATCGGCTATAGCTACCTACTAAACTGAGAATGCTGAATAAAAGTTAGAAACACCTACCGTGACTTTATCTGCTGCAACAGCTGGAGTACGCGTAGAAATGAAGAGACTTCGTAATCCCATTGTAGCGATCAACATCGGATCAAGACTATTATTCCTGTCACACACACATACACGTATGACAATGTTTAGGTTATGAATGACGAGTAGAAGTGTTTGCGTCTGACCGCGAGAGGCCTCACTGAAAAGTGGGGAGTCGAGCCCGTTTTATTCTAACTTCCCATTGGTTCATTTTGGAGGTGTGCTACATCGACCCGTTGCTGACGTCACACTTACACCTGCTTGCGCAACATCCAATTTCTCGTATTTTATTCTGTCCTTTTCCCTTTAAAATAATCACGTTCAACAAGTTTTCACTTCCACCAAAACCGTTGTAATCATCCTACATTCTTGTCTAAGCACAGACCATCTTATAACTAACAACTGATAACGCTGTATTCCTTTATGAAACAAATTAGAATGTTCTGTCATTGACGGTAGTTTCTTCCTCTGCTGACGTAATTGTATATTACCATTGTGTCATGTCATTCTTTCAGAACAAAAATGTTTTATTTGAATTTCACAGATGATTGGCTAATATTCTGAGGATTTTCTAATTCAGGAAGTCTCATTACTTACAATTTTATCGAATTGTTAATCATGTGGGGGGGGGCAGACGTAACTTGGGGGCGGCAAAGGTGGTACGTGCCTCCAAGATATCGAGCTATATAAAAATTCAATTTACAGTTATATGTATTACAGATAAATATATATTACAAAAACATTTGTTATACATAAGAACTAAGAGACAGTCAAATAGGAGACACTAGACAATTTCCAAGCTTGCAAGTACAGTATGGGCTATTTATATCATCGTCTGATTAGTGTGTGGAAAAAGTTGTTCCGGGTACGTTTATTATGAGGGCTTACTAAAAGCTTACGAAGAACCTGTTAGGGGAATATTAATGCGTGTGTGGGAATATATACGAAACGTGTGTGCAAGAATTTTGTAAGGGGAATCGTTGAATAAATATTTCGAAATAATATCGAAATACTTCGAATATATCTCGGTCCGCGATCCAAACTGGGATTATAAACGTCTTGTTTGGTCTGTGAACTTCAAGCACTTTAATGTTGAAATGATGGTAAGCACAGCTGTACTTCTCCCAAACCTTTCTTTCTTTTCTCTTTCTTCTTTCTCTTTATCAAACACATTCGTAGTCATCTTACTCTGTTCTTGGTTTGCTTACTGTTTACACAAACATATTTGATATCGATCGTACGTTTTTCAGGTACGTTTCTTGATCGTAACTCTCTCTAGTTTCCTATTCAGTCAGTTGTTCGCCAGAACTTTGTCGTAGGTCATTAACAACAGAATTTATATGCGGGTTGTTTGTCCGTGGTCTACTGCTTTGTTCCGTCATTTTCTAAACGTTTCGTTTCAGCCGTCCACCGGAGGCTTTCTTCATTAGCAACAAAGTTTAAAGTTTTCGACTAAAGGGTAGAGGGCCGAACGTACCCCTAACCGATGTAAAAATGTAGGCAGGGCTACCTTCTAGTGGCATCAGACCGCTGGACAAAAAAAAAACTTTTTAATGGATTATAACTTACTTTTTAAGGGCTTCACTTTTGTGGCGACTAATATAAAGGTTTATATTTTTTATGATTTAGATTTTAATATCTGTTACTAAATACATCTACTCATTATTATATAAATCATTAATTCGGTTGGGCGCCAGAGCAGAGTATCCCAGGGTTTATTAATAAATAATAAATCGTTCCGTTCAGATACTAATATTCTATATTATTCCATTCTTATTACAAACAAGGCATCTGACATTTTATCATAAACATTATGATTTCTAATATAACATTATTGATTAATACACATTTTACTACTAACTTCAAAGTATTATTATTCTTCAAGATTTACTATTATTTACGTATTCTTCAGTTAACGAGCCGCAATATTATATTCTATTCATATGACATATATATATATATATATATTTTCAATACTTTAATTTATATATAACATAATATTTCCTTAACTAACATAACTTTTCTTAATAATTATTATCTGCAGTACTCGACTCGTACTAGAATGCTATTCCTATGATATTTCGTTTAATTCCCTTAATTATACAATGATTCTACTAACTACCCTTTCTAGTATGTCATATCACATAAACTGAATCGTTAGTATCTGAACAAGTGTGGGTCTTTTGAGAATGAGATGAGTTATACTTATGGTAGATATTAATTTCTATGTTTGTATATTAGAATTGCGAATTGTTAAGATATTATATGTTACTTGTTTGCCGGATTCCAGACTCTGATTAGTTGCTCTACGTTGCTCATTACACTTCACTTTCACTAAACATAATTGATTATCACTTCTTAAACTTGAACAACAAACTCGCGTTGTACTTAACGTCACGTACATAAAATAAATATACTTTCTCAATTCAACTTTATGCGCACATATGAAATATCTTCCTAATAGGCTACGTACTTCACGCGCACTTATGACATATCTTCATACTACGTACTTTACGCGCACTAATAAAATATTCTTCTTTGTACTTTAACGTGTACTACTTTTATTTAGTGAGCTAATCTATACGTTTTAAAACAAACTATTATGACGTTCCGTTATAACTATATTATTGAAAGCTTGTACAGAGTAACGCAGATTTCCCGTGCTTGTCTTGAAATTGAAACTTAAAAAACTTTTCTTTTTTCCACTTGGTTCTCTCTTTTTATAGTTTTTCTACTGATTCCATCACCACCGTCCTGGTTGATGATACTCTCATTGGCCAGGGTTTGAAATATTCCCCGGTTTGAATTCTCCATTCCTGTCTCGTTATTTTCTCGCGCGCTGAACTGACGCTATTGCTTATTGGTCAAACAGTGCGAGCACGTAGTTTTTACAGCGTGGTCGCTTAGATAGCTAAAAACGACGCTACTTTCTAAAATCGCAATAAATATTGGAGTGTCATCTTTTGTCTTCTGAAGGACACCGACCGGCTTTCATAACGGTACTTGCCCGTTTTTTGCTGTTTCTGATACACAAAACATTTTATGCGTTTATGACATACTAGGTACAGCTTTCTATTCTATATTTATTTCGGCTGGCGACAGACTGTCGGCGCACAGGCCTCACCCTGTTTATTCTTATTCTACATATTACTTATATATATGTGTATTACACATTCATATCCTACCATATTTCTATAATTATTATTAATAAATGAGTTTTTTATTTATATATATATATTGTGCATATACTGAATTAATTTATAACGTTCCACAGTAACGTTACAGGATTTACTCAAATGCTACTAAAGATGTACTATCCATTAACAATATCAATAATTAGAAATACACATCGGTTTATAATTCTCACGCAATTACAGTTGTGAACAAGATCACAACAACTAGTGTGGTTTTCCTCATACAGTTTTTTATCCTAATTCATTATATATACTAACATGCGTCACCCAATATAAAACTCTTTACAACTCCTGCGTAATTTGGGTCAATGAAATATGTGCGTTAATGACTAGGATGTTTCCACGTGACGTCTCACACGTAGACTTCTGTCTATATATATCGCTGGACACTTCAAAGTGTTTAAATACAATTTCTTTCTAAAAATAGAATCGTTTTCTGGTACAATGGGACTCATGACTAAGAACGCTAAAAAAGTATGCTGATAATAAAATAAAATTAAATTAAATAAACAAGTACTTTACAATTGTATGTGGTTGTGTGATTCGAGTGTCCACTGATAAATTCTGCACACATTGTATGGTAAGCGAGTGCTGTGAAACTTTCCGTTTGCACGCCCATTTCGGACTAGCGGCAGACAAGCGTCTGACTCCTGTTGTAGGCCTATACCACGATTCAAAAATGAATTTTACTGTACTACGACTGAAAACGTGAAACTTCATCTCTAGTACGCTGGTACTTGGTATATCTTGCTGGCAGACTTGACAAACACTTTATTTGGTGGTATATCTTCTTCGTACCTTCAAAATGGCAACACTGACGGTAATGCTACGAATGTGATTTTTTTTTCAAATAAGGTTTTCGTATACCGTTCTGAAATTTTCCACTTCTCTCACGAATGTGTTTAATTTTGTATATTCAGTTTCAGTTTCTCTTTTTTTACATCTAAAGAGAAAAATTAACAATGTTAATAATTAAAAAAAATAATAGTATTAATAATGATAATTTAAAAAAATTAAAAGAAAAATTCAGATGTTTTGTGTTTGCAGTGAACATGGGAACAGCTTAAATTCTTCATATGACAACGTAGATCTCTGAAACTGACACCTTGAACCTCTTAAAATTGCCTTGCTGCTTTCCAAAGTGCTACAGTCCTGAAATCTACGTCGCCCCTACGGAAGAGAACTCTTACAGTGATGGGCGTCGGTAGTAAATGTTGCAGCGGTCACATCATTTATAGATAGGCCTACTTGGGAAAAAAAACTCGAATTTACGGGAAAATTACTTCTCCCAACACAAACGAAAGACTCGAAATTTAATTACGCCTATCTCTTTGTAAATATCATCACTGTGGGGTTGTATATTTCAGTATCAGTTACATCGGGCTTTCAATTATCACGCATACATTACAACCGTATACTGCAACTGTATCGTTCAATATACAAGCCCTGACTTGTACCCACGAATGTTATTCACGTTAATGTTTAAAATTTGTTGAGTCAGCTATTACTATTATTATTTTTCTTGTTATTGTTGTTATTATCACAATCATCATCACCGCCATTTATTGTTATTGTTTTTCGTACAGTTTGAGAGTCTGAATACACAAACAACACAATTGTTGTGTAGACAATGGCGCCCTGCAATGCTAAGGGGGTCCACACAAAATGTTACGCTTCAGAAGTTTCATAACTCGTCTCAACTTCTTTTATAAACCTTAATACAGAAATTTTTTTTAAATAACATGATTAACTGGAATTTCCTTTCTCTTTAAAGTACTAGGTTGTCCAATTCAGGGGCGAACCTAGGGGGGATGTAAAAAATATATTTCCCCCCCCCCGAAATCCGAAAAAGTTAAAATATGGACCAATAAATGTTAAACTGGTTCCCTGTTTTTTGAAATGTAATTAACTGTCTTTCAAGTTTTGTCAATTTTAAAAAATTACTATTTAGATCAATTACAAGTTTAAATAATCTACAATAATAGGCCTTATTCTCAATAATAAATATAACAGATGAAAAGAAATGGTGAAAAATGAAAAGAAGTCGAGTTGAAAGAGAATAGGACATGATTTTCCGCTGGTTATAAGCAACTTGAAGTAGGCCTATATGATGCATGTGGCGACGTGCTTTACACTATGCTTGAGACCTGTCAGCTGTTTTATTTAATTCCGCAACGAAGGAACTGTTTACTTTTATTCGCAGTTGGTCGTAAACAGAGGCCTATGAAAAAGACAGGCCATGGAGCGTACGACGATTTTTGAAGTCGCGTGATGTTAGGAGTTGAACAATTCCAGTGTTATCCTATGTACTCGCGTAATTAACGCACTTTATTTGACAAAAGTTTATTTAAATATTTCTGATTTTTAAAATTAAACATATAATGAATCATGTGTAATCCACATATTTTTTTAAATATCAAGGATCAAAAAACACTTATTTATCAAAGTATACAGTAATATTTATTTCTTCGTTTTTTTTACCTTTCTTTCTTTTTATATTTTTCCTTTTGATGAAGACTGACAATCATTATATTTTTAACAAAATTATTTAACACTATTTTACATGGTGTAAAATTTATATCTACAACCCTGTTATACAAATTTATATCCACAGTATTTATATACACACTGTTAAACCTCACTTTCTTAATTTTAACATTCTGTTTAAAGTATATATATGCCACATAAATGTATTATTAAGCTTCCAAGATAAACTGTAAGCCTATCTGATGTTTGAATTGATTTTAATGAAATTAGTGAATTACAGCTATTATTTACCCATTAGTTTTAATTTATTGATACGATTATCATTATAAGACAAACAATACGCTAAGAAAACGATATGTGGTTAAAAAAAAATCCCCCCAAATGAAATGCTAGGTTCGCCCCTGGTCCAATTTAAACTTTGAACTCAATGTTTATTCTTTGAAGCGTACCAACTGATCATTGCATCTATAATTTGTCACTCAACTAATATTTCACTAATTTCTTTTGTTAAGTTAGACAAACCGGTTTATAGCGTCATTGTTTAATACTACGTTAGAGATGATTATACCGAGTAAGAAATACTCTTTCGTTGTATAGAAATAACTTTGTTAAAGATAAGCAAATTCCTACAAAAAAAATAAAATAAAATAATGTAGGAATCAAGTCAAGTCACAAGAAATTGATGAGTATGTAGTAAGTATATGAAACAAGTTTACAGTTTTTCGTACATTACATTCAAATTTATGTCTGGGGTTTGATCAATTTTCTTTGTTACTTGTAGATATTTCAAGTTGGCTATGTCCAATTTACAGCATACCAACAACAAGGGGGCCATTTGTGTTAAAATCCTGAAATTATTTTCACTTTGCTCAACACCCTCCCGAAATTAAAATTATGAGAAACAAAAGAATGAGGTAGCTATATGTCCTTATAGAAACATACATAGCTTAATCTTTTGGAAAGAGTAACGTATTCGGTACAGTGCCGGATTTACCACTAGGCCGAATAGGCCGCGGGCCGCAAGCTACAGATATACTTTTTTTTAACAGAAGTATTTTTATAAAAGTAGGAGGCACTTTTATTTAATTAAGTATGATTTTTTTGAAGTTAAATGATCAATTTTGTTAATACTATAAATTGAAGACAGTTCTTATTTAAATATTGCGCGCTTATTTTTAAGACGTTGGCATCTTAAAAGAGTTTTCTTTTTAATATTTATAAATTTTCCCGCAACATTTTTTGCGTATGTTTTCCTCGACATTAATTCCAATAAGCTACAAAGTCACTGAATATTAGTTTACCATTAGCTAGTTGTATCTTTAGTCAAAGAATAAAAAAAAATCTAGACCTATTTTTTAATTTTATAAAAATTATAAGAAAAAAATTAATTTAATGTAACTAGACAATAAAATAGAAATTTTATGTTAGATTTCTGAATAAGCTTAGTTAAGTTACTCTACTTAAAAAATTAATTAATTTGCTCAATTCTTTTGCATGGTTCTTAACATTTTCAAAAAGTTTGCTAAATGAAAGCACGCTTTTTTATAGTAGCCTATTGGTTTCCAATATGATAGTATTAATCTGACATCAGATCACTTCTACAGTACATACATTACTTCAAAGTCACAGCCGGGGGGGGGGGGGGGGGGCTCAAGAGAACGTAGCCTAGGGTCTCAAAAATCTTAAATCCGGCACTGCTTATGTAGAATATGTTTCATTCAAAAAATGCCAATAATGGAATACGACGGGGAAGTAGCGAGCTGTTCTCAGCACCGTTGAGAGTTTGTTCTGTTAAGAGTATAATTAGAATGGAGGTGAACTGAAAATTAAAAATGTGTGATTTTTGAGCCTCCTTTAACCAACAGTAATGAGTTCTGTCCGCAAAGTTAGTCCTCAATATTTGACTTTACAGAATGAATTTGCACAAGTGATAATGTCTTCACAATACTATACTGTTTTCCAATAAGTCATAGGAAACAAGGGAAGGGGACTATAAGAAACAAAATTAATTTCTTTCAGTTCATAATTATCCTTGTTTTACGCTGTAAAATATCCCAGGCAACGAACTTCGTTTCAACACATTTACAGTATCCAACAATTGATTTACTAACAGCAACACGAGAATTTATTGACAATTTCGTATTAAAACAAGGTCAAAACAACACGACACAGACGAAATTTCAACGGTATTTTAGCGGAAGTAAAAGAAACTGTTACAAACTTAAAAATAATCTCAAATTTCAAAGTTCGGCGCTAATGCCTTGCAAAAGTTTTTCAATGAGTAGATAAACGGATATATTACAGAAATATGTTGCAGAGAATTTGTACTTAACAAATGTACGGGCACTATTATTCAACAACAAACAGCACTCTGTGAAAGTATACCTACTCTCGTATTCTGGAGTTTAAAACAAGCAAATTGTACGGGGTCTACTGACGTAATATACGCCTAATCTGTTTGAAACTACGATATTTTAATTTTTTGTGGACAAAGTCAATTGTTTGTATGTAGCAACTAGGGTCTGAAAATATTTAAGGATAATTTTTAATTCTGTTTATATAGTTTCGGTGCTTTCATGTGTGTGTGACGTGCTATGATAATTTTTAATTCTGTTTATATAGTTTCGGTGCTATCATGTGTGTGTGACGTGCTTTCAGCTTCTGACGTTTGAAGAGGCCTTTCGGGCGCGCGAAAGGAAGCGTCAGCCGTTTGTTGGCGCCTTAACTTCGTTTTAAGGGCGAAACGTCATCGTTACTCAACCTTTTACCCTATCGGTCTGTAATTAGGAATGAAGTTCCATGTTTCCGTAAAATAATCGTTTACACAATCCTCGTGAGTGCCTAAAATCCGATGTCACTTCAGAACGGCAGTACTTTGTTAGCTATACAGTAAGAAAGTAATATTTCATCTAAAAATCCGATTTACAATTAACGTTACCGTCGGTGTGTACTCTCGTCTTCTACAATGTGACAAATCTACGCTTACACCACGCACTTTACCCAAACCTTTCAACTGTCCAAATATAAAAAACTTATTTCTGACGTATGGCGAAATTTTTAAATTCTTATTACTTAAACATTTTCTGCTACTGCTTAAATAATCTGAACTTTAACGATATCAAAGTGAGCACGCGAGAAATGTAATAGTTCATTTAAAAAGATAATTTAATGCGTTCAATACCGTTTTTAGTTAACAACTGAATTAACATTTATTCCGATGACAAAAGGGCTTTCAGCATAATGTGATGGAGTTGGGGCAACACATTAGCGACATCGGGCAGTGGGTATAGAGACAATAATAACTATGTAAAATAAATAATAAATAACTTAAAATATTCAACATACATTTACGTCTATTATTAAATCACCAACGCCATTTACAATCTTTTTTCTTAATTTATACACAACTCTTTTCAACAAACACACTCTCTCACTCTCTCTCTCTCTCTCTCTTGCGCGCGCACGCACATGACGACATGTCTATTGAGCTTCAAAAAAACAAACTGCCGGTACATTTTACGTTGATCCAGCCTTCCGTACGTCATGGAATATTCCCACATGCGACGACGACTTGCCAAGGCCAATGTGAAATTAGCAAGGCACTGGCTGTTTGTACATTCCAATTAAATTAACAATTCCGTTATCAGTAAAGTAAATAATTGATGCAACTTACCTCTAGAGAAAGTGGTCTGGGTGTACTGTAACATGCCCCCATTACATTTAAATACTTTGTTCATTTATGTTTATGTTATTAGAAAGGTAGAGAAACTGAAATTTAGACACATTTTACAAATGCGAGTCACAAATAACATTTACATTTCTTTCCATGACAACTAAAATATTATTCGATAACAAATGAAATAATTACATAATTTATTGCAGGCCAAACTCCGCCAAGCAAACGTAAAATATTTACTTTACCAGTTCACGTCAGTTAATGTTAGTAATACAAACAGAAACGCACAAAACGTAACAAAGACAATATAAGCCAATGTTAATAAAATTTCATACTTATTTGTATGCTAACCAACTTGTCCCAAAGTATTACTATGGAAATGCTTTTCAGGCTTGTAACACAAACGCCGAATTGCCTGCCGTCGCTTATTTAATTGAGATTTCTGCCATTTTCTTTTTCTTGGTGAGCACAATAAAACACGAAAATATCTGAGGCTCGTTGCAAATGTGTGTAAGACAGTTTCTTAGGTTACGGCCAGGTCAAACCGTTTACAAAACAAAATCTTGGGAGGAAAATACTTGCCCTACACTATAAGAATTTGCGTTACTTAACCTTGCATTCAGAAAAAGTAATGTGAATACCATGTACAACTGTACATAAAATGTTAAAATAATTATTTAAGTTATGGAAATAAACACCTGTTTTCACTTATTAAGTAACGCAAAGTATTGTTACGACGGTCTCACCGACCTTCGTATGGGACGAAAAATTCTTCGACACAATCATTAATATTCAAAACTAATTTGAAAATAACACCGTGTAATACTGTACGACTTAAACGGAATATTTCCAAGGTGACCGTGCGAATTTCGACGGCAAATTTCTCGTTATAAAATTCTGTAAATATACGATTTTTGCCTGTATGGAGCATAAAAATGTGTAGGAACATAATATATAATAAGAAATATGTCGGAGGTATAATACTCGTGACATCAAGAGTCGATTGTCCCCACTTTGCGTCTTATCATTATCCAGATTTGTTGAGTAGTGTTTGACCTCAATTATTAATAGTTAACACCTAATTTTGTCAAACAAATAGTGGTGACTCCAAGAACTCTCTATACCACTAAATCAGCTACAAACATCTACAAATGTTATGTCGGTCTTGGCAACTGTTGGTTTCTTCTTTATACTAGCCAGTCTTTCAATTACTTCCTTACTGGCCTTTCTATACGGGAGTTTAATGATACAGGATCTATAAGTGTACGACTTTTGAGGGTTGAGCGGGGATACATCACTGACGTCTTAATACGATCCCAAGTAACATGTACAGTCTCAAACGAAATATAATTTAAGTTCCTTTCTCAAGTTACGGAAACGTCTGTGAATGAACATTATCTAACATCCAAATTACAACACAACGTAGTTTACCACGTAACAAAGAAAGGAATAAAACGCTTTCCATTAGCAAAATACCAAAGAAATTGCATCAGTTCTGCCCTATGATGAAACATCTCCAATACATGCGACTGTACTCTCAGTTTTTGCAATAATTGTAGACAGTCTGACACATACTTTATTCAAACACCAACAAATAGTAATGATATTTTTTTTTCCTTTCACTTAGTGTCAGGTGCATTTCTTCCATCCATGATTTTTTTAAACTGAATAATAAAAAACAAAACAAAGATTATACATATGGAACACTTGTAATTTCTGGATAATCCACAATGACTGAAAGCTGAAATATGTTAAGTCATGAACTAATGTTTTGTATGTACCGCCATATTAATTGCAACACCTGGACTTACTATCACTACCGCAACAGTCTAGGCAACGGATCAGCTTTTTCCGAGAACATTGAGGAGTGAATTCACCTTGGGAAAGGTCACCTTGACGTGCGCCACACCTTCTAATGCGCATGTGTACACACAATCAATACAGATAGCGCGAACCGACATGACGTCACTACAAGCCATTGATCTTATACGTGAACACGTAGCCTTCAATGCAAACATGTGTGGAAACTGTTGAAAATTTGTGTTTACTAACAAAGGCAGCTGTTGTTTAGAAGGAGACTATAGGTATGAATGTGATTTCATCGTCCCACACCACAACCTGGGCTGAGAAGAAAGTATGTATAACGAACGCGGTATTCGGCCGACTATTGTAACGATCTAAAATGAAATCCTTTATGTGAAACATCCGACAGATACCGTATTTACTTTTCACAACTGCGTGTTCAGAAAGCACTGAGCTATTATGGAAACTATCATGTCGGAATCGAATACAAAAGATGATACATAATATGATTCAACAATGCAAACCGCAGATGGTAGACTAGTACGAAAACGGACTGTGTCAACAAATATTTGCAACGAAACCCTAGAGGTAAAAAAAATCAAAAAAAATCCTCGTCTGAACGTGAAGAAATATAAACTTAACAAATGTGGTTCTCACTTTGCATTCAAAAGTAAATCGCCTTTGCTATGAAAATACGCCTTTTTTAATTTTTTGCTTGTGTGTAGCCTAACAATAATTGCCAGGGAAAAAGATTTTTGCTTGCCTAAGAGACGTTTTTTTTTGGTAGGTAGCTCTAACTGGAAGAAGTTATTACAAATATAAATATTTGGGTATTTGACAAATTACATGTACACAAATCAACAGAGTCGATGTACTGAGCAGAATGATCACACTTGTTCGTAATTTCCAAGCATTTGTAAAAACTACAATATCAATTGAACCGGATTTTTCCGGTTCTGTCAACCATTCAAGACGTCTGGCGAACAAGCACGCCTCATGTTTAAAAGTACGTAGGCTACTTTCCGGAATACTGTTACACGATGAAGGGCAACGGAGTGGCTAGCTGTTCAATTCATACAGTATCACTATTCTAGTAGAAAATTTTGTATTATTGGTGAATCAACAAGGTAGACATGATGTAGAGGGTAAAATGCTACAAGGGTGGCCTGATCGGTTTAACCTTGTAAGAACGAGGTCACTTCCGCGTCACACCTCGTGGCCTTCCACACAGTAACTGCGCAAAATACACTCACGTACTGCCGCGCACGCGTTGTAGAATCTAGAAAATGAAATTAATTTCGGCTTGAACGCCTTTGGTCTCTTAAAAGCTAGAAATTCTCTACACAAATGCACAATTGGCACAAATGGTTTTAACGTGCATCTCCGCATGGTCTCGTCTAATAACAAATTGCACTCGATACAAAATAAGCTTTTTTGAGTTACTGGCTTAAAACTTGCCGTTAACTGGGTATTAAGTGTGTTTGGAATTAAATATTCACTTTTGACAATATCTGGGTGAAGTGCTAGTTTTATTGTATACGGTCACAGAAAAGGCAAGTGGCAATGCAGACGGCGGAACATGACCGGTTAGACGAGGGGCTCGCCTGCATGCCACACCTCCCTAACCTTGCCAACTTACTACACTTACGCATACCGTATTCATCGGTATTGTTACGTAAGTCTTCGGCTATGGTTAAAATACTTTGGTAACGCATTTTAGGCATTACGCAGTCATACTGAATACAAACAAATTAATGTTGACTCTCTTCCACGTCAATTGTTTGGATAGTAGACGGTGATTTAATTACGTGGAATACAATAGCCACTATCGCACCAATCAGAAGGAACAATTGAATTGTTGACACTTGGGATCTACAGATGTATATTTTAACAGAGCTGACGTCAGCATACTAATTCGTTTTATATACTACATTCGCTAACTGTAGAACCGTTAGATAGAACAATTTTTGTGTGTACATTGACTCTACTTTTCACTGTAGAACAAAAACTGATACTATAAAGCAGTTCTATTATTTTCTAGATTTGTGCGAAATTTTAATAACTGAAGTTAAATTTTCAGTACGTTTGCTTTTTTCTTAATACTTTTTACTGCACCATGTAAGTACAAACGTTGCCTTTAAACTTAATTACGTCATATACAAATTATACAACAAAATAGTCCTTAATTAACTATGTATACCACTACAGACTCGGGTCACAAATTATTATGGCCTAAACTAGTTTTTGCTCCGTTGAGCTTCGTCAGAGGCGGTAGCGTTATTATACTTAATAACAACACACACTTTATGGACAACAAAATCCAGGAAATACTCGGTGACACTGATAAGTGTAGGTTTATTTGATAAGTGGAATTCACGTTCGTGAAAGTTAACACCGTAGATATTTAATCCAGACTTATTAAAGAAATTAAATCATACTTTATTTAGGCAACTGCCAATTACAAATGTTATTGCAATTACAAACGTTCAGAGTTACAAATTTTTCGTTTCACTTTGAATCCATGTAGGTAGGCGTAAAGAACCACATAGGTTGCAAAAGAAGCATAATTGTTTGTTTGTAGAGTTGGTAACAAAACATAACTAATGCAAATATTTCTAGTTGTGGTAACATTCATTGGTTCAGCAAATAAAAACAATAAAATGATAAACTACCGAAAGCCCAAGGCGGTACTTAGTTTTGCTAACAAATGCGCAGTACTGTAGCAGCAATACTACCGTGAGGCACGTATACTGATGACACAAATTTATTCTACACGACTGAATAATAAACATATATAATTTAAATCATATAGAAGGTAGTAAATAATTTACAGAATCTATGCACTTTACCTCGTTGGACACAGATTCGTGACCACATTCTTCATCAGCGTTATTGACGTCGAGTTCGCAGTAACATGAGCAAATTTTGCTCAGTATTTCGTTAGTCGGTCTCATAATTTCAACTAGTTAAAGTTATGACACTTACTGGAGAACCAGATAAGCGACTACTTCGGTTTTGTAGGTTAAGCTCCCACCACTACATATTACTTATGGCTCCCCTCTCTTTTGACAAGTCGTGCATATGATAAAAATTAGCTTTGCAAATTTCCTTATTAAAATTGCACCACCGTTTCCTACATGTTCAAAATGAAAGTACGTAATGGCGGTTAGGGAAATAAATTTTAAAATTATCCTCATTTACATAATAGCGTTGGTTTACTTGGGAAAATTTCATCTTTGCATTGGGTTTTCTACCAAATTGTACTAAAATTATGTCGGTTGCAAAATTGTAATTTCCTTTCCTTCACTCTTCAATTTTTGTTTAGTGAAGTCGAGGAATGACACATGGAAATCTTCTGAAAGCGTTATAATTGTCTATTACAATACATGTAGGCCTATTAAAACAATGAGCAGTATCTTAGTTAGGGGTCATAATATTGTCTTAGTACATTCTGTATGTGTGTGTGTGTGTGTGTGTGTGCGCGCGCGCGCGCGCGCGTGTATTATAAACTGCACCTATTAAAGTGATCATTCGATTATTTATAGTTTATCAGCACTTATTAAGCATAATGCAGTTTGGGATTAGGTGTTATTTCTTCGGGTTCGTTTATTTATCCAATGTATTATTCCAGGTACAACTGAAATTAAAATTTTCTGTTTTCGGATATACCATTCAGTTAATGAAGCGCTCCGTGTGTTTAAAACTTGCTACAACTTGTCATGTAGTAGTTAGTCGGCCTCGTTTCAGTTTAATATTTGTTATTTTATATTGGTTCTTTTATCTGTAATAGAATCAGAGCAACTTCTATCGTATTAGATGTCGGTACCATTGCGATGTATTCATTGTTCTACATAGGACAATACGACTTTCAATGGCGATCGTTGATTCGATCGATATTGCACGTACTACTCAGCGTTTTTGTCATTTCTTCAGTTCACAGTTTTGTGTCGTCTTTATTAAATAATCGGATATATGGTGGCCTCCGTTGCGGTTTAGGATGCCGGTTATACAGAAAACCAGTTCCGATTCGAACACATGACATTTCTTGTAACTTCTCAACTGTTCTTTACAAGCATGCGTTAGAATAAAATACTGCGGTATAGACGTCAGTTTTGTGTTCCAGAAGATAGACAGTACAGGTGGGCCGATATACCTATAACAGGTATTTTGGAACGATATTATTGTGGAACGGACTGAAAAGTTGAAATACCTGTTCCGATTCAATCCACCTACACAACTAACGAGTAAACAAGTACACAACAAGTAAACGAGTACTACGAGTATTAGGAATATTATGGGTACCCAAGTAACAACAAGTAAACGAGTACAGGTACTACAAGTATTAGGAATATTAAGAGTACACAAGTACGAAGCCACGTTTTGGTGCTGTTTCTGCGTATCTATACTATAGGCCCTACTCATATGTTTCGTTCAGAATATCTCTATGCCAAAGAGAAGAGCTGTTTTTAAGAAATTAAAAAAATTCTTACTGATGTTACATTTATTCTCGTGTGTTATACAGATATATAATACAGATTACAACAACAAATTATATATTATACTAGTCACCAACTTGGTAAATTTTGAAAAAGCGAATTATATTGTGTTATAACTTACAGAGAGGCTGATACGCCGTATCATACTTTTGTGATTTCGGAGATGATTTTAACTTCACTGGCATATCTCATGTAAATTTTTCTGACATTCTTTGTTGTGCTATTACGTGCACTCAAAATGTCATTCCCTGAGTTTCGCAACTGATTTGTCTAACCAAAATGGAATCAATAATTTAATATTAAATCTATGTCAGTTTGTTTACTTCTAGTGAAAACCTAAATTAGTAGTATTCCCAAAGGGAGATAGGTGTATAAATTCTCTTGTTTCTTATTTTATTTTAAACAGCAACAGCTTAATAAAATCACATTGTAAACTAACACTGTTAATACTTTTAGTTTCAATTTATTTCTTATAACAAATTATATAATACAGGTATATGTATAATAAGTAAATAATAACAGGTATTTGTACATGTTAGTTTTTTGGAACGGTACCGTTTGTACCTGTTATTTTCAAATACTAGTTTAGCACACCTCTAATAGACAGACAAAAGTGGGTGGGTGCATTATCCATGAAGTGTTTGCATTTTCCCGGGTGCAGTTTCATTCGGTGCAGCAGGATGAGGAAGTCCCTATATTGCATGATGAGTTTGTTTTTATTACTTTTTGTTTGCATCCAAGCAACAGTTTAGATTAACAAATCTAATCAGTAATGAAAGTTCAGGAAATAGGTCTAACATATGTTTGACATGATTGGCAGGCCGCCGGTATTTAAAAACATTAAGTAATGACTAATAATCTACTCGACCTACAGAAATTCTGAAAAGTTTCAGAAACGTAAATAGTGGAAAGTATGCCAAATACTGTAAATTACGTCCATATTAACGCTATACAGAAGAAGCAAAACATCTAAAGTTTACCGATGGTCACACTGCGACTACTTCGTACAATTTATACAGTAGCTACTGAAGAGACGTGGTACGACCTCGGTATATTAGGCTGCAGATATTAGATTCATTCATTTGTTCCCAGATTCTTCCCAGAAATTATTCATTCCTGTTACCCTATGACCCGTTAAATGTTTCCAGTATTTAATTTTGTTCATTAAAAGTGATTTATTTTTAACTTTACTTGCAATCCATGTACTTTTAAAGGCTGTTACACAAATTATATCACGTGTAGTTTGTTCTCTCTCTTTCACTTTAATTTCTTTGGTTAAACGACAAAGTTGATGGCATACTTACGATTAAATAATTTCATGATGAGTTCATTAAGTATACAATACTTTTTAACAAAAAAGTTCATTAAAAAAGGTACTTCATTACCAAAAAGGTACATGTAGGTCTACTTCATCATATGCAATGATATGAATGCATTACAATTCAATTGTAATGTAGTTTTACATTTTAATAATGATATCAATAGCCTATTTCTGCTCATTGTCTAAAAAACGGGATATGTTTACATCACTGTATAAAAAAAAAGTAAATATGTGCACTGGAAACAGAATCTCAGAGACGTTTCTGAAATTACAAAGTCGGTAAATGGGTTACAACTCACTCGTTGTGGGGTCTTTAAATCGCTGTATAGTAGCTTAAATTGAGTTGGAACATGATTGGTTCGGTCGTCATTCTAAATTAGTTTCAAATCTGTTCAACTGGAAGAAAAATAGTTGTTGGATTCATGGGAGATGTATTTGCTCTAAACAAGGAAGGTAGCAGCCATGCGGACACCATAACTTTTCATAATTACTAAAATGACTGAATGAAAGACATCTTTATAAAGGGAGAACCCACTGTTTCATGTGTTCACTGTCCTGACAAAAAATGTATAATAACCTGTTTGTATTTTGTTTCCAGAATAACAGTTTCATTCTTTTGTTTTCAATCTAGCGAATTCTTTGTAATCAAATTGTCAGTAATCACACAGTAGTGTATGGCATTAACAAAACAGTATATGCCTTATCTATTGACATATACTAGGTAACAGCCTGCAAGGCTCACAAGGTGACAGGACTCCAGTTCACTAGGACCCGCATAAGATTTTAAGCTTTGAATTGTAGTATCACACCTTTTAATTTTCATACTATTATTTCAAATACATTTACTTTTATTTTAATAAGTTAATCTCTATTTTCTTGTCAATTTTATTTTTTTTAAGTCAAGTACCGAATATTGGTATTCTTAAATATTAACACTGTGATAAACAGTGGCAATAGGTGTATTAATTTATCAGTAAATTAATTTCTATTAAGAATAAGAAATATTAACTTTTTATGTTCATATAATTAGTACAAATTTATTATTTTGCTAATTGTAAGTATAACACTATATCGACTTGGAACAGAAAGTTTATTTTGCACATGAGTATCCTGATTTACACGTATCAGCAAAATTCATAACAAATTTTAAAGTATAGATGAGGTCATTTTTAATTTATTCTCAGAAATATTGTATATCTTTAGGCCTGTGGGATGTTCAGATAGAGGTACTGGTATAAACAAGTAGATAAGTAAATGCGTATATACAAATTAAATAAATTTCCTTTGTAAATATGTGTATATTTTAATCTGTGTGTGTGCGCATGCGTGCGTGCGCGTGTGTTGTGTGTTTGCTCAGATTATTCTTGTATATATTTTTTATTATTATTAATAACAAATAAAACTTTTTTAAAAATATTTTTTGGAATACATAACAAATGGAATATATATATTTTTAACAAACATAAATTTTAACCAAAATAAAATATCTATTTTAGAAAATTCTACAAAAAACAATAACAATAATTAATAAACATAAAACTAAAACTTTAATCGAAGAAATAGAAAATGCTAAAAATCATTTGGAAGAAAATATACAAGACAATAAGAACAATTTAAGCAACTGTAGGAGTAAATTCAATAACAAATCTGAAAAACATCAAAATAAAAAACATTCACAAATAATAAATTATATTATAAATAAATAAATAAATAATAATGCAACTATAATCAAAGCTGATAAAAAATGATGATAGTTTAAACTATCAAAACACTGTAAAATAAAAAAATTAAAAAAAATACATTCTTGTAAGAAAATTAATTACTTTAATTATTAATAATAATTTAATGTTATATATATACATATAAATATATCTTCACAATAAAAAAGGAATATACAAAACTGAATGTCTGGATTCCAATAAATTTTATGTATACCAGTAGAATAAAAAACTCCTCAATAGATTCCTTCAGCAACTCAATGTATTTTTAAAACCAAATATTTACAAATCTAATTTAACCACACATGGTCTAAATAATAAACATCAATTTCCTGACATTCAAAATATGAAATTAATTCAAAAAATCGGTATGGAGAACCATACATGACTTCCATGTTCTCAGATTATACCATATATAAAATCATTTGGTACTGCCTTTATGCGTACCCGCAGTTATTTCGATAATGCAATTTTTGGGCTTAGATATGTAGTGAATATCGCACATAATTTTATGTAGTGAAAGAATTATATAAATTTTAATTTTGTATGTTGCAAAATAGTTGGCTGGTGATTGCAATTGATTTCGTTTGTCATTTTTTAATGGTAAATGACTGTAGTAGTAATTTATCACCAGGTCGTGGCTGTGACACCAAAAATTGATTATGTTAGGTTAACATGAAAACTGAAATTATACATGGAAACCAACACGAGTGTAATGTAAAACTATTTTTTTTCTAAAACCACGAAAAACCCAACTCGAAGTAAGGCGGGAGTGGCCCAAGGGTCAACCTATTATAGGCCTACATCTCACTTTTTTGTGGCAGAACTCGTTTTTTTTGGTAAAATTCGTTTTCCGACAAGTACTCGTTTTGTGACTAACAAAAAACAAACCGTATATATTCGTACTCTGTGAAACAAACATCCATTATGTACAATTTGTAGAGCATATGTTGTCATTCCTTAATACAGTGTTTTTTGTTTTTTCATTAACCATAAATATTTGTATTTTTCATTTTGTATGTGCTGTTGTTTTTTCCAATTTGTAAACTTAAAAACGTTAGGTTCTTTATTTTATGTGTTACTCTGTTATACGCATTGTATTACACGTTTAATGTTATGTTTTCTCAACCACAACTTTTATTTATTTTAGCAGTAGGCCTAAACTAAAAACCCAAAACCATTATTACCTAACTAACAAATGAAAACAACGTGTATTTTTGCTTTACATTAAGAAATAGGGCAATTTACAATTAGTACACTTCTTCTTTTCCACACCGTAATATATCGATACAATCGCATATTAAAGACATAGAAATGTATTGCAGGTACTCATACAGTTTCAATCATTTACTTGAATTCGGTTCGATAATTCCTAAAAAAAATATAGAATTTTGTCAAAGTGAAATAAAATGTTTCCATAGAAACTACTTCTTTGTTGTCAATAACGTAGTACACATATAAAACTTATAAAAATTATCTCCTTCCTCATCAACTACCATTTTAATTTATAGAAAATTACCCCCCCCCCTCAACTACCCTTTTCATTTATAGATATTTCATCTACGTTTCTACAGTGGATTATTATGACCTTCTTTTAAGGATACTTTATTTATCAAAATTAAGCACTTTACTCTTGTTAAAACGTAAAAGGTTGCAGGTAAACTACCCCTTCCCCTTAAACGATCTTCACCAAAATCAATAGGCCTTGAGTCCTCTACAATTCAGAACTGTATGCAAAAAATTATTTGATTCTGTTTAAATCTGCGGCAGTTACGTTTGCCATAGAAAAAATTCTACACACACAGACACTTTTCGAAAAATGACTTTTTTCATGTTTTGATGGTAGTACAATCAGAATCTGCCATTATCTTAAACACGATTTTTTTCGCCATGACCATACTTCCATTTCCTTATGGAACATGGAAGTAAAAATACAAAAATGCCAAAAATTTGAGAAAATCTCAATACTTACAAACATAATAACAAATTCTACATAGGCCAGACAGGACGTAGCTTCAAACAAAGATACACTGAACACACAAAGGCACTCCACTCCACTACAGAATCCACCTTTGCAAACCACCTCATTGAAGCAAACCACACATACAAAAATATCGACAATAACATGAACATTCTACACGAACACACAAAAGGCCAAAAACTAGACACTCTAGAACAATTAATTGGAAATATACAAACACACGAAAACAAATAAAAACGACATCCTAAACGAACAGACGCAATTCAAATCACACGCATTATTCGAACATATCACACCTCACACACACAACATCGATCTTTCGAAAATCGATTTCGTCGCCAACAACAAGACAAACAGTGCTACCAGCGGCAACCTCTGAAGAAGCTTTTTAAAAGTGAAAACCGGTTCAGGTTGTAAGGTAAAGCTTTTATGTTTTTACCCATAAAAAGTTTTCTGTTCCGAGTCATAGTGAAATAATTATAGTTAGATAATAACAATAATTTGTTAATTAAAGAACATACTCAGATGAAAGCAAAACAAGATGACAAAACAAAACAAAACAAAACAAAATTTTAATCTAAATAAAATCGATTATTTGTCATTTTATATTGAAATTGAGATAAAATTGATTATTTGTCAATTCATTTAGGAACGTCTGATGATACAAATATTTTCTATGAAACATGTGTCAGGTTGAAATAAAATGATAAAAAGATACTACCATTCTACTTGCAGAAGTAAATATAATTTGCTTATATATATATATATATATATATATATATATATATATTGTAACTTTACTAATAATGTTTCTCGTTCGTGTACAAAAAAAAAATAATAAAATTTAATGTATTTTGAAAAATGTTCAAAAAAAAATTTTAATGTATGTTTTCTTGTTCAATAATTTAATAAATAATTCTTGTAAGGGTGTAGTGTTGAAATTTTAAGTTTGTTGGAGTTATTTGTGTCAATAATTTAGCTTATGGTTTTCTGTAAATAAATTCCAGTTAACAGGATTGTCTCAATTCACTAATCGATTGGCGATATTTCTTTTCCTCCGTATATATTACTTTCCCTTGAGTAACGGTCGCCTTTCTGGTAGTCCTGTTGTTAACTAAAACTCTTTTATTAAATTGAGAAATAAATTTAAAACCAAATTATTGAATTACTATGTTTTTATTATTGACAATTATTCAAAAGATCGATTGAAAATCGATTATCATATATAGCTCGACTCTTTCACAGGGGCAATCGATTGTTAATACATCTGTTATTTTATATAAATATTTTCGAAAGGTTTCTTTTAACGGTTATAATTAATAATCAGAGAAGGGGCAAGTATAGAAAGTATAACATTCACAATAAAATATCTTAATAGTTAGAAAATACACATTTTGATAATAATATATAATGTTTATTAAGTAAGATTTTATACCAAATGACTCGTAGAATACTATTCGACGTAGGCGCTAGGCATGACGGGAGTTCCAAAATGGCCGCTTGCTCGCTACTGAAGATAAACAGGAATGGTGTCGCAGGATTTTTCTGTTAATAAAGATGCCTTCTCAACTGCTTCCTTGTCTCCGCAATAGTGAATAATGTCTCTGGTGTTGTTAGGGTTGTCCCGGTTAAGTGTTCTGTGTTCACTTCAATTAAATGTTTTGGATTAGGTGTATTCAATTCTGTCTATGTGTGTGTCTAAAATTGTGAAGTTCGTTTGGTTATTAATAATTAGTGTTTTATAGTTTTATTTCCTTATTTCACTTGTATTCAGTTCAATATTAATTGTTTTCAATGTTTGTAGTGGTTGTGTTCACTGACTTTAAGTTTAAGGTAAAATTTCTGTAACTCTCGGTTTTTTATTGTAGGCTATGCTCATTTTTTATTTGCCATTTTTGGTTTCGTTATATGTGTTATTAGCGCGAGCTTAATTCAACCGTACACTTCGAATGTTAATTAAGAACTGTTTTACTTCCTTCGTTTCTGAAATCTCTTAGCCGATTTAATATTAGAAAAGTATTGTTTCAATTTTTATTCACTTCCGATGCATGTAATTAAAGTACATTATATCACAGAATATAGTTTGGTTATTAATTAATTTCATGTAATAGTAAATACATAATCGGTCTCTTTAACTCCTTCTGCTTAATTTGATATACAATAATCCATCTTTATAAAGTTTTTTATCAAAATTGCTATATTTCTGTCATTTTGGAAAAGTAGGCTCAATATTCTGTTTCCTGTCCTTGTCCAAAATTTAGCCATCTTATGAGTTATAATTATGATTACAATAAATCTCAGATTGACATAAATGTTTATCTTTCCTTAATTTCTTACCAATTTATCCATTGATCATCCTTTTAAATATAATTCATGGATTTATGGTTTCCCCTCTGAAATTGTTAGACATTACATTTGCAAAATTTTTAATAATTTTATACATCTTTTTATATTATCCTTTTAAAGTATAGTTTTAGTTATAGAATTTGGTGATTAATTCACCTTATATAAATCTCATCAATTTACTTGGTTCATTTAACTTAATTACTCAATTATAATGTTATTGAAATTTCCTATTTGGCCTAGATTTTCTGGTTTTACATATACTGTTTTTTGAATAATACTATGTCTATACCCCTTCTGACTTTCTGAAGTTAATATAATATTAAATAAAATCTCCTTAAATAACTATTAGAACATGTAGCATCTTATTTATGCTAATAATACAAAAACAATATTTAAAATTAACTATTGGTCTTTAAAGTCAGACATTTTAGTTTTAACTATTACTAGTAACACATAACAAACATTTTATAAAATAGTATGGTATTCATACTGAGACATTTTAGTCTGTATTAACCCTGTGAGACATAATAAACATTTTTATAATAATAATAAATCTTATATATATATATAAACTTTCACAATTGAACTTACTTTCATTTATCTTTCCCAAACGTTTCGAGGTGATGTTCTTCTTCCTCAGTGGGATTAAATACTGAATGTCATTTTAACAGTATAATGGTTATGGACTGGTGTGTGTGGTGGGGGTTGATGGTGGGAGGGAATTGGCGCTGAGGTTCATATTGTTTGTTTGGATCAATGTGAAACGAAGAGGATGAATCAACAAGATAATAAATCTTATTCTATACACCACCTTGAAATATGGAGTTCATAGGCTTTAACACAAATACAATAAGCCATGTACTTTATTTTTCTTAAATTTAATTTGGTTGCAGTCCTTTCTGTTTATATCTTAGTATTACATTTTAATCCCTCGTCACCCCACCTGCTCTCTTTATCATTAACATTTTAAAGAATGTTTTTTGATAAAAATTCAAGTACCGTCTGCCTAGTGGCAAAAGCTAAAGAGCATGATAATGTCTTTCGGCCGCCAGCTAAACGCAACATTTGCAGAAAGGAAACAATCAGTCAGTCAGTAACCATAATAATGTTGCGTTTAGCTGGTGGCCGAAAGACATTATCATGCTCTTTAGCTTTTGCCACTAGGCAGATGGTACTTGAATTTTTTTAATGAATAGATCGTTAGCTGAATCACATACGAAGACAACCATTAACTAGAGACAATAACCCCAATAACCTATCTACAGCTATGCAGTGTTGTTTGCTTGTTAGGTCTTTAATCTGCGACGACGTTAGCATGTTAGCGGTCGCGGTTTTAGTTAACGATTCCCGGCTGGTAAATTGTGCTAACACTTGATTTTAAACTTTCAGGACGCTTTATAAATCTGGTTTAATTGTTTGAATATATATTGCGACGTATCAAAACAAACGTTTATTTACAACAATCCCAATGACGTCACGCAAGAATGACGTCATGCAGCGTGATGCGTTACAGTTTACAGCGTTACAGAAATTTTCAAATGATGGCCAGCCAAAAGACATTATCATGTCAAAAGTGGCATCTTCTTTGAAACATTAGTAATGTTTTCATAAGAATACTTCATAACATTTTATATCTGTATTTATAGAAAACATTAAAGTTGTTTAATGGTACATAGTTGAAGTATCAGTTACACTTTTACTTGAAGTTTATTGAATATATTGAAATAACTTGCACTGGTTCACTTATACTTTTGGATATTATTTATAATTGAGTTCTACAATATTCCAAGATCAAAATCTTAATTATAAGGGATTATGAAGATTTGTCTATTTCATTACATAATAACTTTAGTGGGTGCACTTCTACTTACAACCCTAAACACTTTTGTTTATAACTATTTTACATTTTTATATGAGGTTTTGGGTATTATACTTTCTTTGGTGATTTTAAATCTTTTTTGGGGTTTGTCATTCTTTGTAATAGGTTTTCCTTGGGTATATCGTGTAGTACTCCTATCCTACATTTTCGTTTCTTCACACTTCTTCCTTCTTGGGTTCTCCAAGGTAATCTGGTTTTATCATGTCCGTTGGTTTATTCGGGGTATCTTCTTTATCTACTCCTATCCTACCTGGGTTTTACCTTATTTTATCTTAGTTGTTTAGGATTTATTCTCCTTGATACATTTTTGTTGCATTGTGATTATTTAATTTTACTTTTTCCTTTTATGGTGGTATTTTACTTCGATATTTAATTATTTTCATTTGAATTTTCTTGTTATTTAATGTAATTTATATTGAATTATGATCAGAATGGAATTATTATTTAGTGGTTTATCTGTCATGCTACAATATATATATATATATGTTTATTGCATGTGTGGCCAAATTTAATTGTATATTTCTGGTTTTTTGAATGCTTTTAGGTGTTCAAAATAATGTTTTTTCAGTTGTTTTTTTGTTTGTCCTATGTAACATTTATTGCAATCTTGGCATTCAATTTTGTATATACCATTGGTTGTTGTATTATCTTTGTTTATGTCATCTAATGCTTATTTAATTAAAAATCTTAAAATAAGCACTGGAGGATGTACAGTTTCTGAATGCAATAATTGTGGTGTTGTGGTAAGATCTTACCTGTTGTGGATAAGGCAACATCCATATGTCATATTTTGTTTTGTACATATATCCTACCTACGGAATTGAGATTTGCTACTTCATTTCTTAGTTACTGCAGATTTTTTTTTTTTAATTTTACACCTAACCATATTCAACTGTATATTAAACATATAAACCACTATTTTCAAACATGTCATCTTTGTACACTTTATTCATGACTAACATTTGAATATTTAATTAAAAAAAAAAGTTTATGTAAACATTAACAATATATTTTATAAGTATGAATCTAGTTTATTTGAAACTGTTACTAGATAACACTGCTCTACAATTTAGTGACCTTTTCTCACATTATTAATTAACAGCAGCTAACTGCTTAAAGACAAAAACCAACAATATATATCAGACATCAAGGGTCAACATTAAATTAATTGACTGATAAACTTGACACATCAATTACTTCTAATTTGTGACTTATCACCTCGTTTGTGACCACACGTAATTATGCATAATGCTTATCATGTAGTGATACATCCACATTTGTTGACACATTATTAATAGCATTTGCTCTACCATAGTTCTGATTGAAATTACTCAGTCGGTAAACACATAGCTTGAGACTGTTCATTGTTATCTGTTTACAGTCTGAACAAAAAAAGCCAAGTCTGCTATCTCTGGTTGTCTGTTTCAAAAAAATTGTATTCGCTTTTTATTTATATCTTATTTCTTTCTTTATTTAGTTATACTCTTACGTATAGGCATGTAAAATAATTTTGTCAACTCATTATCTTATCTACAAAATTATATTATAATTTCTGAGTGTATAGTTTGTACAACAAAAATGATAGCAATTTAATTGACAGGTACTGCAAGTAGACTACTTACTGTCTACTGTCTACTTACTGTAGTAGTTACTAGAAAAAAAGTAAAACATGTTGGTCATAAGTACTACAAGTTGCTTGTTGTCAGTAGTGCCTACTGAATATGACATATACTATAAAATATTTATAACTAAATTTACCTCAAGATAAATATTAAATAAATGATATTAAATAAATAAATTAATACATATAAATATTAAATGTATTATATACATCAAGAAACGGACTGTAGCAGAAAGTGATTGAACTATAAAATATATACTTTAAATATCCTATGTGTGAGATCATTAGCAAAACTGTGCAATAGCAACAGTTTAAAACAGTTGTGAGTGTTGGTATTTTTAAGTTATTTAGATTTTATTTATTTATTTAGATTTGTCAGTATAGCTTATGATATTTAGATAAACTGAAATACTTAGTCAGAAAGCTTCAATTATATTATTCAGTGTCAGTATAAAGTTAACTATGATTGCAGGGTATAGAAAATCTTTATAATCACTCAAAAATACAATATTAGAGTTTTAAATTTATATATAATTAAATGTATAGTTAATAAATTTTTGTGCATAACAGATGTATTATAGAGACGTTTAATCACATGTGTGGAACGATAAGAACATTGAATGGAAAGGTCAGAAGAGATACTCTTTTGAAATTTTATAAAGTGATGGCAGTGCCATGCAGCCTTTGTGACAGAGACTTGGACAATGAATGCAAAGACCCAAAGCCGGATACAGGCTAGTGAAAAGGTTTTTATGATCAGTACTAGGAGTGTCACGGAGTACCATTGGTTTTTTTTAAATGGTAGACAATTTATAGTTGTTTATAATTTAAACGTCATGCATATTGTCTTGTCTTGTCTTGTTTTCTTAAAAAATTATAAAATACCCATACTTCAGTCTCCAATTTCTATAGAATGAATTTATTCAATCTCTCACTAAACAAAGTTACCTAGCAGCACAAAATGTTTACTTTTATAAAAAGTAAGCTGTCACTTTTACTGTTTGTAACTTTTACTTTAAATGTTTCATGAAAAAATCAAGTACAAAGAGGGAAACATATTTTTTAAATAATTTTTTAATTACTAAAATGTAATTTTGTAAAATAAACACAGAATACTGCAGGTGTAATTGTGTGATGAGAAAATCATTTTGTTACTTTTCAATACAGTTTACTGATTTGTTTAATGTATTCTACAGTTTAAAAATTATTTATAGTATATTTATTAATGACATTACCCAATGATTAAAACAATAAGCTTCATATTAAAACAATGGTTTTCATATTGGTCAGTGCTTATATTGTAACTTATATTGAACTAGCTGGTGAATAAACATGCTTTGATCTTGGCATCTGTTCTTGGGTCATTTTATATCAAGCTGTTGTGATTGTTTACATAGTTCTTAATGTTACATAATAAGTAATATAATTAGGTACAATAAATTATATAATTATATAGTGTTTATGTGGTTGGATAATTTAATTATACCAATAAGGAAGAGTTCTTTAAAAAAACTATTTAAAAGAGTCAGTTTAAAAAAAACTGTTCCTGATAACTTGCAAATTGTGTGTTTGTGACAGAACTATATGGAAGGTTATCTTTGGCATGATAGAAGTTCATGCTCCAAACTAAATTTATTTATCTTGCCTATATTGTGTTACATCATATGCATATGCATATGTCCACACACACGCGCGCGCGTGCGCACACACACACACAACACACACACACACACACACACACAATTCAATGAACAAATTCTACAATTTGTAATCCATTTGTAAGTATGAGAAGTCCTTAAAAACACTGTTACTAAAGATTATATTTATGTTCCAAAAAACAACACACTTACTGACAGCATAAAATTTATTACTGAAAATATATTAATTCAATTGGATTCTCACAAATTAGATTTGTGTGGAAATGAATTTTAAAATTACTGCGTGAATGTTTGTTTTCTAGCGCCTGTCAAATTACTGTTCGAGCAACACTATACACGTGTGTATTGCGGGAAACCAATTCCTGTCCTGAAGGCTCACGGACCAACACCCCATGGATAGTACACCTACTTCTGTGTTCATAATATTTGAAATAAGTTAAGTGCTAATCACCACGAACCAAACCACGAACTAAATCAGAATAGTTAAATTTGAGGTTGATGTATACGGCATAATTGTAATAAACAATCTTGCTATGAACTGAAAAAATTTGCATGATTTTTAAAACATTTTATCACATTACCACTATAACTTACTATTAATTTTCAAACAACACGATTTTGTTTCAATTGACAAACTTATTTTTTAGAAATATGTTCAATAATTTAACACTTTTTGAGAAAATTTTTGTTCTGACAAAATAAATACTTTTTGCTTCTTAAAATGCAATACACAAGTGATGTTTTAATCTATAAATTAGAAGTTAAGAAAACGTTTTAGAGTGGCCAGTGGATTAATGTATTTGTAAAATGTATAATGAGATACCTTCTAATTGTATACATGAGTTACCATTGTCAAATTCATTTAAAGACATAAACTACTGCGGTGATCAGTTTAATGCCAGAAACATTCTAACAATAGCCTATGGGAAAAGAGCCAAGTAGCTTGACTCTAAAGTGTGACCTCAGTTCAGAAATTTGTTTCATTCAATCTTTAATGTCAAGATACTAATCAATCGTCTATACAAGTAAAGGCTATAACCTAGCCTTGACAATACAAGAAGCTACCAACACATCTTTTTAATCGATTTAAAGCTACTATGAAATTTGTGTACCAATGGGAGACTTCATACATATCTGAGTGGAAAATGTATAACATAAAGAAATCAACATTTCCGTGTTTATAATTTGTACTTTTCGAAGAAATTAAAGTCAGATAAAAATAATATGATGGGTCTGAAAGAAATCAAATTGTGTGATTCACAATATCTAATTCTTTGTTTGGTCATTCAATGTGTCACATAATGTATATAATAAGGAATAAAACTTAATATATGTAGAAACTAAACATATTTAAAATATTAATACTCCTTATAATATACTATTTTCTTTGCTTATAATTAACCATGTATATTCATCATGTGTAATTCCCTACTAACACAATCTGTATTTACAAATTTAATGAATGCTGGAACTGTATTTGTGTACTGTAATACCAAAAACACAGATAATTCCAAAAACTTGTGCATAAACTCAAAAGAATATATCTCTTCCTATTTGAGAGTGATAAGCAATAAAGTCTGATGTACCATATCTGATTATGAACTGTGTAATTTATTCGTGTAAACAAAATTGCAGATTGGATTGTTCTACTTCATGTTTTTGTACACACTGCTGTACATGCAATAACATATGTTTTATAGTTACTTGTTTACTAAAGACAGCTGTCTAGTGTATTATTCTAGTACGTTAACGTGAGTAAAGTTCTTGTTGACTGCAGAGGTTATGGTGTATAGTTATAGGAAGTGCACGTAACAAGTTTTAGTAGCATATTCACAGAATTTCTTGTACCTGCTGTTTGTAATCAAATAATGTTCACACCTTGAGTAATGAAATGTGATAGGGAAGAATATTTAGGACTGTTTATTTATTGTTTAATTTCTAAGATGATTGATAAAATTAAATAACAAATTTAATAAGTTTGGATTGTTTTAGGTTTTGTTTTTAGGTTTCTGTAGAATGAATGTACATGTTACTTCTTCATATTTGGATAACAAAGCCCGAATCTGTCTTCTTACTTTGGTTGTACCTGAATCTCCATATGGTACTGCTGACAGGTACATAGTCTTAATCATGTGTATGTATTATTAACAAGTACATAAGTAATAATATAATGTACTGATGTGGTATAATTATAATTTATCAATGTGCTAATGCTATAATGTCCTATTATATAGCCATGCAATATAATGGTTATGATGTCCTGTATGATATTATAATAGAATAACTGTGTTATAATAAACATAGTAACTGCTTATAAGACCATTGAAGTGTCTGGTGAATATGAAATTTCATGTAAACATAGATGTAAAGAGCAGCTGAAGTTAATGTTATAAACTAGTTTGCCTATTATGTTACAGATTATTGGTTATTGCATTTATTTACTAATATTATTATATTTTTTTAGCAGTATGAAGCTCATATTTTACTATCTGCTTTTGCTGATTCTGAAAGGACTGTTTTGTCTTAATAGATGCAGCATAAATTATCATGTTAAGAATTCAGTAACGATGACAATAACGATAGTTCATTAAATTTGGTGATATATTTTGTATGTTTATTATTCTGTTAAAAATTTTTCTACTGAAGAAATTCTATGAACTACTTATAAAAATTGTATATTTGGCATGTAAAAATTTACCAGTTAACAGCGTACTATTCCTTCTTTGCTACTAAATACTATGCATAACAGATCTCAGAGCCATATAAATTATACTTAGGAAGAGGCATGGTGCTATCACATACAATAATTGTAACAAAACAATTTCTGAAAGAACAATGTTCCATTATGTTCTTAAATATTAAATAATAATGTCTTTTGCAGTGTAATTTATAGTTGCAAAATCACATAAAAGCAATTTTTGTGTATCAAAATATATCTTTGCAAACATTATGTAATAATGCAATTGATTCTGTAAGGTCAAATCAAAGGTTATAAAGTTAAATTACTCCAAATATACCCAAAGTTAAATGCACTAAATTCTACATTATCCACTGATATACAGAACTACTGGTTACACAGCTATAACAAAGTAACCACATAACATGTGATTACACAACATGTATTATCAAGAATTACACAAAGCAAAAACGATGTTAACTTAAAACATTCAGCATTTGTTTAGATGTTAACTAACAAACTACTTATGAGGATGGTATACTAAACTTCTGTCTGGGAACAGATTCCTGAATATTTTTTAGTTTTAAGCACTCGCTTAGATCTTCGAAAAGGGAGTAAGGAGTATTGAAACATTTGACAAAATTGAAACAATTTATGTTTTTGATAACTGATTACAAAATAGCCTATCCAGAAGTATTCCTTGAATAATTGTAATATTGTAGTTAAGAATAAATCATACACAACCATGATGAAAACTGAATATTTTAAATCCTTAAATTCATAGTGACTGTCAATCAATGAATTTTTCAGTGGATAGTTAGTGAGGATCGGTCAAAAATAACACAATTTTTTTTTTTTGACGTTTCGACAATGTTTATTGTTATCATCATGACCTGTGTATGAAATACAAAAGAAATGTCAGACACAACAGAACAATTAAATATTTGGGTGAATGTGTTTGTGTATGTGAGTGTGTGTGCATGTGTATGTATGTATCATTGTATATGTGATGACTTGAGATAGTTTGTTTACATCTTCCAATATTATCTTTCAGAAAACGAGAAAATTATAGTATGACAGAACTTAATTTATACAGTATTACAATTTAAATTACTATATGTAATGATATTTTAATTAATTAAACAAACAGTAATCAACAATTGGATATTAGATTGGTACACAAATTGTTTATACATACAGCAGTCAACATATACCATAGTAAAATATATTACCTATAACTAAAACCAGATTAGGGGATGTTCAAATATATAATTATTAAAAGTTATTTTTAACATGTTTCACTCACTACTGGTATTAAAAAACAGTCATAATTTAGAAACATACAATTTACACAATAACTGTAGAACTTTACGACTTACATCAGATAGTTAACATAAGGTTACAAACAAAAGTTTATGGTAAATATATCTAAAAAGTAAACTTGGATAATAATTGTAATCATATTGCAAATTATAGTCAAGAGTACTATAGAATATTGTAATTTATGTATATGTCCACAATCATACCTTCTCTCTCACCCAACGCCGTAGCTAGAAAAAATTTTCTGGGGGGGGGGGTTACCGAGAGCTTTGGGGAGTATGGATATTCTTCTAGGAGTAGGAGTCAGACCTCCCAGATGCCCAGTAGTTTCCACTGGAAATAGGTATATTATTAAAAAAATACAGCAAACTCTCGATTATGTAGGCTAATCACCGGACAAATGCGCACGGATAGCTAAAAACACGGATAATGCGAGTTTGTGCTTTTAATGCACAACGAACCTTTTAATAATAGGGAACATACAATACTGTTTGAAAATGCAATAATGTCAAACATTTAACACATTCAATTATCACTGTTATCAATAAGGTAAGCCGAAATAAAAATTGTTGACGTCAGTTGTTGGTAAAACACTTGAGGTAAAACTATACAAGATGCCAATCAGCCATGACTGTTATCACAGAACAGCAACAAAGAACTGCTATACAGTACATTGTTTGGTGTTTAATTCTTGAACAAAGCATGCCGCCAGGATACTTGCAGACGAGAGAGCGCTCGAATTCAAAGCGCACAGTTCACATTATTCAAAATGCCGTGACGAAAATAAAGGAAATAAAATAATACAATAAACCTCGGGGATGCACAGATAACCAACAAGCCGGATAATCAGCACACGGATAGTCGAGTTTGCTGTACATCTTTTCGTGTTTTTAGCAAAAACATTAATTTTATTTGCAGAGTATAGGCTACTGTTCAAAGGTTTATATTAAATTTGTTACAGCAGTGGCATTAATACATTGCAACAGTCTCGAAATCTTCAAAGAGACAAACTTATAAAACAAAGTCCAATCTTCTATCTTTTTTCGATGCAAATTTATTTATGACTTCATCTGTTGAAATGTCCCTGTTTCTGTGCATGGATATCAACGCTAATCCACTGAGGCGACTCTGTCCACAAGAGTTTCTCAAGTAGGTCTTCAGTCTTCTTAATGTGGAAAAGGTACGTTCAGGTGTACAAGTAGTAACTGGCAAATTGGAGAATATATTTAACAAAATGAAGATATTCGGGTAAAACTCCTCGTTACATTCTCCTAAAGCTTCGATAGCACAGGATGGGCTGTCAGTCTCATTCCTCTTCTCCCAAAAAATTCTCCATAGGTCAAACTCTGATTGTAACAGATCCAAATTAACTTTGTTTTGGTACAACTTCAAGCTTTCAGTGTCTAAAAAAGTAGTAGGCTTACAGCAAACGGATGGTAAAAGGGAGTTTAAATTTCCAAATACTTCTTTGTGATCAAGAAATCTTATTTTTAGCTGATTGTTAAAATCATCAAGAAGTGGAATGGCCATAGAGATGTGAAAATACTTTTCTGGGTCTTCCGTTTGTATGTTACAACGGTTACGTTGTGATGGAGTTAAACGGGGAAGCATGATTTCTCCGCCAACATCAGCTAGTAAGGATTTTGCAGACTTGTATATAATGGAGAATTCACACTCAATATTCATGTGAATATTCTGAAAGAGGTCAACAATATTTTGAACGTGATCAGTTGCTGATTTCAAATCACAGAGAGGTGACTGCAATACCTTACACAAAGTCAAGGTATAAGAAAACACTTTGGCTAAGAAACAGAGACTAAGAACAAACTCTCCATTAAGCAGAGCTGTTACTAAAGATGAGGCTTTGGATGAGGTATCCATGTCTGAATCATCGCTTAAATCTTCTAACGTGGTGAGAATGGGTTTGAAAAGGTCCTTGAATTTCAAAAGACTGCTATGATTTTCAACCCATCTGGTCTCGCACATGGATGTTAAAGTTTTCCACTGGGAGTCAGATTTATTTGATTGCAATACACTCATTCTTTTAGGAGAGCTCTTCAAAAAAGTGATCGTAGTCTTAACTGTACCAACACAGTTTCTTATACTTTGTAAATTGCACGAGTGGTATAAAGCTAGATTTAACGAGTGGGAACAGCAATGGACATACAGAGCTTCTGGATAATCTTTTCTGATTAGTGTTTGCACCCCTTTAATGATCCTTTCATCACAGAGGCACCATCATAGCCTTGCCCAACTATTATTTTGCAATCCAAACCAAGATCTTCCAAATGTGAAATTATATTCCTAGCTATATCTTGTCCAGTAGTATGATAAAGACGAACAAAGCCTAAGAAGTCCTCTTTTGACACATAATAATTATCTTCTTTTTTTGTATATCGTACACAGAGAGATAGCTGTTCATGTCCAGCAATGTCTGCAGTTTCATCTACTAAAACGGAGAACATATTGGCTTCAGTTATATCATTGACAATTTGCTTCTGAATAATTTCTCCACATATCTGAATAAGATCGTTCTGGACTGTTGGACTCATGTAAGAGGCATTTAAAGACATACTCTCTGTGTGATTGATCAATTTTTGGTTACCACATAGTATTCTCATCCTTAATAAAGCCCTAAAATTGCCATCATTATGAAAAGGCTCTTCATCTTTTAGCGATATGGGTCCTGAATCTTTAGTTCCCCTGAGAGCAAGTTCTTGTCGACCACAAAATTTGATAATTTCAACTATGGAAAATAACTTGTCTCGATTTTCTTTTAACTGTTTCTTCCTTGTTGAATCAATGATGTTTCTTATGTCACGGTTAGGCTCTTTGGAGACACTTAAGAAGTTGCTCCCTGAAATCATTGCTTCTTTATGGTATGTATTGGCTTCATGACTTTTAAATAATTCTAAAGCATCTTTCCAATTTTTATAGGGTTCTTTGACTAACGATTTCAATTTCTGATGACCACCTTTACCAGCTGTATCTTCTGAAAATAGCACACAATATTTACACAGAGCCCCGTCAGGGAAAACGATGTAGCCACTGTCTTTGAAATCTTAGATTTCTTTTCCCACTAGGTGGGAATTCAAATTCCATTTTAGGAACCCATGGATTTTTCAGAACATTTAGTTTGGTTTCCCAATCAATTTTATCACCGGGAGTGTGCACATATTTTCCTACGTCAACATTTTGCCAATCATCATGCTCAGGATTTGTTTGTGAATTTACAGTAGGATAAAAGTCGAATTCTGATATTACTTTTTCATTTACAGTAGAAGTACTTGCAACAGGTTCTGCAGGTTCTTTGGGCTCTATGTCACTGGTTTTCATAGCCTTGGCGAGAAAGTTCTTTATCGACAGTTGTGAGCCTGGACGTTTAGCCATTATAGTTTAACGTCTTCTAAAAATAAATAAAAGAAACTAGAAAAAATAATTTCGCATGGTAGAGAGCATTGTTGAAAATGATTGCATAGTATTTGTATTCCACGAAGGTGTAAAAGTTGTTTTTTATATCGACGGTGTTTTGGTAAAAGGCTGTAACCCTTATATTTTTGCTGTCATTATCTGACATTACTGATTTTTATTCTAATTCCATACACTCCCATCATGTAAAACTTTCCATACTGCATTACTCTATGTTTGAAGCATTATTATCGTTATAAAAGTAATTCCGTTTTTTTTTTATAAAAGTTTAATAAGGTACCTTATTGTCTTGTATGGTGTCAATAGTGAGGCTTACAGCATTATTGCCCGAAAACCTGGTTCATCTGTGTGTAGTTTCAGTTAAGAAAAAGGCATCAAGTGGGTTACATCTAAGGAGTGCTGCCTATGTACTGATTAGTAAAATGCTGTAACCCACATTTTTCACCTTAAATGTAATTTCTAAACATTTTAAGTACGGTACACTTTATGTATGAAATAACATAACAAATGTGTGTAATAGAACCGTAGGCAATAACCTGAAAAGTTTCAAATATTATGTGCACTATGCTTTTTGTCACTCCTGAAAAATAAATTTTATAAATTAGGGTTACAGCATTTTACCAAAACACAGTCGATATATTTTGCATGTCACAACTCGCCACTGCTTAAGAGTGTAATCAATTAAATGAATTAACTATATTTCCGGCATCAAAAATCCTATCAATAAGATTCTTAATTACATTAAGCATTCAAGAACGTTTTTTTATATAATTACAAATCTTTATAACCTACGGAGGAAATTCGTAAAGTTAATAGTCATAACCCCAGTTCTAATTAAATATAATACAAAAAATATAATACTAGGCCTATACATTGATATCTCTAGCACAACTGTATGACATGTAGACTAAACATATAATGGAAAGACTCGTAAAAATGCAAACATTTTACTTACTTTATGTCTCTTTCTTGTACGTCCCTCTACAACTAAAGCAAGCACAATAATTCACTAATTTACTGAAGATGAAGAGCACATCATTACCAAATGGCAATACACAAACTGTAACCCACGTGGTCAAGATATTCACAGAGTAAGTTCCGCACCTTCACTTTCCATTGTTTGAAGGTCAGCAGGTAACAATGATGAGGGCTGTCAAGTGTTAGCCACGTGGTTTTCCAAGAAACTAGTGGTTTCCTTCCTACAAAGGCAGCTATGTAATCACGGAAGGAAACAAATGCACAGTTTGCTTTTTGTAGATGCAGTACCAGAAACACAAAATAACTGAATTATTGCACAGTTCCTTTTTTATAAGAGCATTTTTCATTATATTTTTATTTACATTTGTTTTTATCCTAAAAAATTTCTATTTTTACCTCAACATTTCGGGGGGGGGTCTAACCCCCTAACCCCTGCTGGCTACGGCCTTGCTCTCACCCATTCTCCCCCTACCACTCCTTCTCACAGCCTCTCACTCTAACCTGAAATTGCTCTATCACTCACTATCCCTCCCACTCACTCTCTCTTTTACTACCTCTCACTCACTGTCTCCCTTCCACCCACTCATCCAACCTTCTCTCTCTCTCTCTCTCTCTCTCTCTCTCTCTCTCTCTCTCTCTCTCTCTCTCTCTCTCTCTCTCTCTCTCTCTCTCTCTCTCTCTTGTATTTGTCCACAATTGGCACTTTAAAACACTCACCATTTTTATTACACTATCGTCCTCACATAAAATAGAGAATTATATACACGATAACAGTATAGATTTAACAGCTAGCATTGAAGGGTTACAAACTATTATAACACAACATTATACTCGTAGATAACAGATCTATTATATGAAAATGGTTATTACTTAATATTTACATTTTGTACAAAGTTATTTACATGGAACTTGGTCTATACAGAGTACCATAGTCTCATGTAGTTCATATATGTGTCGGTCATAGTGTCTCTCTCTCTCTCTCTCTCTCTCTCTCTCTCTCTCTCTCTCTCTCTCCTCTCTCTCTCTCTCTCTCTCTCTCTCTCTCTCTCTCTCTCACATCTAACAGATATATACCATCAATCTAAAACACACAGACGCCCATCAGATTCAAGGCCGGTGTTTAAATGGTGAGATACTGAAGCGTTGGGGTTATCATTATGGGTTTTTTTATGGCAATCATACCTATGTTAATAAATTCTCTTGTAAATATTGGGACGTAATACCAGTGTAAGTCGCTGGACAGTCATTGCATTGGATAGTGTACACAACATTAGATAGTTTGTCTTTGGATGTCGGGTCTTTGAGGCTCGAGAAGAGGGATCAAACAGCATGTTGGTTTTTGAGTGCTAAAGTTTTTTGAATTTTGCCATGAATTTGATTTCAACAACACTCAAATTAAATATTACGAAAATAATTATTTCAAAAGATGCGTACTGGAAATGATTCAAATAAAAAGTGACCCTCACTCCATTAATTTTCGCACTTATACTCAAAATCTTTTGTCCAGTTACGCTCAACTTATACACACTGTCAAGGCATGAATTTGATGAAGTAATCAGTAGTCTCCCTTACAGGAAGTGTTGGTCATTTTTGTAGGCCTAGCTCGTTGTAGATATTAATTAGTGTCACTCCCCCTCATAGTGTAAATCTTTTCTCAACTGCCTTCCCAACACATGTTACTTTAATTTCCTTCAAATGTACAAGGGTCATCTGTTCTGTTTTATAAATAGGGTGGTGTGTCTGGGCAAATTTACAGTTGTGTGTTTGGCGTCAGCAACAATTGTAAGTGCCTCACTGACCATATTATTTAGTATTAGCTAGGTAACATATAACAATTCTTATAGACACATATTCGATCAGTTTTTAAACTCAGTACAGTGGTCACCTCCATTGTGCATAATTTACACTTAGGTGACAAAAAAGAAGATAATAAAATAGTGTTATACTTATGTATGGATGCTCGAATGTGTAGTGTGCTTGCGCGCGCGCGCGTGTGTGTGTATGTACTTATGTGTGTTGTGCTAGTGTGTGTGTACGTACACGTCTGCGTGTTAGATTGATGGTATATATCTGTTAGAAGAGAGAGAGAGAGAGAGAGAGAGAGAGAGAGAGAGAGAGAGAGAGAGAGAGAGAGAGAGAGAGAGAGAGAGAGGGGGGGTGGAAGGGAGACAGTGAGTGAGAGGTAGTAAGAGAGAGAGTGAGTGGGAGGGATACTGAGTGATAGAGCAATTTCAGGTTAGAGTGAGAGGCTGCGAGAAGGAGTGGTAGGGGGAGAATGGGTGAGAGAGAAGGTATGATTGTGGACATATACATAAATTACAATATTCTATAGTACTCTTGACTATAATTTGCAATATGATTACAATTATTATCCAAGTTTACTTGTTAGATATACTTACCATAAACTTTTGTGTGTACCTTATGTCAACTATCTGATGTAAGTCGTAAAGTTCTACAGTTACTGTGTAAATTGTATGTTTCTAAATTATGACTGTTTTTTAATACCAGTAGTGAGTGAAACATGTTAAAAATAACTTTTAATAATTACATATTTGAACATCCCCTAATCTGGTTTTAGTTATAGGTAATATATTTTACTATGATATATGTTGACTGCTGTATGTAAACAATTTGTGTACCAATCTAATATCCAATTGTTGATTACTGTTTGTTTAATTAATTAAAATATCATTACATATAGTAATTTAAATTGTAATACTGTATAAATTAAGTTCTGTCATAATATAATTTTCTCGTTTTCTTAAAGAAAATATTGAAAGACGTAAACAAACTATCTCAAGTCTTCACATATACAATGATACACATATACGCACGCACACACACTCACATACACGAACACGTTCACCCAAATATTCAATTGTTCTGTTGTGTCTGACATTTCTTTTGTATTTCATACACAGGTCCTGATGATGACAATAAATATTGTCAAAAACGTCGACACAAATAAATTTAAAAAAAAATTTGTGTCATTTTTTACCGATCCTCACTAACTCTCCACTGAATATTTTAAATTACAAATACTATGATCATAAAAAGTAAATAACAGAAAAACAAAGAAGTGTACAGTTACAAGTAAAAAGTTGTACATAAAAACATTACATATTTTAATGGAATTTGTGAATAGATCTTTGTTTATGTCAATCATGCAATGATGTTTGGTTTAAACTGAGGATACAAATTAATATTATTTTAGTCATATCTTAAAACTTGTGGGAAAGCAACATTGCTTGTCTTAATTAGAGCTGAATGGGAATATAAGACTGTTAAATGTAAAAATTAAAATGTGAATATTAATACTTGTCATACTACACATAAAAAAAACACACAGTCATATTGCAAAAGATGCCTTTATTTTAGTGCTGTGGTATAGGTTAGCCAATCAACATCTGCGACCAGCAATGATGAGATTACATGAGTAGAATACTGAATTTCTTCAAGACTTGACTTTATTGATTGTATATGTCTCCTTGTATGCACTAACCAACATTCATGTGATCACATTTTACTTACAGTAACAAGAATATTAGAAAAATGCTGTTTTATATAATAACTTGATTTTCAAGAAGTACATGTTTATTATATCATATGGAATTGGAATACTGCATAAGACAATGTATTAACAACTTGATATTTTTTGTGTTAATATTTCTTTATACAGTAATATGGTGTATACTTATATATTTTTTATTTCTGCGAGACCATTCATGTCTGGAAGGTAATCTAATACTGTAGAGCTTTCCAGTGGGGTTAAATAATTACTTACATTAGTCAATAATTCTGATAAATAAATGAGTTGTTAAACAACATTTGATCAACTTAATGAATGAACTGAACTATGAAAAAAAGCAGAACTTGGTGTTATTTTTATTTAATATACTAAAACAATCTTTTTAAAACATATATTTACATACCTGTATGAACATTTAATGGCCCTTTATATGAATGGTCTGCTGAATTAATTAAATTTATTAATTTCTTTTTATACCCTGAATCTTTCTATACCATTTCACATCATATTAACATTTTCTATTTACCAATTTAGTAAGTATGGAAAGAACAATAGGAGGAAAGAACAATGTTCTTCTCAGTTGATCACTTTGGTTTGAACTCCATAAATAGAAAGTAAATTTAACATGTCAGAACATTCATTTAAATCAATATGGAAACTAAACTGTTAGAGAATCGAATTGTTAAAGTTTTGAGGATGCTCAAGTACATTTCGATGTGGTGAAGAGGAGATGGGTTGGTGATTGTGCATTCTTTCCCTACTTTGGGATCATTATAATGGGAAAGATGCTGGAGATATTCTCAGGAGAACAACAGCCTACAAAAATTCCACAACCACATCAGCAGCATAATAGTTCATCATAGAATTGGAACAGAATAAAGCCCCGATATTTCTGGACATAGCTGAAAGACAACTTCTAAAACTGAAATTCTCATTTATTTATAAAATGGGAATACTAGTATTATTATTTCCTTTTATTTTACTTTCTTATTTACTTATTAAGCGTTATATGGAATGTAATGTAATCATCACCCTCTGTGTACCCTTTCGAGATTAGAGGTCCCTGACCACTACTCTTCCATGTGGTCATTTGGTCATTTATCCAGGTTTTTGTGCTCAAGCATCTGATGTTTGGCTTTGCAAATGGGCCTGCAATGCTTGAGCCACATGTCCATGTAACTATTTTATTAATCACTGTAGACTGTAAACTACAAAATGTTAATGAAATTTAAATTAAATTTATAACGGTACTTTATTTATTTTGCAAAGAAATAAACACCAATATGTTTGTATATATATGAACAAAGGATTTAAGAGGTTTTATTTAGTAAGCTGAATAAAAGGAGAAGCATGCTCTACTTCTTGGTCTATTTGTTGACCAAGCTCATCAAATTGGTGATCACACGCAATTCATTTTTTGATCAGTGTTACTGATTAAAGATGAGCCCAAATGACAGTCCCTAACTGGGTGCTTCAGCAGAAATGCACTTACAATTGGTTGACTTAAGACTAGAGGAAAGAATGGAGAAGAAAAACAGTCACAGCTAGTAAGCGAACAACACCAAAAAAGTGTATGTTTATGCAGTATACAGTATTGTACAATACTTTACGGAACATGAATACTAACATTTGTAATGAAAAGATGAATATATTTTCTTAATGTTTTTAAAGTTTGTAAAGTTTAGTAGAATATTTTGTTGTTAGAGAGTTAGAACACATGCCATTCATGGAATTAATCAAGAAAAGAATTTTTTTTGAGGGGGAGAATAATAATTATAAACAGTTTTTATTACATCCTATAATAATAAAAATAATAATAATAATAACAACAATAGTAATTAAACTGTCTACAAATTTCAGTTATTGTGTTTGATGATTAAAATTATTCTAAAAGCTACATAATGAAGCAGTAGTAGTAATAATAATTATTATTATTATTTAATTTGTTTTTAATGTCCATTTTAATTGACAGAAAATTTTAAAGATACTCAACGTTTAAAAGTATTGTTACAACAAATATGGAACGCTCTCAGTCGAGAGTGTCCTTCTACATGATTCTCAGCTAGCCGAGCAGGTGTGTGTCTCTATCAAGGCTGTGTACTCAAGTACTCTCTAGACCTTTAAGTGATTGTTAATTACGCAAATTATGCTGGTATGGAAAATTATTCTGGAACATCTGCAGGCTATATATAAGCAACAGCAGCCTCTTAGTTAGAGAGTTACAGTGGACGATTTACTTAGTGTGGATCAAAGTGACTGTGGAAAGTGATTACTGTGTTATAATTAGTGCAGAAATCTTAATAGTTGAGATTATTATTGTGTGTGGACAAATTTAACTTGAATTATTGCATGAGAGTACCTTGTTGATTTCATGTTGTTTTGTGAGTAATTAAAGCTGGTAATTAGTGATTTCATTGGTGCCTGTATTTTGTTCCACAGCACTATACAATGATCAGTGAGGTATCATATGATGATCAGTGAGGCCGTCGTAACTGTATTGAAAATCGAATAGACACTAGTCAAAAGTAATTTCAAGTATATGATTGCAAACCAATTTAAAAAATATAAGAACCATGTTACTTTTATTCATTTAGAATATAGTTACTATGATAAATGCATCGTAATTCATTCCATAATATATACTGAAGATACATAAGCGTACCTACTGTTATAGTCAGTATGCAGATTTACTGTACTCCGTATTGAGGATGAATGACCTGCAGTTTCCTAAAGACTTTCAGGCTTTAGAAACTAGGTTTTTTGAAGTTATTTTAGCAAAATACTATTCTGATTTATCTTCGATTTTTTCATACTTGGATATTACTCATTTTGGCATACAAAATAGGAACAGAATAAAACAATTTTTTTCTTCTACTTTGTTGAAATTCTTGTTTACTAAGAAGAAATTTTTGTATACAAAAAAATCACAGGTGACAAGGTTATTGCATAAAAGCAAAATGTGTGCTCTTGATCAAAGAGGATTTTTCCAAAGTTATGTTTAATGCCTCTGGTATACGAGTAGACAATAGAACACCATATTGACACTTGCAAGTGCAGTCTGTTTTTGGCATATTCCACATTAATAAGTCTTATAACAAGTTTTATAGTAAATAAGTCTGTTTAATGTTGATGAAGTTTAGACAGTAGGCGTAGATAGCAAGTGGAATCTTAAGTGTCTTAAACTGAGAGAAAAATTAAAGTATCAGGAGTGTTTCTGCCGTCAGATATGAAGTAACCCTGCTGAAGCAGGAGGTCAGTCCTGCTGAAGGAAATGGACTGACATAAAAGTTGTAATGAGCAAGGCCGCCAGAGTGGTGTCTAAAGAGAGAGAATGACTGCCACTGAACTCTTGGTTTGACAACAAATGTGAGGAGGTAATTAAAGAGTATAATGAACTGAGGCTAAAATGGCTCAACAGAATTACAAGACAGAGTTAAGGGGACATCGCAATCCCATGCAGTGAAATTAATTAGAAATAATAAGACAGATGAAGGAAACAGAACAGATGGAGGCCTCCAGAGTAAGTAGCAATGAAATGTAATTTTTTATGCAAGTTGGTGCCATCCAAAAGGAATAGACATAACAGGCTGGCATAATAAAGAACAAAGAGGGAGAAACACTAGTTCTGAAGGATGATGTCCGAAACAGATGAAGAAGGCAGACTAAATGGTCCTACTAAATCCTCATATTGATTTTGAAGTGCAAGGAGGCAAGTTACAGCAGAGCAACAGTCAAGCAGATGATGAGGTAACCCACCAGCTGTAGAGAATATTGCAGACATAACCCACAAACTTAAGAACAACAGGCCACCAGGCATAGACAGGGTGCATTTTGAATTTTTCAAGACTGGTGGACAAGTACTTGCGTAAAAAATGATAATAAAAAAATAAAGAACTGAAAGTACAGATTTGTGGGGATGAGTCAATTCCAAATGAATGGACATAGGGGGTAGTAGTGTCCACATACAAGAAAGGAGAGGAAAGGACACCCTTCAGTCTGTAGAAATCACTCCTCACTCCTCAGTGTGGCATATACAATTTATTACATTGTGCTCAACAATAGACTGGTTGTGTATATGTTGAGAGCAGACTTGCAGAGACTGCCAAGGAGGTTTCCACAGCAAAAGTCAAATATGGACCAAATTTTGATGGAAGAGTACAACCAGACCACCTTGATCCTCTTTATTGATTACAAGGCTGCTTATGATACCAATATTTAGAAGTAAGCTCCTTACATTGATGGAAGGGCTGAGTATCCCACACAAGTTTGTAAGACTTGTAAGATGTGCCTTATGGAGTCCAGATGCTGGGCAGATTGGTGGTTGCACCTAGGATGTATTCAATGTAGGAGTTGGTCTATGACAGAGTGATCTGCTGGCTATCTCCTGTTCAGTATTGCCCAACAGGGTATAGTGTATGCTGCTGAAGTGGACCAAGGTGGGACTATCTTTAATAAAATGGCACAAATACTTTCTTGTACAGATGATGTAATTATTGATAGATTCTGCTTTCTGTTAAAGAAGCCTTCCTAAAACTGAATGAAGCGGCATGCAAAATAGGATTTAGAGTAAATAAAGGTAAGACCAAAATAATGGCGTCAAGAAGGAAGATGCTTGTGTAACACCGGCAGTATTACGTGTTTAGTTATTACTGTTTTGAAGTGGTCTCTAGTTTCCAGTACCTTGGTAGTACTGTCAGCGAAGACCTTGACGAAAAGAAGATATAAGGAGAGGAATTGCAACCAGGAACTTTGCCTTGAATAAAATCTTTAAGAGTAGGTTAGTAAGCCAATCAAAGACGTTCAGTTTACGTAAGAGGTTAATTAGACCAGTCGTGGCGGATAGCGGTGAAACCTGGACCTGGGTCGGCAAAGGAGTTTCCGGACAGATTTGAAACAAAATTGATTAGGAGGATTAACGTGTGAAAATAGAATATGGCGGCGGAGGAAAATAAAAGAATTGTATGGAGTACATGATAATCTCAGCATTACCTCCTTCATTGATATGCACTGGAGTCGCCAGGTCATGTCCTGAGAATGGAAGACAGCAGGACAGTCAAAAAGCTGTACAAGGGTTCTCCTGGTGGAGCGCGACATAGAGGACGGCATAGGAGTCGGTGGAGAGACTGTCCCGAGTGATCTAGTAGCTTAGGATGAACTTCCCTCTTGCTGGACGTCAATGGTTGAGAAGGCCAAGGGCAGCTACATGCATCTGTTGCGCCAACAAACAGAGATAAGTAACAGAAAATACTTCTCGTAATGAAATGGCACATTACGTGCGCTGGGCGAGACAACGCGTTTCTACGTCTCGTAATGAAATGGCACATTTGGGCGAGACAACGCGTTTCTACGTCTCGTAATGAAATGGCACATTACTTACGCTGGGCGAGACAACGCGTTTCTACGTCTCGTAATGAAATGGCACATTACGTACGCTGGGCGAGACAACGCGTTTCTACGTCTCGTAATGAAATGGCACATTACGTACGCTGGGCGAGACAACGCGTTTCTACGTCTCGTAATGAAATGGCACATTACGTACGCAGGGCGAGACAACGCGTTTCTACGTGTCGTAATGAAATGGCACATTACGTACGCTGGGCGAGACAACGCGTTTCTACGTCTCGTAATGAAATGGCACATTACGTACGCTGGGCGAGACAACGCGTTTCTACGTGTCGTAATGAAATGGCACATTACGTACGCTGGGCGAGACAACGCGTTTCTACGTCTCGTAATGAAATGGCACATTACGTACGCTGGGCGATACAACGGGTTTCTACGTCTCGTAATAAAATGGCACATTACATACGCTGGGCGAGACAACGCTTTTCTACGTCTCGTAATGAAATGGCACATTACGTACGCTGGGCGAGACGCGTTTCTACGTCTCGTAATGAAATGGCACATTACGTACGCTGGGCGAGACGCGTTTCTACGTCTCGTAATGAAATGGCACATTACGTACGCTGGGCGAGACAACGCGTTTCTACGTCTCATAATGAAATGGCACATTACGTACGCTGGGCGAGACAACGCTTTTCTACGTCTCATAATGAAATGGCAAATTACATACGTTGGGCGAGACAACGCGTCTCAAGAATGATTACTGTAAAAAGTATGAAGAATTTGTTGAGTTGTTTCCGCCTAAAAGTGATTTATAAAAATAACGTAAATTAGAATCAGAAGCGATTTTAGGAGGTGTGCGGACCCCGCGGTCACTCGGTAAGAAGAGAAGAAAGAAAATGACTGTGAGAGGGAGAGGGAGAATGAGAAAGCAGGGCAGCAAATGTTTTATTTTTAATTATTCTTATTTATTTCTTAAATCACTTACCCTTTTAACTTTTATTTATTATCGATTGTTGAGTTTATAATTATCACAATATCGGCAGCAAATTACGTTCGATTCGAGAAAAACAAGTATTGAAGCCATATTTTGTATATTTCAGTATGTACTCATACTGAGTAGAGATTAACTAATTAGGCTATCTGGGAGTGTTAGACGTGAAACAAGAGATTTAATTGTATTCGACGTGTATTGAAAGAGTAAGATAAACTGTTGAGACTTGATTTCACAGGCAGTTTTACTGAAATATAAATGATAAATAACTACAGAAACATTCATGACTACATTATTAATATTCGCGCTTTTTCGTATTCTTTTTTCCATATTGCTGAGAATTGTATACTGAGATATAAACTAATTAAAAAAAATCATTATAAAATTACAAAAAGTTATGATAACAAAAGTTATTTGCATTGTACGATGGAATGGATTTCTTTCTGAGAATTTGTAATTATACCAAGTTTCTATATAATCTGTCGGTGCTGGATTTGTCGAAGTGTAATTAAAATAAGCCAACATAAGTTTGCCTCCGGCACATGTCTGAATTGAGATTTAATAGAAAGTACCGCTTTGCTCATATCGTTCCATTATATTTCTGTTTCTGTTGGTAAATATCCGCTTATAATCTTTATTTTGTGAATATGAACAGTCTGTGTGATTTTAGAATACGCGTACATGTGTGTTAGCAATGATAGAGATAGAGGTAAGTTACATAAATACCTACTAGTATGGATTAAACAAAAAAAATAAGTAAAAATACAAGAAACCAGTGAAAAGGTGTTTTCGAGTGTTTGTTCGACATATCATTAAATAACAAACATCGTTTATTAATTAACTGGAATTTAAGGATTGTAATTACAAGCTAACTTGGTGAATTATATTCAATTTGATACGGGTACCACGAATTTAGAATTTTAAGAGGGTAATATATGACGAGTGAGTTAAGGCGGTTTTAGGGGTACATGGGAGGAGGATTATAACAGCCCCTTGGCCAGATTCGCAAATCGCCCCCGCGTCTGCTAAGGGCGGCTCTGATCACAATTATACATTTAAAAATACACGTATTATTGATATTAATTTAATACTTGAATTGAATAAATACACAGTTGGTATAGTTCTACAGATAATTATATTTCACTGACAATTGTTTCCCAGTTACGGCAGCTTCAGAGGTTAGACTTGAACAGCCGTAACTGGTGAAACAATTGTCAGGAAACTATAATTATCTGTAGAACTATGCCAAGTGTTTATTTATTCAATTCAAGTATTAATAAAATGTTCTATCAAGTGCCGAGCGACCATTCGATCAGCGTGATATTAATTTATGTATACAAAATACACAAACAATAATACAATGAAATCGTGATGGCAATTAAATTTCGAAGCTAGAAATAGCTTGAAATTAAAAGTTGGTGAATACCGGAACTTTGAAAATTATGGTGAATTTGAGAAGCGATTAGCGTTAGATTAGCGTCAAACAGCGTTCGCTCGCTGTGATTAGCCTACCTGCCAATCTGAGATAGTTACAAGGCGTTAGTTACACGATTCACACAACGAAAGGCAGACAAGGTGAGAAATTCGGCTTGGAAAAGCAGAGTTACCACGCAAAAAAGCCGTGTCACAAGTACCATAAATAGATTTTTAATGCGATAGAAAAAATAAGCCTAAAAATTAAGAAGATAATTTTGATTGAAATAGAATTCGATACAGAATTAAAGAAGCTTCTTTTTTATTACAATACTGCATCAAGCAGCTAGTACAAAATTGTGGATTTTCGTTTGAAGTCATACGACCTTTGTGGAGTGGTTGGCTTTACTTGTGTGGTTCATATAGTACTAGTAATTTATTTGCATGACTGTGCACAAGCTTGTTATCTTACTGACGAACTTGTCTACAAGCCAGCGATTTATGGTAGTTGATAAGTTTCCTTCCCGACCTATGTTGAGAGATTCATACAACAAATGCACGAATTATTATTGTTCTTATCATTATCATCGTTTGTGATACCATTTTCGTTCTTTTAGTTTGCTTTATTTTATATAAATATTGCCATCACAATTCCATCGTGTTATTGCTGCTGTGTTTTGTACACATATAGATGAATATCAATTATACCCGTATTTTAAAATGTAAAACTGTAATCAGAACCGGGCTTAGAAGTTGCGAGGGGAGTGCGAACTTTGTAACCCATGGGATCCTATAACCCACTCAACCCACTCGTCACATATTAGACAATGCCGTCTTGAAGTTCTAAAATTAAGGCACTCTTATCAATTTTAATGTAGCTCTTATTTCAGTGGCGGCTCGTGGTCTGACAGTTGGGGGTTCAATGTCTGAATGTTTCTACTAAGAATCTAAGATAAGGGCAATATCCCATTCCAAATAACACACGGGGTGGGTCGCAACATGAAGACATAACTATTGACAACTTTTAGTAGGCCTAATATTAAATTGTGTTTACGCTATTTGTAAATTATTCTAAAAACATATAGTTAAAATAAAAGGATAGTTAAATATTTCTGTTTAATATTTAAAACGGGAAGCGGGCTACCGAGTTCCTTATCTTTAATAGAGAGAGAAGAAAAATTTATTTTTAAAATAGATTGAACACTATTCATTTTACCAAATCAATGAGCTGAACACAAAAATAAGAAATACCTGAACAGTGTTATCAAAATACCAGTAAAGGTTATACACGCTTTGATCAGCTTAATGTTAATTAATTATTTAATGACTACATTAAACACACTTTATTTTCGGAATACAATTACTTCACTATTTTATTTGATTTTAAGACTTTACTGCAGACATTTTCATTGCATTCTAAATGAAATAAAGAAATCTGACACAAAACTGAAGGTAAACGGACAAATCGGTGATTCGGACAAATCATGTAGTAAAAATCATAATAATGGCGAATGGCGGTATTATGAAAATGTTAAAAATTCCCGGTCAGTGCAGTTCGGCCCTCGTCGGAACTATTCATCTCTGTCGCTAACACTCGGGATTAGCGACAGTTGAATGTAATTTTGCGTATACTGATTTCCCCCTCCAAAGCTGTCTACACAGTCAAGTTATATTCAAGTTACATTGGTGCTGAGAGCTACTTTGAACCTCAAGCAGTAGTAGCGAGCAACTCGCCTATTACGCGAATCAATTACTATTCAATCAACAAGATTAATCTCGCAAATCTTGTTATTTAGTTATGAAACCATTATCTCAACAAATCCTTAAACATATTAAAATAATTTAGGGGGTTTACTGAACCACTGAATCTTATGGACGAGCCGCCACTGCCTTATTTATATGTTTATACATTTCTTAACAATTTTTTGGTACTTTATATTTTGTTTTATTAATTAAAGTAACGAGATAAGATATTAAATACATAACGTATTTCAGTGATTCCATGTATGATTGTATCGTACCGACTGCCTCAGGAATACAGGCAGTTGCCAGCACAGGCTGCAAAAAATGTAAACACACATTAAGTGAGTGGTTTAATACACAAAAATTAAAATTTACATTATTATAGACTACAGGACTACTAATTTTTTTCTGTGTTGTACTATTCCGAAGTAAATGACATTTCTAAATTTGTTAGTTCATAAATAGCACCAAATAAAAGGTACGTTTCGTTGGAATTTTCAAGAGTATAACATGGAAACACTGAGGAGTGATATGGTTGTTATCAATTAGAAATTGATAGCTGATGTAATTAGCGAAATATATGAACAGACGCTGAGTTTCAACTGTCAACATATTTCTAAGCGTCCATCGTAATCCGCTTCGCAAGTACAAACGTTCTTGTCAAGCATGAACAGCATCTCCGATCGTCACATACGGAGAAGTTGTAGTTGTAGTTGGTTGCAGGCAGTAATTGTAGTTGCTATGCAGTTGACATAATTCCAGGAATACTTTAATATAATCCGATAACATGCATCTTCTAGAGTCAGGATTATATATCACTGACAGCCTCCTTGTAATGTTGTCCATACAGTGCTACATTTGTTGCTTGTTTTACTGAAGTTCTGTCAATTGTGTTTCTGAATAACGGACTGTAGGATATCTAGGCTACATCATTCATAATTTAGATATAAACCAAGTCAGTATCAATAAACCAAGATATAAATCCATACACTGAACTGTTCTTGCTTAGCTGCTGCCCTTTAATGCTTCAGTCACCGTCCTATTTGATTTACTATAGTTTTGTAAGGTTATATTATTATAGGTTATGTTGTAAGGTTATAGTAAGTTTCGTAATATTTTTTATATTAGAATCACAAAAAAACCCATATGTAACTTTATGATTGCATTAATCGTAAGCACTATACTACATTATGATTTAAGAAAGTCTAATTTTAAAAATCCTTAATAAAACGAGCGTCAAAATAATGTGACTAAAAAAATAAATCAACAAGCGGTATTCAAAACGGGAACAGAAGTCGGCCAATTATCCTCCTGAATGCGAAAAACTTGTCAGATTCATTTCCATTTTATTAGTTTTTTTTTGCCGACTTACACAGCGCGCAGTGCAAACACCTTACTTAAGGTGACTTTTTAACTACAGTTTTAAACGTCGACGGATGTGCAAAATGTCTGTGGTTCAGTTCTTTAATATTTGACGACACTTCAGGTGGAAGTGAAGTACTTGGTACTTCAAGTGGGTGGGGCATATGTCCTGAAATGCGTTTAAGAAATACGAGCTCAACAGAGTCACGTGACAGGGAAAAAGAAAAGAAAATAATTACACTGTCTGGTGTCGTCTCAGGTACATTCAGAGTACAATTCAAAACAGGCATTACACTCCAGTATGGTTTACAGACAATAGCCTACACAATGGAAGGTAATCTTCGATACCTCCTCGTACACGTATTATCGCTGATAAACAAACTTTAATTTCTTTCACGGTAATAAAAAAACAATAGTAACGATATGAATAGGTACTAGAGATAAAATTAAGTTTATTTCCATCATAAAACGGAAATTAAATGCTTACGTGACAATACTGCTACTATATACGTTAATAGCCTCGGTTTCGCGGACTACAAGCGTTGGATTGATTTATTATATTTGGTGCTAGTTGTGAAACACATAAGCAGTTATAATAATTGATTGTTATAGTGTGATTAGTGAAACAGTACAGCAACCCTATGGTTAATCCGTTTTGTGTTTTGTATTTATCTGAACTGAATTGATAAACGCAGACTTGATGTGTTACAGACCTGAAAACTAACGCATCATTATACGGATAACGTTTTTTACGTATCTTTAATCCCACTTAACTTGAGCAAGGATTACTCGAAATTGTTAAAACAGAACAACTATAATTTATAAGTTGTAAAATACTGTCGCAATTAAATAATTCATTTCTTGAAAAATACCTTTTATGATTAATTCTACATAAGTACTGTATTAAGAATAGAGGATCACCGATAATGGCCTTCACTGGTTTATAACTTGTTACAAGTTTCTACAGTAACGCGTCTTAAGTACATCCCCCAACGCATATACATAAAACGGATTTTTAGGAAGCTCTCAAAGTAAAGTCAACCTCGTACAGCGAAGTCTGCAATTTGCAAAACGTCTGCCATTATTAGTTTGTCTGCATTAGGATAATGTGTTGTGCATAGGGACATTTCGACATTTCAGTTTCCTTTACTTCTCATTTTCACTTCGTCCTTCCCTGCACTAATTTACTCAATATTGTGCTATGAAGATGATCGTTTACAGGACCATAGACGTTGCGCTGTAGCCGTCTCACCGATTGTCTCTGCTTATAGGTATAAGACGTATCTATACTAATTATAGAAAAAAACTTTTCATGGTGCACGCAACGCGCACGGCAATTCTACACCATTCAGTAACTAAAGAGAGAAATAGCTGTAGAGGAAAAACGGTTGACAGGCGGAGTACGATAGTTTCAGAACTGTAAGTTGGCATTCTGATCAGTTGTTTGAATAAAACTGTTTTGTTTATAGCCTAAAAATTTTCATTTAACGATGGCGAGTCCTCTTGAAGTTTTAGAATTAGTAGAATAACGTGCCGTAATCCGTTTTTTTGCTTTCTGAATGTGAAATCACGGCTAAAATTTACTCTCGTATGGCTAAACAATACCGAAAAAGCTTCGTGAACTATGGAAATTTTTATAAATTGGTAAGACAGTTTAAAAATGGTCAGAGACTGGCGAGCACCGTTCTGGAAGTCCAGCTGAGGTTTCAACTGATGGATTCCAAGATAGTTGACCAACTACACAAGGGGACGTTGAAACAACGCTGTATGCAGAAAGATTATGGTTTTTTGAATATAATTCTAACGTGTGATGAAACATGGATTCATCACTTTGAGCCGGAATTCAAAAGACACAGCATGGAGTTGGAGCATAAGAGATCACCTGTCAGAAAAAGTTCAGATCATCAGCAGTAAAAATCATGTTGACGATCTTTTGGGGTGCTGAAGGCCTGGATTTTGTGATTCTTTAGAACATCAACCGACAATTAACAGTACATATTACTCTGATATGCTTATCAGTAAAGCCGGCAGTGATTTGGAAACGTCCTGGGTTTCTGTGCAAAAGCGTCATTATCCTTCATGATAACGCCCGTCCACACACAGCTCAGATAACACGTAAAACCGTCAATAAATTGGCTTTGGGAGACTCGCCTCATCCTTCCTACAGTCCAGACTTTGCTCCATCTGATTTCCACTGCTTTGGTCCACTCAAGGAGGCGTTAAGTGGTACAAATTTTTATGACAACAACGAGGTCAAAGAAAATGTCCTAAACTGTTTCTGACATCAACATGAAAATATCTTTGCAGCAGGCATATTCAGAGATGGAACAAATATATGAATATTGCTGGTGATATATTGCTAGTATGTTAAAAAGTAAAAAATTGTCATACTGATTAAATAAAGCGTTTTTCCTCTACAGCTATTTGTCTCTTTAATTATTGAACGACCCTCGTACGTGTGACTACTGGAACAATTCATTTAAGTTAAATACTCCTACTATTCAAATCAAGTAATCTGTTAGAAATCTATATTAAATTTAAATTAATGTGACGAAATTCATTTTATGACAGTAAAGTAATATACGTCTACCTGTATAATTAGGTTATAAAGATATTACCGTAACGTACAAAGATAAACATAATCCCGACAGAACATTTATGTTTTCATGACAGTTGTTTATGACAATCCTCTATCTAACGTTGCTGTATTATTTTACTTTTCTTGTTTTTACACCTGTCAAGTACCTCGTTTCCTTTGTGATATTTTAAAAATAAACTAATCTTTCGTCGAATTAGTTAATATTACAAAACATCTTTATGAAGGAACCTTTTGTTTTCTGTACGATGTGTGTGTAGTCTGCTTGTCGGCAGCAACGTTAACGTGAGGACTTTTGCAATCAAAAAATATAACAATCTACTAAAATGTTTTTACAATATGCTAGAATTGTTTGTTTGGAAGCCTGAATCTATATTACATGCGTTAATAGAGTTATTTACTTTATTAAAGCCAAAATTTTACAAAGAGTCTTTTTACTGTTAAATATTTTTGGTAATAGAAGTTTCTTTATATCCACATAGCTGCGTGCCGGTACTTCATATGTGTAGGTGCTATGTCATATCCGTTATATTTTAGCTACGTTTGATTTGATAACACAATAGATGATACAGTATTTTTCTAACAAGTATTTTATTTTTAATTATGTCTCTTAAGAAAGTTGTTTTTTGTTGCTTTTCTTATCTATATATATAAAACTCAAAGTCTGAGGATTTATGGGTTCTGAATACAAATCCACACCGTTACACCGATTGCCACCAAATTTTACACAGGTAACCTTTGACACAAGGCGAAAAATACTGTCTAACTTGGAATTTGATATTTTGCCCCGTTTGCACGATTTAGGCCCTTTTAATTATGCCTTTTCATTGATGCGTATAAAGATGTCAACAACACCATGGAGACCAGAATTAATTACCATAGTAACAAGTTAATAAAAAAAAAGCTATTTAGCGGCATCGGAACTGTACATTTATCCAGTCCTGCAGTACATTTTCGATGTTTTATATAATTTTTTTATGCGATTGTATCGATATATTACGATGTGAAAAAGAAGAAGTGTACTAATTGTAAATTGTCCTATTACTGCAAAGCGAAATTACGTGTTGTTTTCATTTGAGAGGCTAGGTGACAACGGTTTTTGGTTTTTAGTTTACTGCTGAAATAAATAAAAGCCATGGTTGAGGAAAACAACGTTTGTGTTATACAATGCTTCTAACACAGTGACACTTAAAATAAAGAATTTAGGATTTCTGATTTAGCAGGTACTTTATAAATATCTCCAAAGGCTTTATAAACGGGTACTTTTAAATCTCCAAAGGCTGTTGCACCAACATAATTATTTAATACAATTTAAAATAGTACAAGTGTTGAAAACAGCTTTGGAAAGAATTTGACTAATGAGTACAAAATTGTCATACGAGCTGACAGAACGCCATATAGACATAGACAATAAAAATTATATTAAAATACTTATTAAAGGTCAAATATTCGCGTGCGAAGCCGCGGGTAACAGCTAGTACCATATAAACAATGAAATAATCAGCAGACGTTGTGGTGTACACCTAGAAACTAAATTTCCGACTAAAATTCTTTTTCAGCCTGGTACTTTCAAGTGTATATTTACGCGTGTCAAATAGCTTTAAATTTATAATGCCTATATGTGGTATATGTGATTCCAGTGGCATAGAGAATTTTGAACACACCACTTCTTGAAAGTACACTGCGTTATTGCTTCTGCAGTTTTTTTTTTATTAACTGGAATTGATACAGTTTTCTTTATAACGGTGTTTGTGATGTTTAAATGTCATCAGCTCTTACACTGTTGCGTCACATACTTCGGGACAGCGCAGCGTCAAATAATGCAATTGCCCAGTTTCGCAGATTCGATCACAAACGTCAAAATCAAAGTCTGTTGCTAAATTTAACGTATAAGGAGAACAAAGGCAAACCTCTCCGGCTGAAGGGCATAAGGTCGAAATTACGATTGCGTTACTGTTAGCATAAACTGAGGAAACATCCAAACGATTGCGTTACGGTAAGCATAAACTGAGGGAACACCCAAACGATTGCTATAGGTAAACCCCCATCCCAAACTTTCCTCACGGAATACTATTTTTTCCTTGTAGAATTACACAATTTTGACCGACGGTAAAAAGTAATTTCTCATTGGTAAAGGAAAAATGTTGTGTATTACGTACGTGTTGTTGCCTAACTAAATTCTTACATAAACAGTAAAACGCTCACTTATCAATATGAGTATCATTACAGCGGGACTAATAAATTTACTATGTAATTTTAGAATGTTATCAGAGATGAATGAAGATAAGTTGTAATGTGTGACATAATTTATAAGATACACCAAACCCTCAAATTTACAAAGTTTATTCACATTCTTGCTTACAAATGTGCATTCTTCCTCCTTTCATCTTTCCTCATTCGCACAAATTTTTAATAACGAAAAATAAAATTTCTCGAGATTCTAAATATTATTGATTTCTTATTATTATAAACGATAAAATTTCAATAACCTTTTGGCTTACGCTTTTTTTTTGAAAATATTCATGATTAACAAAACGCTTCCTAATCACGAGTCGCTCGCTTTCCGCATTATCGTTTTCTAATCTCGTGACTTTACTTCTGTGTACGCGCATGTTTTGCGTAATGTCTCACACTGCAGTTCATTATTGCATTCAAAACTTGGCGGAATAAATTTATTAATTTAAAACTTTCAATTGAGAACATATTTTTAAGCCGATTAAAACTTTACTTGTTATGAAATTCTTTAATTCTCTCTAATACCTGCTCGTATCGGAAACAGAATCTTAATTACTACTGGTTTTCACTAGAAAAAATATGCGTTGCGATAAGCGATTGTATCACGGGGCATCAAGCATTACGATACTATTGTTGTTAGTTTTTACTATTGTATTATTATTAAGATAACAGAAGAATTAACATTATAAACGATGTTACCTTTAAAATAAACTATATTGAATAATCGAAAATTCCCAGTTTTATAATAAAGGTTCGTTTATTATAAAACTGATGTCTTCAAAACACAAACAAACAGATAAGTTTGTCAATTGTTTTTCCATCTTCAGTGTAGCCTACTGGTCTATAAAAAACTGTTTAGCATATGTTTATAAATGCGTTAAATTATACAAATTAAAAAGGATAATATGATATCCGTTTGTATGTTTTAATGTAACGGTATTATTGAATGAGATTACTAAGTAAAAGAAATGAAGTATTAACTAAAATATATTGTTTGGAATTTATTCAATCACAAAGTTTGAGGACGATAGGACGTAGTTTTGTGAACGGCATGGGTGAAGTGTACACCGCTTAGTTTGGAAGTCCGCGCTGAAGTCCACGGTATACAACCTAGTTTCCACCACTGTGGCTTTACTTAATGGACAGTTTTTAATATGAACAAGCCGCAGATTTAAAATAACAAAACGCATAATACTTTATCGAAGATCCAATATGTGGAATCCAGTTACATTGCAAGAAACTATAAATTTCATAGTTTAATTTTATTAATCACCTTAATTTAATACGGTTATATACCGCATTTTATTATCTGTTAAATTTGAAAACTAAAAATATTTTAATAATCTATTGATATAACTGGCATAAATTTTAACGTACAGGAAATCTATCAGCACTTATGTATGCTTTACTTGCTTATCTAGGAGTTCATAGAAAACTGTACAAGTACGTGGACTAACACATGCAGCACGAAAATGCATGCAACACAATTCACGAAAATATTTTATGGTTTCTCCAAGTCTCTAGTAAAAGCTAAAATTAAAGTTGTAACAACGTTAATCAATACAAGACACTTACTATTTGCTGAACTCCTTCTGCGGTCATTGTAGCGTTTGTGAATAAAACTGTACGGTGTTGGTGTTGGGAAAATCACTGCGTCGGACGTTTGGCTCGAAGTGTGCAAGTAAGTTCTATTTCTGAGAACGCATGGGAGGGAAGAGATAACAGCTGATGACGCCACGTTCCCGCGACGTCACCTCTAAGGTAATGTCTACTCATGGAGGACAACATACGGTTGTAAAAATAAACAGTCTGTAGTTAAAGCATCCACATTTGTTTCACTCTTAACGAATTGTAGACCTATTCAATTTTTGGGAAATGAAACTATTAAAAAAAAGCGAGTCGGCATGTTTTCCCTATATTTATTCACTATGCGATAGTTTTGCAGTTTCAGTATATTATACAAATTGAATGCTTCAGTTCCCTTAGTTTAGTGACACTTCTCTAGTCTTTAAAACCTTAAAACATTCATGATATGTCAAGTTATGTGCTACAGCATTTACTGACACATTTTTATTTTCATTTAAGTTAATCGTAGAGAATTTTGCTTATTATATCGCTCAGTTGTGTCTTATTTGCGCCTTCCCAACTCTTGCGTAATCTTCGTTCACTGCGAACTTGGCTTTATATTGGAGCTTCCTTGGTAGGTTTGTGTAGCAAATGACTCAACTAAACTATTAATTTTATTAAAAGATTTAAATGAAATATTTGTGCAACTACATGTGAAGAAATGAATTAACAGGTTTTTTTTTTTAAATTATTCATATGCGGAAAATTAACATTATTCTGTAACGTAAAATTTAAAAGCCAAGAATGTTTACTGTCTGTACTAGAACGGCTGTAGACTGTACAGAATGAGGTCACAACTTCATTCCGCAATATTAACTTGAAATCGGGAAAATTTGTAAATATTCACTGCTGGCTACAACAACCATTGCCAAATCGCGAAATAGTACGACTAAATTCTGCGTAGCTAGAGCAACGGTTATCAAATATCGTAATATGTTTACAGGAAAATTTGAAGTGTATTAATCGGTTACTTGTAATTTTCACCGTCAAGTAAAAAAGCACTAGTTAGTTTATTATAGTTAAAGTGTATAGATACAACCAACCCTTTCTTTTCACCGCATTATATGTTATCGATCTCATAAGGAAAACATGTATACAGAATATAGTGTAAAATTATCCTCTCTAATTTGCAAAACTATACAGTTTTGTTAAATACGTTTTATCCTTGTGCTCAGCAAATATGAATCAACTTTCAATTAGTTCGTCATATAATTAGTATTAAATTTTATTCAGTGACTATCTACAGTGATCAATGGTCACTTATTCAGATAATATGGGTAGTTAAGATCGCAAACTGTATTGCTGAATCTGTTTGTAACTGAGGTAAACAATTCTTGTCGTTTTAAAACGAGCGGTTCGTTGGCTGTAAGCCCCCCCTCCCCCCCAGACAGTAACAGCAGCGCTCAGTTTGTTGCGTTCCAAACTGTTGTCTAGTCAACCTGTCCTCGTGTCATTATTGTCTTGGTTAAAAATATCGCCGAAAAATGTTACCATTTCGACTAAAAGAAGCTCTAAATATATTTTATTTTCAATGCACAGAAATATATAGGCCTATGTACAGAACGAATATTAGAAAAACGTTTGTTTTTGGAATATTTTCTTAAACTTTTGGAAGATACTATCCAATTATAAAGATGTTGCGTTATTACTAGAAGAAAATATTTCGGATGTAACAACACAGTTTTAATCATGATTCATTTTTTATTTCGTCTTTCCTTACAGTGCTCGGCTACGTTTCCATTTAAGGAAGATATAAACATTCACTGATGATGGTTTTTTATAAGACGGACAAAGACACATTAAACAACAGAAAATTGAAAATGAGTGCTAAAAGAATACATTATTATGCTGTATTTTCATTCCTATTTTACACATTCATTTATTTTTATTTTTTTTTCCGTATCGGCCATCCAGGGACCACATGCCAATTTCAATTCTTTACTCTTTGTTCTTCCCTTTTTTTCCAATATTCTTTCTCTTCTCACTGTGTCTCTTCTTCCTGTCTTCAGTCCACTTTGAATCTGGGTTTTTCTCTCTCCTACCCTGGACTCCCTCCATTTTTAACACTTTTACCCGAAAAACTTCTCCTTCAATTGCTTCTTCTGCGTGTATATTATTTTTTTCTAAATCCTTTTGGACTTCTTTAATCCAACTTGATGTTGACTTCTTCCCCCACAGATATTTGAAGATTTGCTTTGTCAACCTATTGTCGTCCATTCTATATAAATGTCCAACAAATAGTTTATATAGACCTATAGTTTATATCTTCTTTTTCTCATTGTTTCTGTTATACTTTCTATACTTTGATATATTTCATCATTAGTCTACTTCTTAATTTCCAACCTTCTGAAGTTTTTTGTGGGCCTAAGATTTATTTTTATTTTATTTATTGTTTAATTTATTTTTATTTTAAATGTATTATTCTGTCACTGTCAATCGTTAAACACTATAATAATCGCTTCCAAACAACTTTCAATACTCTACTAAGTTATTGCTTCATGTTCATGATTAATTGGAACTAAGGAAAATAGTCACGGTGCCATCTGTAACTTCTCCGACTACATTCATGTCATCTTGTGTACAATGGTGAGACAAATATCCAGATTAAAAGTATTCATACTTCAAACTTTTTAACAGTTTCACTGCAATTTTATACAGCAGCGATTTTCAAGTTGTAGGTCGCGAGAATGTCGCACAGAGACGTAAAACATTTGAATGTAAAAGATTACCACTCTAATCCTAGCCTACACGAAACATTTATTTGTGTATATTTAAAAGTATCTCTCATTAAAAAATTGTTATCAAAAATATTTTTAGATTACCTGAATTATAAAACTTTTGATTTCCCACATTAACACTAGTATATTTCATCAATAATGAAAAACAAGGCTGGTCGATGTCTTAGCCTCTTACGGCCGGCGTTAACTCTATGAAAGTCATTTTCCTTAGGCCGTGGTCTAATGCTGTTTATTAAAACATACGTTTCGGTCCCACTGTTGGAGGCCATCTTCAGTGTTACACGATTGAAAGTTCAACTAGCAAGGTGTCCACCAGTTCCCCGCAGTTCCCGCAGCGTAATAGCCCGACAAAGAATAAATAACGACTCTAACAGAGACAAGGCTGGTTCGGTAATGGCGACAGACTTACCCAACTATTGATGTTTACTATCGTCTTTTCAGTTTCACGCTATTCTGTAGATAGATAAACTTTATGACACAATTACTTTAGATTGTGTTTGCTCAAGCTTTGTGTGAAGAAATTAGCTGAGAATGTACTCTAGTAATTATAACTGAGTTAGTTTGCAGTAAAGCTCTGTGAGAGTAAGGTGAAAAGTCCTGGGCCAGAATAAGAAAACTCGTTTTTGGATTAATATTTGTCAAAATAATCTCCATTTAGCTCTATACACTTTTACCGACGATTTCGAATGGGGTTATATCCTAAAGGGATTCTACTGATAAGCCGATTTATCGAGGTCCTCAAAGAAGCCATTTACAGCATCGATGACTTGATTGTCGTCAGTAAATCTTTTCCCACCGAGCCATTTTCTGAGGTTAGAAAAGACGTAGAAATCAAAATCCGACGAGTAAGGAGGGCGAGGAAGCAATTCAAACTTCACACATCGCAACAACTGATGTCTGAAATGGTGAAATTGCTTGGTGCAACAGCACCTTCTTTTTCGCTAAATGTGACAGCTTCTTCTCGATTTCGTCGTTTAAAAGTGTGTTTGCGTAGTATTCGCCACTAATTGTTTTTCCCTTCTTAAAGGAGTCAATGAAGATTACTCCACGTGCGTCCCAAACAACAGTCGCCATAACCTTACTAGCGGATGGAATTGTCTTTGCCATTTTTGGAGTTGGTTCGCCTTTCGCGGTCCGTTATTTTGACTGTTATTTGGCCTAAGGAGTGTTGTGGTGAGCCCAAGACTCATCACCTGTTATGAATCGACGCAAAAATTCGATTGGATTGCGCGTATGGAGTGCCAAACAATTGGTTGAAACATCCTTTCGACACTGTTTTTGGTCAAGTGTCAACAAACGCGGCACCCACCTAGCGCCCAGTTTTGCCATACACATATGTTCGTGTAAGATACTGCCCACACGCTCCGTTGGTATAAAACGATTTTGTGGATTTTGTCTATTTTTTCTGGCGTAATAACTTCAATGGGACATCCAACACGTGGGTAGTCAGTTGTGTGTGTCCGACCCATTTTTAATTAAACAGCCCAGCGCTTAACCGTTGTATTCGATGGAGAACAAGTCTCCCAACGTTGAACTGAGCTCCTTTTCTTTCAGTTAATCCTTAAAAAAAAAATGGGTTTAGTGACGCCACGAATTTCCAAACTAGGCCCTGTTAAAACAATGCTTGGGGCGTTTACTGTGATGTACTGTCAAACTAATACTACACAACACATTCACTTGAACTATCTAAATTCAGCCTACAAAGTGTGAAATCATACAACACGATGAAAATAATGAGCATAATAGCGTTTTCCGTCTGTGTCAGGCCCGGGATTTTTCACCCTACCCTCGTATTAGGAGGAAACAAGAACTTCAGTAAATCAAATACATTAGTAGGCCTACACAAATTACTTGTAATTGCAAAATTGTACACTGTTTTAGATTTTAATTTGAACCTGGAATACCAAAGATTTCAAATTATTTTTTCTAATCCAATTCGAGCCAACACATGCACAAACCGCTCTCAAAAAATATATCAGTGAATACTGAGACTCACCCAACCAGACAATATATCTGAAACATTCTAGGACCAACATTTTTTATAAAGTAAGTAATTAAAAAAAATTAAATACAATTTTCCCGTATTTGCAATAACGTTTAATATATGAAATTATTATAGTTATTGTTATCAGAATAATCTGTGCTGGAAGTCCTCATACTTTCGTATTAAACAGTGTTACGCACTAAATATAAATATTAACGAGTGTTCGATCTTGGCGGCAATGCGGATTAATTGTCAAAACTGCCAACGTGGTCTCCGTTTGACGAAGGCCTCCCAACAATATTTTTGTGTCCTCTTCTATATTACCCAAAAATCCTGTTCTTGGTCTTCCTCGCTTGCGCTGACCAAAAGGCCTCCCTACAATATTTTTGTGGTAGGGTCGTCTTCATCCATTCTAATAACATGGTCAACCCATCTGAGTCTACTTACTTCAATCGTTTTCATAATATCTGATCCATGTTAGACTTCCAAGTTGTACCTTTGCCTCCAAGATCCATTTTTATAACAAGCACCATCTGTCACTATAAATTTGTAATTTCAAGTTGTTTTAGTTTCAAAAGTCAAATATTTGATTAATGTTGTAATTTTTATTGTTATTATTGTGATTTGATCGGGATTTTGATACTTTATCGAGTTAATTTTTAAAAAATTAAGTTTTTGTCCTTAGGTGTATAAAATAAGTGTTGATAAAATTTTTTACCTCGTGTTTCACTACACGTAATCATAAAGATTGTTGTGGCAATTAAAAACGTACACTGCGGCAATGTGATGTGAGCTCCCAAGCGGACGCGGAAATTACCAGTCTCAGAATTGAGAGAATAAGACACGATCATATTTATTCGAGAGAATAAGATCATTTTTCATATTTTCCTTTCATAGATTTTGAGCTGACCATCATCATCACGGTGTCACAGCCCTTGGTGGGCCATAGCCTCCTTAATGTCATTCCTCCAATCGTCTCCACCCATTGCTCGCCGCTGCCACCTCTCACTCCAATAGTTCGTAGGTCCTCTTATGTATTACTAAAAAATCCTGTTCTTGGCTTGGTCTTCCTCGCTTGCGCTGACCAAAAGGTCTCCCAACAATATTTTTGTGGTAGGGTCGTCTTCATGCATTCTAACAACATGGTCAACCCATCTGAGTGTACTTACTTCAATCGTTTTCACAATATCTGACCCATGTAACAACCTACAGACTTCCAAGTTGTACATTTGCCTCCAAGACCCATTTTTATAACAAGCACAATAAATTTTCCTTAAAACTTTCCTCTCAAAACATCCAAACTCTGACTGATCTCCTTTAGTGAGCGTCCATGTATCAAGACCACTTGTATAAAACACTGACCTTATGTTGACCTTGTGTTTTATACAGTTTGCATTTCGTTGCTCTGGAAATATTTCTCGACTTAGTTGTGGGACATTAGAGCGAAGTAACATCTATTGGCAGATACGATTCTACGCTTTATTTCTGATGATATGTTACTGATATGTTGTTGCCACTAGTGAACAGAAATCGGAGAATTCATTTTAATAGACTCTGTCGATTGCCATAATATATTTTGTTTTATTGGTATTTGTTACCAGCCCTACTAGCTTTTTTTTTAGTGCTCTAAAAGCCTTTCTATAACACCTCGTAACATGTCGTTCTTATTTACTATTAATGTATATGTCATCAGCATTAGTAAATTAGTAACGATTTTCACAGACTTGGTGAATACGGTTTTTGTTATATTGATACCTGAGAGTCTTATTACTACCTACTTTGTCGAATTTTGTTGCTTCTCTGCTATGTAGAATTTTCCCTCGAACGAGGCCTTTCGGTTTCGCAACCATTATCAAGTTCTTCCTACAACCTAGGAAGGTTGCGAATGGTTGATAATGGTTGCGAAACCGAAAGGCCTCATTCGAGGGAAAATTGTACATAGCAGAGAAGCAACAAAATTCGACAAAGTTGTTATGAAGACTGCTAACACAGATAAAATAACTGATTATTACTATCTGCAGTGCCAGGTTTCAACAAACACGACATTGCACCTCCCTGTCGAAGACCGCTATAAGCTTCAAACACCTCGGAGAGATCACAGTTTCACTCTTACTCTACACTGCACTTCCCATTCTTGCTCTACCAAACTTCACCAAATAATTTAGTATTCCAACTCATCTCATGCCTTCATATAACCTCTGTCTATTTATCAAATCATGTGCCGCTTTAGAATCCATAAAGATGTGATGAATATTCAAGAGACTTCTCCAGTATTTATCTCATTCTTTATATCTCACTATGTAAAAATTCAATGTTTCAACCCTTAAATAGTGTGGTCTGATCAGCATCACAATAGGTTTGAACCGTATGCTAGAGCAAAGCGATGTCCTCTATTACACCTATCCTTCAAATACTTGAATTCAACTACTATCAAGTTGGCCGTATTCAGTACAGTAAACATCCACCTAAGGCAGTGAAAGTTTCAATTGTTAATTGTTTATCTATTTCTAAATTGGCCTTTTCTCATCAAAACGTCATTAGTTTTTCCATTTCCATAATTTATATTTTCCATTATTTTACTTTTAATAATTTTAATAATGATGAATACTTAGAGTTGCCACTAGCATGTCGGCGAATCGGTTTCTGAGTCGGTTTCTAGAAGAATAAAGTTCGAAAAGTGCATGTACCATTTGCAACACTTAGCTTATCAGTGTATTCGGTAGGTTTCACTAGGTGTTAGAAACATCACTTACTGAGTTGTCAGATTTGGCGGTGAAAAAATGAGATTTAATGAATTCGATCTTGAAACCAATATAGTCTGTAAAGTATATCTACTAGCCGATATGAATACATATAACCAGTATGCTCTCTGAGCTACAGAACTCGATCAATATTTTGAACGAACTAAATCTTTTATTTGATAAATTTGGATATTACATAATTTTTAAATTATCATAAATTTGCAATTTTATATCATTATAAATTTGCCCGTAATATCACTTAAAGGTCACGAACCTATTAATAGAAAAATAATTGTTAACAACATTAAGATAGAGCGAATAAATGAATTCAGTTTCCTAGGTCACTATGTATCATGCAAGGATGAAATAGATGTAGGTAAAAAGATAAGACGATTCAGCTGCATAGCTAGGAACGATATATAGGAACCTGAAGAATAAGTAAGGAAAGATGCATTAGTAAAATTTTGTAAAACTATGGCGATCCCGAGTTTATTGTATAGCAGTGAAACACGGGCACTCACAGGAACAAATGAAAACAAAAAATAATCCAAACAGCAGAGATGAAAATGCTGCGGATGATCACAGGTTGCACGTGAAGAGTTATGGAAACAGAAATAAGGAAACATTTACAAGTTGCTAGCTCAAGTGACCAAATTAGGAATAAATGAAAACAGTATTTACAAAGAGTAAGCAGTGAGAAGATACCAAAGATTGTCTATATATATATCGACCGCAGGGACGGAGATTCCTGGAAAAACCAAAAAGAGGTGGAATAATCGTAGGCTATTAGCCGAATGATTAGTTGGAAGAAGACCAAAAATGTTGAAATTTCCAAAATTAAACTCTACATTCAGAGTTTATTTATAAGCCCCTTTAATTTGATACGCCACATGATTTTTTGCGATTTTATCAAAATATTCACCCACTTTTTAGCCTCCGGCGCCCAAAAATATTGAAATTTATAAAAATGAAGAGAACTTCATATTTTGGATAAAATTTCATTTAATTTGGTTCCCCACATAAACTTTTGCGATTTTTTCAAAATTTTGACCCCCTCACATTTTTTTTCCTACCGGCCCTTATTTTTTAGGAGATCAATCTCGAAAAAATAGGGTTCTGTAGGAAGGGTAAAAATATGGACACCGATGCCAAGTTTTACGAAAGCGGTTGATTTGTTCAAAAGTTATCGTGAGAGATACTCCAAACAGACAGACAGACAAGTGCCAAACGGTCGAGTAAAAACTAAGAACTTGCTTCACCCGTTCTATAATCTTTATGCCCACAATTAGGGTTTCTCCAGAAAAAAATACAAAATTCATGCGCTTTTTATAATACTTAGTATTTTTGTTATACCGGTATGTAATTTGTAGGTCTTTTCAGAAGAAATGTTCAGAATTACGGCTGATATAGTTTTATGTAAGCTACAAAACTAACAATTGAGTGTAAAGTTTACAGATATATACCATATTCTTGAAAAATGTAATATTAAATATATAGTATCTTAAATAAAGAAAACTCGGTGTACCGCAGGTTTTTATTTGTTCTTGTATGTGCGCTTTGATGGCTCAAAACATCATACAGCTACTATGAAAACTACAAAACAGAAGACCGTATTATATAAAGAACCGTATATTTTAAAACTTTATTTTTGTACATTGCCTAGTTTTAGTTTTCAACGTTCGATGGGTCGTTCCACAGTTACTTTGTAATCTTGCCAGATTTAGGTCAGCGTCTTCGTCATCTCATAGACTGATAACTTAAGTAGCTGAAAGATGAGACTTGTTTCACATTAACACCACCTAGCAAATTTGAGATAGGACAGGTGTCTTTCCCCCAAATGCAGTTACTTTTGCCTTCTCTATTGAGATTTCAAAATCACATTCCATATAAACTTGATACAAAATTTATTTCTATTAACATTGTTGTACGAGGTTTGTCTAAAAAGTTATGGGACTGAATTTTTTCACCAGGAAGTGGCAACACTGTGAGACCAACAATGCAACAGCTGATAGCTGTAACATTTACTTACATTTGTAAAAATTTTCAGCTTCCAAACTTTTAACAGATTTGGCTATGCCATCATATCCAATGAATTACGGATTTTTTAGTATGATGCAGAAACAAAACGGCAAAGTGAAGAGTGGTAAAGAAAAGACTCGCCACGCCCAAAAAAACAAGAAAGTGCAAATCCAAGATCAAGTCAATGCTCATTACTTTTTTCGGCATTCGAGGTATTAAGCGTAAGGAATTTGTGCCTCAAGGACAGAAAGTCAATCAAACTTACTACCGTCAGGTTCTTGAGAGACTCAGAAAAAGGGTCATTCGTGTCCGGCCGAATGAAGCTTGGATGCTTCATCATGATAATGCTCCATGTCACACCGCACTTTCTCTGAACGAGTACTTGGCAAAAAGGGCAAAAATCAAAGGCTAACTCCGGGGCCGCCATTTCGGAAGTGTGGAGAACATCCAAAAGACTGTGACGGACCAGCTAAAACCATTGACAGTTGAAGACTTACAGCATTCAATCAATGGGAACAACGTCTCCGTAAGTGTGTGGCTTCCCAAGGGAACTACGTACTTTGAAGGAGATAAAATTAAATATAATTATTTCACTACGACTCGGAACACAAAACTTTTTATGGGTTTTGTGTTCCGAGTCGTAGTGAAGTAATTATATTTAGTTAAGTAACGGACACGTCATGGACAACGAAATCCAAGAAATAAAATGGTTTTGTAGTTATGTCATCAATAAATAATTTTATACTATCAGTCTCATTACGTTTTAGACAAACCTCGTATGGTTTATTAAATTATACTGAAGCTACAGGAGTTTGCAGATTGAGTTCTTTTCTTTTTTCCAGTATTTGTTGAAGAATAAAAATATTATCAGTTGCTGCTCCATTTCAGTCCTAAAACCATTCCGATCTTCCACTCTGACCATTCAGAAATTACCTTCGGCCCCTTCTGTATTATTACTACACACAGCTTGTATATTGTGTTTAATAACAAACCTATTCATCTGTAGCTGGAAGTCTTTACAGACACCCTGTTTTCCAAGAATGCCAGTTTTACTTGTTTGCCACTAAATTTCGTGCATCAGTCTCCATTGCAGCATCACTCCCGTGTTTAACCAATTTAATATTTATTTTATCTGTCCCTGTTGCTTTTCTATTTTTACATTTTTTAAAAGAGATTTGAAATTCACTAATCAAAATGGTATTAAGATAGTTGGTTTCAGTTTTCGTACTTCGCTCTCGTCTTCATCATACTAAAGATTCTTATATGTTCTATTCATTTGTCATTTTCTGTGACATCTAATGGCAACGTACCTTTTTTAAACCTATTTAGATGTGTTAAAACCAACGATCTATACTAGTGGATCGCGCTGTGCGTGTTAACAAAACGGTCCTGCTCGTTCAGCTCTCCCCACCACCTGGCTGTCGTCGCTCGCTGCTGGAACTTGAGCAGCCCATGACAACACTGAATTGTTTTATCATTGCGCTTCCCTTATTAAAGGAAAAGTACTAAAAGAATAAATTTCTTAAGGAATAAGGTTAAGAAATTTTACCAACGAGATGAAGAAAAATACAACAGAAACAATTCCTAATTATTAATTTAAATGTGTTTTTAATTTTTATTATGTACATGTTATTGACCATTATAATGTTTGCATTTCGACATTTCATTATAATTACATTACTACAGTACATAATGTTTGTATATTACATTCTTAACAACTTACAATTAATTATTTACAACTTACAATTGAATAAACTTACAGCTAAATGCGCTGATACTAGATTATCTACAAAATTATTTGCACAAACTAATATTTAAAAGTGAATTCTCAAATTGTACGCCGCGTATGTAATCTGTCTGATCTTTTTAACAATAGAATAGGGATTCTAATTTCGCTTTTGTGATACATATGATATGCCGGTAACTGGTAATTACGTTACTACAGTACATAATGTTTGTATATTACATCCTTAACAACTTACAATTAATTATTTACAACTTACAATTAAATAAACTTACAACTAAATGCGCTGATGCTAGATTATCTACAAAATTATTTGCACACTCTAATATTTAAAAGTGAATTCTCAAATTGTACGCCGCGTATGTAATCTGTCTGATCTTTTTAACAGTGCAATAGGGATTCTAATTTCGCTTTTGTGATACATATGATAGGCCTACATATGCCGGTAACTGTCATATTCATATCTTCTATTTTGAGCATTTATTATAAAGAATTCTTAAATTATCGGAAAATTCCATTTATAAGAAAAACACGCGATTAACATGTTTCTTTCTCAGTTACATATTGCAAAAAAGAACGAGCTTATTATAGTCTACTTTTGACGAACACCTAATTTAGAAATATTTGCTGCCAAAGTTTTTTCTTTGGCAGAAGCATGACATATAACTTTAAAAAACATTTGACCTATAAGTTTAATGAGTTTAATTTCATGACTGTCTGCAAAGTCACTACAGAATTTATGATTTTTAAACACAGAATCTGTGAACTGGCGACAAGTTTGTGCTAATAAATTATAAGTATTTACTTCTTTGTTGTTATTAGACAAATATAAATTATACATGTATTTAATCAGTTTTAGAACATCATGAGATGCCCTCACCAGTTTGCCCTTTGAAATAAAATTTGTAAAGTGAGTGTACGCACTAATATCTGAAACGTCAAGCCAACAGTACGTTACTGCATTCCAAACACTTGATTTTGCTGTCAGTTTTTCTTACAATAAATCCACTTATCGTAGTCCTTCAGTCTTACGACTGGTTTGTACCCTCCCCGCATATACCCGTGGTGCGTGTGGTACTGTAAAATCCACTTATATAAAATAAAATATTATCTTTGTAATATGTAGAACTCTGATTCCCTATCAAGTCACAAAGCACCTTTTCAAAGTTACAAGTCTCTGAAATATCTTCCTCTTCTAAAGTTAAAAGATACATTTTCTTCGCTGCTTTTCTGATGTCTCTTCGTACAATTGTAGGCTGCACAATGGACGGGCATGTTGGTTAAATATTTTAACAGTCTACTGAAAATATATTTTTAGTGAGATCACAGAACAAGAAGTAGTATGTCGAAGCAAAACACGTAATTGCATAGGTGCGTAATTGTGACACTATGATATGCGGTATGCACAGTATGCACACTTGTTGCAGTGGACAGTCAGATGGTGGGGATAGCAGGTAGACCGTTTGCTCCGCACCTCCACTCCACACAAGCGCGATCCAGTAGTATAGATCGTTGGTTAAAACTTAAAGCGAAGTTCTGCCTGCCACGTATTAACTTGACTAACAAACTTATCCCTGGCATGTTGATGTGTTGTCTTACTCTTGTCCCAGCTAAATGATGTTTTTGCTTTAAATTCCCCCATTTTGTAAATATTTTCTGCATGTCATTTAATTTTTTATTACACCTTCGATCTCTTCAACCCGAGTCCATAAGTCTCTTCTACTATTTACGTATTTTGTTCTTTATATCGAAAACTTCACTTGCTGTCTTTTCAATGCAGGTTTGCATGTTCCTCCATTCCACATAAACTTCAGTTGGCGCTTCCAATAAGTATGTTTGTAATCCGTCTCGGTTCAAATTCTTTATATTTTGTTCCTGACGTAGGGGGACTTATACCACGTCATTCTGGTGGAAAATGTTGCCGGCGTTAAGGCTTTTTCTCCTCGTCGCCAGGGTAAATTTGTCTACAAGTGACTAGTTGTACGAATTCATGTTACTCTGTGGAAACTTGGGTGTCTTTTAAGTATCATACTAGTTTGTCATTTATTAAAAAATAATGTATTACTGACCTAATGTCTCACATAATTTACTGGCAAACAAATGAAGTGCCATTCTTGGAATCAGTAGGAGTAACGTCTATATTTAAGCAAGGTGACTGTAAACGCTCAGCTGAAAATGAACAAGTTTGTTATTAAATTCAATTGCGTGCAGTAATAATAAAAAAGAGTAACAGAACATGTCCTTATATGTTCTATTCATTTTTCCTAGTCCGTGACACCGTACCTTTTAATTTAATAAGGTGTAAATTTTATTATGTAGCAGATTTGCTTTATTGCAAACTTACGGCAGTATCCAAAGACGCATATTGTGAATAATAACTATGTATACGTATACAATATTGTGAATAATAGCTGTGTATACGTATATAATATTGTGAATAATAGCTGTGAATACGTATACAATATTGTGAATAATAGCTGTGTATACGTATACAATATTGTGAATAATAGCTGTGTATACGTATACAATATTGTGAATAATAGCTGTGTATACGTATACAATATTGTGAATAATAGCTGTGTATACGCATACAATATTGTGAATAATAGCTGTGTATATGTATACAATATTGTGAATATTGTGTTTTTCTCCTCGTCGCCAGGGTAAATTTGTCTACAAGTGACTAGTTGTACGAATTCATGTTACCCTGTGGAAACTTGGGTGTCTTTTAAGTATCATATTAGTTTGTCATTTATTAAAAAATAATGTATTACTGACCTAATGTCTCACATAATTTACTGGCAAACAAATGAAGTGCCATTCTTGGAATCAGTAGGAGTAACGTCTATATTTAAGCAAGGTGACTGTAAACGCTCAACTGAAAATGAACAAGTTTGTTATTAAATTCAATTGCGTGCAGTAATAATAAAGAAGAGTAACAGAACATGTCCTTATATGTTCTATTCATTTTTCCTAGTCCGTGACACCGTACCTTTTAATTTAATAAGGTGTAAATTTTATTATGTAGCAGATTTGCTTTATTGCAAACTTACGGCAGTATCCAAAGACGCATATTGTGAATAATAGCTATGTATACGTATACAATATTGTGAATAATAGCTGTGTATACGTATACAATATTGTGAATAACAGCTGTGTATACGTATACAATATTGTGAATAATAGCTGTGTATACGTATACAATATTGTGAATAATAGCTGTGTATACGTATACAATATTGTGAATAATAGCTGTGTATACGTATACAATATTGTCAATAACAGCTGTGTATACGTATACAATATTGTGAATAATAGCTGTGTATACGTATACAATATTGTGAATAATAGCTGTGTATACGCATACAATATTGTGAATAATAGCTGTGTATACGTATACAATATTGTGAATAATAGCTGTGTATACGCATACAATATTGTGAATAATGGCTGTGTATACGTATACAATATTGTGAATAATAGCTGTGTATACGCATACAATATTGTGAATAATAGCTGTGTATACGCATACAATATTGTGAATAATAGCTGTGTATACGTATACAATATTGTGAATAATAGCTGTGTATACGTATACAATATTGTGAATAATAGCTGTGTATACGTATACAATATTGTGAATAATAGCTGTGTATACGTATACAATATTGTGAATAATAGCTGTGTATACGGATACAATATTGTGAATAATAGCTGTGTATACGTATACAATATTGTGAATAATAGCTGTGTATACGCATACAATATTGTGAATAATAGCTGTGTATACGTATACAATATTGTGAATATTGTGATTAATATTGTGAATAATAGCTGTGTATACTTATAATAATTAATACTAGGGAAATAGGGAATGAAAATTTAGGAATTAAATAATTTAATTACAATGACAAGACAATAACTGACGATGACCATTATACCCAGAAGAGAAGATCAAAGAATAACAAAATGTAAATAGTTATTATTAAACATAAGTATAGTGTATAAATATTAAACCTAGTAAGGAAGTAAAAAGACATTGGTTATAGCATTAGACTATTAAACTAGAGGGAGGTCTGCGAACCTCAAGCAGTTATTTTGTGTCAGAACTACAAAATATAAGATGACATACAAATTTACTAATAGAATAGTATTAAGCTATAATTATAAAAATTAAGTGGTTTAATAATATAAAATAGTGAAAAGAACAATGATAAACGTTACAAAACAGTGTAGAATGAAAGTGAATAGGAAATGGACCTAGTTGTAATATATACTGTGAATAAAACATATAAGTTATATAAACCAACTATAGTTAATATAAAAAGGTGTATAATGATTAATAATAGTGAAATATTACGTTACAAACTAATAATATACATTAGTGATGAAGAAAAAATAAGATTCAACTGAATCATGTTAAGCACTTTTTTGTCACCCACGCCTCACTCGCATACAGCGGCTAGGGGGGACGCAAGGGGGCACCTGCCAGGAGGGCGGTAAAGTGAGCATAGACTTGAAAAAAATGTTTTCAGTTTATAAAACTACAAACAACTTGTTTCTTTGATATGACTATTCCTTTCATAAAAGAAGCATAACCAGCCTGCTTCTCTGGTTTATGCTTGGCCAAGCGAGACATCTCAGTCCTTCCGAGATATAATGGTGAATAGAGGAACATGTCAGTTGCAGAACAAGAACAGCCATTTTCCTGAAGACGAAGCTGGGCGATTCTTTAACAAGTTTTGGTTTGATAAAACCTTACAGAATGGCGAAAAGGTACATCGCATTTGGATGTGTTTTTCTCCAACTAAAAAATCCCTATTTTGCTTTTGTTGCACTTTATTTCCACAAAAAAATAAAACTATCAAAGAAGTAATTTCAACAGTGACAATGGATTATCGTCGTGGCGAAATTTAATCTCCGTATTCAGGATCATGAAAATAGTCCTGCACATCGCTCTGCGTTTTTGGAATGGAAGGAACTGGAACGTTCTTTAAACAAAGGGGGACGTATTGATATGATCTACTTCAGGAACAAATGAGTAAAGCAGCTAAGACATGGAAAGAAATCCTCGAACGGGTCATTGCCACAGTACAAACTCTTGCACAACAAAATCTGGCACTGAGAGGACATCGAATCAATTACTAACAATCCAAATCCTGGAAACTTTCTAGCTTTGTTAAAATACTTGGCTAAATTTGACCTTGTCATGAGATCTCATTTTGGATTCAGTCTCTCGTAAATCTGGGTGTATATCGTATCTTTCGGGAACTATTCAAAACGACATAATAAGCCTGTTAGGAGAAAGAGTGCGCAAATATATTATTACTGCAAGTAAGAAGGCGAAGTACTTTAGTATTATATTTGACACAACACCAGATGCTGTACATCTAGAACAAATGTCTCAGATTATAAGATTTGTTGAATTTAAACGCAATTCTCTTGATATCAAGGAAGCTTTCATAGACTTTAATACTTTAGAAGTCAAAACAGCGGAGGGGATCACACAAGCTATTACAAGTAAACTTGAGAGAGATGGATTGAATCTTAGCGATTGCAGAGGTCAGTCGTATGAACAATCAAGCAACAATGGCTAGTATTCATTCAGGAGTTCAGAAGAGAATATTAGATTTGAATCAACTAGCTCTGTTTGTTCCCTGTGACAACCATTCACTTTACTTTGTTGGAGTTCATGCAACTCATGTAAATGTTTAGGCAGTGACATTTTTTGGGATAGTAGAGGATATTTGTGATAGTAGAGGATATCTGTGATAGTATTCACCTTCTTTCCCTGTTCCAATCATAGATAAGAGTGTTCTTAAAGACTTCGAAAATATTACTCTAAAAGGACATTGTGATACCAGGTGGAGTTCAAAAGCAGATGCAATATACAGTCAGATGGATGAAATGATCGCTCCACTGGAGAAACTGAGGGATACTCCGACTGAAACAATTGATACGTCGGAAGATGTAGCATTAATAATGAATGCGATATAAAACTTTAATTTTGTGACCTTGCTCTTTTTCTGGACAAATATACTTTCTTCTATGGACAAAATCCAGAAAATCTTGCACACCAAAGGAGTAAACTTTATTTTTGACACTTTTGGAGACGCTAACGAACAAATTAAACGTTTGGAGGAATGAGCTGTGTGACAATGTCACTACTAAGGCAGAGCAGGTAAGTAATGAATAGGGTGTGAGTATCACTAAAAGGATAAGAAGGAAGCGCACGATGCCAAGGGAATATGCATACGATTCTGCATTAACCGTGTGTCAAGAAATGCGACCTTCTCTATTAAAAGTTTTGGTCAAACTGTCAGTTAAAATTTCAAGCCGTTTCTCTAACATAAAAGAGTTATAAAAACGCTTTGGGTTCCTCTGTAAATTTGAGGCGTACATAAATGATGGGGATATACATTTTAAGGAACAGCTGTCCCAAATCAATGTTAAGTGCACAGTGCTTGCAAAACTGCATCCACATGACCTAAACAGTGAAGAATTGTTCAGTGACTTAAAAGACGTCATAATTTTATTAAAAAGGGACAACGTTAACGGAGAACAATTGGACTTTACACCTCAGGGACTGATATAATACATTTCTTCAATGGGATTAGAAGCCTACAAAACACTTTAAAATTTTTTTTACTTTACCAGTGTCTGTGTCTTCTTGTGAAGGATCGTTTCGTAACCTTAAATCGTACCTACGATCAACAATATCTCAAGACAGGGTATCAAATCTAGCGATACTTTCAACTGGAAACGACATTGCATCGTCTTTAGATTACAGTGATTTAATAACCGACTTTGCAGCAATTAAGACCAGGAAAGTTACATTTTAAAATGTCTCGTTTTAAATATTTATTAAATATTAAAAATAAATATTAAGTGTTTATCAATAGAAGACGGAACCATTAACCTGTAATGGTAAGTGATTTATTTTATTACTTTTAATGTAGTTCTTTGTTTAACTTTATGTTGCATTAGGATATTGTTTTGACGATGCGCTTTAGACCTACAAGGAATTTGCATGTGTATTAGAACGTTTTTATGTTATAAATTTTTTTACATTACTACATTTTTTATAGTCTAAATTTGTAACTAATAAATGTATAGAAACTGAATACCGGTAATATTATAATATGTATTTTCTTAACTTTGACTTAACAAATATTCTTAAGACATTTGCTGGACGTGCTTCCATACAAAAATCTACACATTTGCATTTATTAAGTACTTTGTTCACTGGATTTGTGCTCTTTTCTCCACTTTTAATTGTGAAGGCGAGGCGGTTGACGATCTCTTGCTCCGGGCGCCAAAACGCCTAGCTACGCCACTGCTCGTGAACTTTTCTAATAATAAATCGGAGAAACTAAGATTACTCTCTATGTTTTAATTAACTTACAGCTAACGAAATTGAACATTATAAGACTAAAAAGGGTAAAGTATAAGACTAAAAAATCTTACTGTTTTTAGCTAGATGTAGTATATCACAAACAGGTAACTTCCAATAAGCATTGAAAAATTGACAGAAATGTAACAAAATGGATGTCATTGTAGTAAAATACATTTAATACCTTATAAAGATAGATTACATTTTTAATTTTTTTTAACTGCACTTATCCAGATAAGACAACATTTGGATACTAACTGCTATTTGGGAGGCGTTCTATTACCGAATTCTAAAATTCGAAAGGGTCCACAGAGATTGCCAAGGAGGTACAGAATATAGAGCAAATATGTTACGAAGCGGGGTGAGATGTTGAACAACGTCACCACACTGTTACGTATCAAGAACCGATGAAGAAAAAGAAGAAGTAGATGGAGGAGGAGGAGGAGGAGGAGAAGAAGAAGACTTTCATATCACATATGACGGCATAATTTATATAAGCAACTTCATTTGCAGTTTTATCTTTCTTCCCCTTCCTCTAGAAATTATCAGCTTCAACGCCTTCATTTTATTAGTCCGCAACGAACAGACACTTCTCTCACATGGGTTGCATAGCTGTTCATACTACACAGCGTTGTCTTCCACCGTCCTTTGACAACATTTACTTGGTTTTAGGAGTACATATTCGATCTTCACTAATTTTATATAACAGCACCTTGCAACTTCATTTGATCAACGTGCCCCGTGTCTCTTACAGAGGACACGGAAAACATTTACTGACCTATTCTACAACTGTATTTTTAAATTCCACTGTTTTTTTTTTGTTTTTTACTTTTAATTTGTCGTGACAATGTTGCTTGCTGATTAGCTTATTTCTATCTGAAACTCGCAAAGCATAATTCATGTTTACAGATTATTTGTGTTGCAAATTAACGTTTAATTTTGCTGTGTTGCAAATTAACGTTTAATTTTGCGTTTGTGGTAAATTAGGTTAACAGATTGCTGCGATTATGCGATGTATGTATCGCCTTGTGACCATTCAATTTCAGGTTACACTCTCTTAACTGATTTTCTTGTTTAATTCCCCATTCGACTCTCCAACAATTATAAGACACTGTAATTAAGCTTTTATTTACAATTTTTTAAAATTTTACATAAATATCTTCAATCTTGACTCATTAGATCTCTGTTAGGCCTAAAATTAAGCTTATAATTAATTAGGAGTTAGAATGCTGTATAGCATACCTCTCCTCTGCAATAGACAGCTACCCCCACCGCCAAGATAACTAACGCAATAGACCGTCATGGACTCTGATATGGACGCAAAGGCTCTCTCTGAACGTCATGGACTCGACCTGCGCACTGTATTATTGAGTTATGAGTGAGGATAATTTGCTCTGCTTGTTAAACACGTGTCGTTTGTAAATTACAAATATAGGCCTATACCTGCTACGAAAACACGAAGAAGTCTGGTTTTATAAATCACCGTAACCTAAAACACACACACACACACACACACACACACACACACACACACACACACACACACACACACACACACACACACACACACACACACACACACACACACACACACACACACACACACACACACACACACACACACACACACACACACACACACACACACACACACACATTAACGTGAACATGAAAGTGATCATGTTATGTTCGTGTTTAAGTTCGTCTCATGAAACTCTATCAGAAAACTTCCGTTTTAGTGGATTTTTTAACTAAAAATACCATAAAGAAAACTACAACTAGGGACTGGGCCGTACTAACAAAATATGTACTATTTATATGTATATTAAGTGTGTGTGTGTGTGTGTGTGTGTGTGTGTGTGTGAGAGAGAGAGAGAGAGAGAGAGAGAGAGAGAGAGAGAGAAACTGAGTTAGAAAGAGCGGATCTGTAACATTTCGAATGTAGAACATCTATATAAGCTTACAAATGTTACATTCTTACATGTGTCTGCATAAGTTTTTATATTCAGAATTTCATACTTTAAGCTAAATGTTTTTTCTTTAACACACCGTAGTGAACTTTCCACAGTTTGATAACACCAGTTTGCTATACGTAATCTATACTTAATTTATACTCAAGTAGTGATTACTATGTATTGTTATGGTTAAATGCGCAGCCTAGATGGTAAAACCTAGATTATATGTTCAGCAGTACTCCACAGCTTCTCTAGGACCCCGATATTAGTGTTTCAATGTACAATGTAGGATCCCTGTCATAGACCAGTTGCGTTTCGTTCCATCAAATCTAAGCGACTTTCCTCAACGTTTGGGCCCTTATGCTTAGTAGATTGTGTAAGCCACTAGTGTTTCTATTTTGTCATCATTTCGACGTTATCAAAGCTACTTAAATGTGATATGCGCGCTTTAGTCGTTTATATGGAACGCATAAGTTTATATGCGTATTGGGAATAAGCATCGATCTATATAGAAAAAAATCAGTTTTACAGCAGTATAATTAGCAGCGAAACAGAAACATTAACCACGATCGCAATTTATTGCTCCCCAAAACACCATCAGATGAAAGTCAGTTGTTCCGAGAGCCTAATAGGGTATAAATTTAAAACTTGCGCAGACATGAGAGCCTAATTCAGACTCAGTTGTGGATTTAGTCTGACCGTAACCCAAAGGAAGCAAGTTATACGAAGCGACTGTTGAGATTGGGTATTTATCTGTCAGTAGGTAAATCAATGTATTGGTCTACTCGATTCAAGAATCCATAACTGGACCTCTTTATGTCAAGGAAAGTCTCTCATAATTTTATAAAAGTTGAAAAAATCTTGATTTGGACTCAGACGACTGAGTGAATGTATTATCCAAGAAGATCGTGTTACATCACTACTCAGTCGGGTTAGATTTTAAAAAATTAAGTTGAACGTATCACTCAAAACTAAACGTCAGTTAAATCAGAATGTCAGTCAAATTTGTCACTAATATTCAACAACCTGCATGGAAAAGTACTACTCAGAGCCAAACTATAATCCTTAGAAACAATTACTATACAGAGAACAGGAAAATAGTAGCTGAAAACAGAAACTTGCAACACACAAGGATATTTGCGAACAAAAAAAAAAAGGTTACATAATGTAAGTGAGAGATTGAAAAGAGAATCAAGAATCAGTTGTTAGGCTTACTTTATTTAAAATATACCAAAATATGCAGAATTAAAATACTGTTACTACTGTATACAGTAGACTTATCTAGTATCATTTTTATCGGTCGAGGTTTTCAAGTCGCGTAATAGTAGCGACGTAAAACCTATAAGCGCAATGTATTTCGCCCATTGTCTCATCTGACTGTGGAACCAAGAACAGGCTGGTAACAAGCGCTATTACCGCTGCACATCCACGAGATGAATATTTGTGCTGGATTTGATGGAAACTAACGAACTGTATCTGAACTATAAAAAATTACGTAATTTAGAAGGTAGCTGCTACTCAGGCTCAGACGAATATTATTAGTAAACGTTTATGGCACTTGGAAGGATTATTGAAGTCTGGCAAAACAAACTGTTCGTAAGAACTACAAACGGATGTGTTACTTCAAACTTCCTCTGTATCATTTGCTGGAGCTACCTATATTGTGTAATATTGTGGCTCTAGAAAGTTTTTCACAGGTTTGTACAATTTATTTAAGCGTTATGTGTTCAGTATATTAAATCTGAATTTTAAAGGTCATGTAATGTAACGTTATAAGCGCCTTAACGTTGGAAGGCTGTTTGTGGATTAGAAGAATGGTGGCTTATGGAGTTTAATCCATAGTGAATTGCTGAGCCTCACAGAAAACCGAACCTACCCGATTAGGGCATTCAGATGCGCGGTAAACTAAATTTGTAAATAACGGGAATCTGTTAATTTCATGTTTCAAAAGAAATACTGTAAATCTTATTCATAAGAATTAGCATATTATCATTATCATTATTATTAGTATTTGTCTGGCATCGGTTACTATAATAACATTAATTTCCTAATCTACGATCTTAAAAACCGAATATGGTTATGCTTGCTGACGATTATGGTCTTGCGAGCGAAAAAGTAAAAAGTGTGTGTGTGTGTGTGTGTGGGGGGGGGGTTAAACTGAAACTCATTAAACGATGGGTTGGAATTTTGGAATGTGTTCCTTGAGTTTTTTCTCTTTTGGTAAGCAGACTCCACTTAAACAAAAATATTGTTGACTACTGAGTGTTCAAGAGATTCCACTCTGTCGTCGAGGGGAATAAAGTGGTCGTTTTCTAAATCGCTCAATCAATGTTCTTCATACGTAATACATTGCTTTTCTTACAGGAGGATAAGTCTATTGTTAATTATAAAATAAAGATGTATTTAACATAACAGAACGGATAAATATTGTGTAACATAATTGTATCGAGTTTTAAATTAAACAGATATGTGAAAACCAAACAGCGAAACTGTATTTATTATATAAATAAATATACCAAAAAAGTAATACATTAAGCATGAAATTTTAGTATCGGGAACGATTTCATTAAAACGTATATCTTTGGAGATGAACAGATTAATTCAGAAACATCTGAGAGTGTCACTTAGTCATTATATTGTTACGACGGTCTACTTGATCGTCGTAAGTACAGTGGAAAACAAATTACAAGACACCACTGTTACGACGGTCTACTTGATAGTCGTAGGTACAGTGAAAAACAAATTACAAGACACCAATTAAGTCACTAATCACCAACTTTAATTTTCACAGTTAAACAGTTCGTAATTAACAACACAGTCTCTTATAACAAATCAAATAAAAATTGTTCACACGCAAATAAATGTCAAATAATCTTAAACACAGTTGTATTACAATTATCCTGCCCGATTATTAAACACTTCACTAATAACCACTTGAACGCACACAGTAATATCCCCCGATAATTACTTGTAATCGCCCGACAATAAACTCTCGAACCGCACTGTAATTTATCGCAACTGATACTGAAAACTAAGGCCGCTGCCGCCATGTATTTATACCTCCGCTCACAGACTAGAACGTTCCAAACTACGTCTTAGCGCCAGTGTGAACTACGTAATTAATTGCGGCCTTGACACAGTCCGCGCGGCTGGCGGCTTCGAGAAAACTCTCGCGAATGGGCCTATAGTCACGTATGCCACACACATTAGAGCGAGATTCTTCTGGCACTTTCGACAAACACGTAGATTGTTCTGTGATGTCGTAACACAGACCCCTCCTTAAGCCTGTTCGTCCCGAACTGGCAAACCGTCTCTGAAGTAGTACTCGACCAGGCGATCTAGGTGGACGTCCTTGCGAAAAATAATTCTCCGGTTCTTCGAATTCAGTCGCGTGTGATCCGAACATCACGTTCCCAGGAATGCGAGTCTTCCGCTCAAACACTAGTTTTGCTGGAATCACTCCCGTTGCGTCATGTACTGATGACCTAAATACCACTGGCTGATCCAAGTTCGTTTGGTTCTCATAGGTGTTTTGGCTGTCAGGTGGCACTTTCTGTAGTAATTCTGCCGCAGGTCCTTTTAATTCAAGAACGAGTGAAACAGCCTTGTCTTTCTCTGTCCAATTATTTGCGCATGCAGCAGCTTCAAATTGGCGGAGGTACGTTGCCCAGTGACTGCTTCCGTCAAAGGTTGGAGCTTTGACATGAACTGTCCCTACTGCAGGCAAAGTTACTTTCTCTATTGACTTATTTTCTGTGTCTTTTTCTGTCTTTATCATTGGTACAGTCTGTTCAGAAATTTGTTTTGGTTGTATTTTCATGAACTGTTCAACTTCATTTTTAATTTGTTCTTTTATATTCACCATTGAGTTTTCTACTGCAGATATTTTTGTTGACATAGCTTCTTCCACACTCAAGACAGATTTTTCTACTTCAGCTATTTTATTTGACATGGATTCTTCTACGTCAGATATTCTGGTAATCTGATTATTAAGCTCACCTCGTAATTCCGTAATTCACCTACGTCAGCACGTAGGAGACCTAATTCTGCTGTAGTATGTTCTTGCATATGCTTTTGCTCTTGAATTAACGTTTTGATGTCATCTACTTCCTGCTTACGTTTTTCATCCTGTCGTTTTTCTGATTCTTCCGTCTCCTGTCTGCGTGTTTCATCCTGTCGTTTTTCTGCTTCTTCCGCCTCCTGTCGGCGTCTTTTCTCTGCTTCCTCTCTTTCTTGTCTTCGTTCTTCTTTTGTCTCTTCCCGTGTCTGCCGCAGCAGAGCTTGGAAAGCTTCCATCATCTGACTGGCATCCATTGTTTACCGATTAGTTACGAATTACCTCGTTTTGTACAAATTGTCCACTGTTTCCACTGTTAACCGTTCTATCCCACTTCTGACACCACTGTTACGACGGTCTACTTGATCATCGTAGGTTCAGTGGAAAACAAAATAAGTACAAGACACCAATTAAGTCACTAATCACCAGCTTTAATTTTCACAGTTAAACAGTTCGTAATTAACAAGACAGTCTCTTATAACAAATCAAATAAAATTGTTCACACGCAAATAAATGTCAACTAATCTTAAACACAATTGTATTACAATTATCCCGTCCGATTATTAAACACTTCACTAATAACCACTTGAACGCACACAGTAATATCCCCCGATAATCACTTGTAATCGCCCGACAATAAGCTCTCGAACCGCACTGTAATTTATCGCAACTAATACTGAAAACTAATGCCGCTGCCGCCATGTATTTATACCTCTGCTCACAGACCAGAACGTTCCAAACTACGTCTTAGCGCCAGTGTGAACTACGTAATTAATTGCGGCCTTGACACAATCCGCGCGGCTGGCGGCTTCGAGAAACTCTCGCGAATGCGTCTAGAGTCACGTGTATGCCACACACATTAGAGCGAGATTCTTCTGACACATTCGACAAACACGTAGATTGTTCTGTGATGTCGTAACAATATCTTAGTTTTACACTGACAATCAAACCTTTTACAATTTTTATAGAGCGAATATTTCTTGTACTATTGAATCTATCGCAGTATATGAATTTATTCTGAGTAAATCAAAATGATCTATGACGTTCTTTCTACATTTTTCCGAAAGAAAATTTTTTAGAACATTAAGATACAGTAACAACAAGCAACATTTCTACCAACAAGCAACCGAGGCCGTACTCCGTTGTTCATTTTACACTCCAGTGTTAACAAGACTATGTTACAAACCTATATGAAGTGCAGTACGAGTATATACGTAAATATTTGTAATATGTAACATTAACACGAAAATGTAAAGTGCAATTTCTTAGACAAGTGATGAAGGCACAGCCGACCTAGACAATTCTTAATACATTGCTTTCATAAGTTAGACCTTATTTGGTCTAATGTTTTCAGGCCTATTTGGCATCATTTTCAAGTTTTAGGCCATGGGTACATTATGACCGTGCTTTACATTTGTATTTGTTACAAGAACAAGAACTGTACCTTTATGTTTTTCATTGCCAAACATATTGATCGCATTGAAAATTAACCCAGATTTTATGTACACATTTTTACTGAACATTTTTAACTGTACATACTGTATTTTTTTTCATTCTATAACTTTTATTAGCTAATAAAATGTGTATAACTTTCATTTGATGATGTTTATTCATTACTTTGACAGTTATATTCTTTATTTTAAATGAATGACACTCGTATGATAGCATATTGTGAACTAGTAGTGACCAGAGCGGAGATGTTACACAAGCGTGTGACGTACTGTATAAGCTGTTTACGTAACACGAAGCCCCTCGGGTTTGGATGGGTAGCAGTAGCAGAGGATAGTCCATACTGACACTGCCAAGCATGAGCGACACGACGGCCAACGACGATAATCCCGATCCGGAGGCACCAAACGATAACAACAAAACCAATACGGAAAATCGTTCGGAAAAAAAGAAACTTATACGATTACTCACTGTTTTGGCGTACATGTGTGCTGTCTCTATGGCAGCCGTCGTTTTATCGTTGTATTACATATTCTTGTGGACTCCAAAGAGCGCATCAAGAAGTATGGCTTTAACAGCGCCTTGTATTGCCTGCCAGTATATTCCAAGTAAGTGTTTTACGTTCTGTATTCGCGTAATTACAGTGTATAGTAAAAGTAAGTATTAAAGATTAAAAATAGAATGTTACAACATGTTTATGCAGTGTCTAGAATACAAAGTATAAAATATATTATATTTCATTCAGATCAGTATTATAAAAGATTTAGGTTGTTGATCAGGAGTATATGGGAGCGCCTCCTCAAAGTCAGACAGTCTAGAATTATCTATAGAAAATTCAATACATGAAGTCTATGTGTGGGCGCGTACCCGCGATTCATGTAGGCCTATGTACTGAGTGTATTCTATGGTCATACACTGTAAAACTTAAATGTGTAGCCTACTTTATTAAATTATTAACCGTTCTCACCAGTTATTTTCTAAAATGAAATTGTATTTGTTATATTATATTATCTTATTAAATAATACGTTACTTTATTATAATATATTACATTACAGACTTCTATTCAATATACTAACCTTTTTGTACATAGGCCCATATATTGTATTACAAATTTTATTGTTGCTTTATAATATCTTTTAAGGTTGATAAATTATAAAAACCTGCGTAGGTTAAAAAAAATTTAAAGAAAACGGTTGGCTTAAACGACTAATTTGGCAGTTGAATTTCTTCGAACGTAGAATAAAGAGTCAAAGAAATTATTAATAGTACTAAGTGCTTACAAGATTTAAATATAAATTATTAAGAAAATGCGAGAAAACGTTTTAGGACAAAATGAGGTCAGTCCTGTCAGCTCACGGTACGTTTAAACTGTAAGACAGATCAGCGAAACAGGTTCTATCTTTACCCGGCTTGTATTTATGTGAAGTTAGTACTGCCAAGATACAAATACAGTGAGATTGATTATTACACAGAGATATTTGAAGGTACAATCGAACCTACATAGCCTGTATCAAAGCTTTAAGGAGAAAGAACCAAATATAAATTTCACTTTATAGAAAATTTAACTTCGTATTTTACTTGCCTTAAGTTCAGTTTGTTATATTACGGTATTGAGTTCAGAACGTTCGTTTATATACGTTTTGCTGCATTTTTTTTCGTACGGTCTCTTTACATGTCTGTATAAAAGCAGGAGCGGATCCAGGAAGCAACTTTGAGTGGGGAAAAGTTGACTGTAGGGGAAGAAGGATTATGGAAAGTTGAACCATTATTTAAAGGCCTAAAGTATAAATTATAGGAATGAGTGAAAACCACAAATACGGTTTGTTATTATCAACGCAGTAAGTTTATTGACGTACAAATATAAAATCGTACTGTGTTTGTCAGTTCATTGTCCTTTTAACAATATTCACTTAAAGTTTAAAATACAAACTACTATGGAACACACATTAGGCCTACTGTTTTTCTATAACTATTTCTATGGTATGTATCAAACAAAATTAACATGCTGGTAAGGTACAGTTAATATTTAAAATAATTATAAAGTAAAACCATAAACCTATATACAGTGATATAGATTTGTTTATTATATTATAAATCGACGAAAAAAAGTGAAGTGAAGTGACCATTTGGGAGGGGAAATTTCCCCGTTTTCCCCCACCGTGAATCCGCGCGTGATAAAAGGTATCGGTATGTGTTAGTGTTTGAAGGAAATATTTATTAAACTTAGCCTACTAAGTAAATTGAAAAACTAACAACTAGAAAACGAAAACTAGACGCTGTTTACTTAAATAGCCAGTACCGGGGACCGAACTTAGCTCGGTTTCAAATAAAAAATTATTTTTTTAATAAGATTTTACATTTTTCTTTTTACATAACAAAACAAAAACAGATTTGCATTTTACAATATTAATTTAGAAATTGGAAATGAATTTTATGAAATTGGGAAACTAAAATAGTAATCTTATAACTCATCATGTAGGTTAACAAACATAATATATTAAAAAAAATATTATGTTTATAAATTATAAAATATTATATTAAAAAATATATTCAATTCTTCTTTGAACATATCCCATAAAGCTTTAGGATTTTCAGGAGCCCCAAGAATAAGAATTTCTGTGAATAGTGTTCTCATTACTGAAGGCATTTTTGACATGGCAGATTCTCTCAAACCTTCGACCCATTGTTGATCATCATATGTTAGTCCTCTAGCTAGGCAGGCTTGTTATATGCAGCGTATCTTGTTCCTTCTACCAATAAAAGGTCATAGAAGCTTGTAGCATCCTTGACGTGGTAGAGCAATAGCCGTAGATGGTAAAGTTCTGGTTGCGAAACAAAGTTTATGCTGTGAACTCTACCAATAACTCGAAGGCGCCTGACCCTGGGCTGCCATACACTGTTACTTCCTATCCACCTAAAGTGCTCTGGCATCTGCCAATAATAATAATAATATATTTCTTGTTGATTTTCATTGTGGACTTGATTTTGTTGTTGCTGCTTCGAATGTGAATTATGTCTAAAGTAAGCTTCTAAAGTTGAACCTCTTTGGCCTACGTCAGCTAAATCTTCCTGCGTCTGTTCAATATTTGCCATTCGATATTGTCCAGGTAGATGAATATCTAAACGTTGAACAGTGTGACTTTTTTTCTCATAGCCAAAGAGACTCCAGCATGCCTCTGGAGGTGTGATGCATCGACCTTGCTCAGATGTTTCTGCTTCATTGTAATTTAATGTTCGTTGATCTTGAAGTACCTTGACAAATGCACAGTCATGTCCCTTGTAAACATATTTATAAAGATATTTAACTGCTTTTATACTACCAACGTATTCTACATTAATATGGCAATTAAATTTTTTTAAAAGGTAAGCGTTATATGAAGCAACATGGCGATTGTCTCTTGTTGTTCATACGATAAACAGCATGATGATGTGAAAAGTCTGGACTGTTTGGATCCATTCTCGAATCATAACGACGTCGATAATTGGTTTTTTCATCTTCAACTAAAGATGTAAAGTCTTTGAATGATTTTGGAAATCCGAAGCGACACTTCATTTTTCCATCTTTATTGATCATACATGGAGCTTCTTGGTTATGCTCTCCACACGGATTATGTGTCATCTATTTAATCATCAAATCTCGCAGTATTGGGTCGTCGTCAGGAATTTCAGCAGAAATCAAGTCATCAAGCTCCTCGACGTTATATATTTTGTCTTGAGAAGACATAATCAATTGCAAGTGCATGTGGGGAAGACCTCGCTTTTGAAATTCTATAGTGTACACATAAGCTGCAACTTTACCAAAAATTTGTTTTTTATCCAAATCATCAATTAGTTCATGAAATTTTTTTTTCGACCCTTGCAACGAGGTGAGGTCTATCTTGACCTGGTTGATTTAAAAGACTTTGATCATGGAATTGTATTCTTGCTGGTTCCTTAATTTCTGACCAATCAGGATTGCATGTCATCGTAATGAAATAATCCGGCGATCCTAGACGACGAACTAAGGCCATAGCATCTTCAAAATGTTCAGCGTAATATCTTGTAGATCCAGGAAATGAAGAAGGTAATATACATTTTTCCCCAACAGTAGCATTTTTTTGTTCAGCAAGTTGGTTTATGAAATTGGTAACTGAAGCGTAATTATCAGCAAGAATTTTTTTTGATTAGCTTTAATCCAATCAATTAGATCTTTTATAACTCTTATAGCAGTATCAACGAGGTACTGTTGGAAAAGTTTACCACCATAATGTAGAGCGTTAAAATTTAGGAGACGCAGATCAGGACTTCTTACAGGATTCTCGAGTGGAAGAAATTGAGCAAATTGTGGCCGAAAAGCAATTCTATATTGAGCCAATTCAAGTCTGTAAGGTGACGACGACTCGCATACGGAGTTCTTAATGGTAGATCTATGGAATATCCAAAAGTACCTTTGGGATAAAATAGAGGGTAAGTGAATGGCTCGACCCGTTGGTCGATGTTCCTCATTGTAACAATGGATTTACCTCTCTGTCGAATAACTAATTCATTATTTGGAAAACTTTGATCGGCATTCAAAGTGACCACGGCGCGAACATCATTTTGGAATGGAATGTTATACCTTCTGTGGTCTGCACCCTCGGGCAACGCAAAGAGAAGTTTCACGTAAGGTGGTTCAGTTCTTTCCTCAGCAGCACGCTGGTTCACTTCTTCTTCAACCTCTCGCATCATCATAAAACCTTGTACAAATGGATTTTGTGAGCGGATAATTCCTTCCAACAGGTTCACTAATGGGACACTAATTCCATTATTCAGTGGAATGTTGACACGTTCATTGACAGCATCTTCATTATCGAGGAAGTACATCTGTCCATATCGAGGTCGTTCAAACTCACCTTGTGAATTTTGAGTTGGATGAGCAGCCACGTTAATTTTATGATAAACATTCCCTGCTGCAATAAACGTATAAATTCCTCGATTGTTTATGGTTCGATTATCATCCACGGTGAATGAAGCCATTGCAAAACATGCATTTAAAATACGTATTCTTTTATGAAATTCATCAGTTAATGGACGACAATGAAGAAATAGTCGCACCAACTCATTTGGAAATTTAGGTGGATGCAGCTCAATGGGGCCATGCAAACAGCAGTCTCCGAAAGAATGTCTATGGGTTCGATTGCTAACACGTTCTTCCGGAAAATGCAAAGCGCCACAATGCAAGCAAGCAACATTAAAATTTCCTAATGTGTGATCGGATACATCAGAAGTGACAGCTAATTTGTATGTTTGTAAAGGGTTCAATAGCAGAGCTCTTTGACGTCTTTCATTCCGGCGACGTTGCTCCTCTAATCGCTGCTGACGTCTTTCTTCATTGTCTTCAGCTCTTCTTTGACTTGCTCGTAATCGATCGTTTTCTTGCCGTCGTTCACGCTCTTCTGTTGATTCTGCCAATCTTCTGCGTTTATTATTTATCTCCCTTATTTGCTCACGTAATTCTTGCGACTGGTAATCGTTAAGCTCCCTTAATACTTCATTTAGTTTATTCATACAATCATTCTTGGCACTTCGCACAGGTCTAGAAGTTGATGCCTGATTTTCATAAATGACGTTGTTAGTATTATTTTGAGGAACATGTTTTCGGGCATTCGTTACTTCGGGAAGGGGAAGGGGTCTTGAAGTGGATGCCTGATTTTTATAAATAGCATTGATAGGATTATTTTCAGAAAGTTCATCTCTGACATTCGTTATTTCCTGAAGAGGCTGTGGTAACTCATTTTCTTGCTGTCTTTGTCGCGGTGGCCTTAAGTTATTAAAAATTCGCCGTTTAGGAGGTCGTCCGCGAGGCATCTAAAAAATAACATTTTCAAATTGATTTTTTCTGCCAAAAATATTTAAAAGCACTTGAGCATAAGACTGGAAGTATAAATAATGTTGCACAGTGTCCAATGGTTGGTGGGTGTGCACAGAATAGTAATATGTAACCTAAGGTGATGACACTTACCTTCTTAAAAAACTATATAAATTACCAACCGAGCAAGAATTTGAGTCGCTTTGCACTTGCACAAACACTGTAATGGTTTTTTATTGTAAATAGATCACTGAGCAGAGAAAAAGTACAATTATTTTTTTATTTTACTGAGCATATCTAACACTAAATAACTGATTGGAATAAAATCACTGTAAAAGACAAAGAAAATGATCACACAAATTGATTAATTTCTGAAATAGCTCACCTACAATTTTCAAATAAACCTTTGAATAAACAAACAGACACAACGTTATTGAATAATAATGTAATGAAATTTCGGTAATGTAAAATTTCGAGAAAATTCCTCAAGCCGTTACGGGAAAAAAATTTATTGACGGACGGACAATTATTGCTCGTCATAGTAGAGGGAAAATGCCGGTTCAAACTCACAAAGGAATGCCGCCTTCTTAAAAAACACTAAAAAAACACTAAAAAACATGATCTCAGAGATGACGCCGCCACCGCTGGACCCGCAGCATCCCGATGGACCACAGCACCGCGAATTTCCGCGAATAAATTTTTTTATTTTTTTAATTTTATTTTTTTATTTTTTTTATTAAATTGATTTGGTGGGATGATGTTCAATGGACCACCAGCATCCGTGAATATACTTTTTTATTTTTTTAAGAAAGTTGATTTGCATATCAGTGGGTGGGGTTGGGTGGGAGGTTTTTTTATTTCATATCAGTGGGTGGTGGTGGGTGGGGGGTGGTTCCAACTCGAAGCATTATAGTGTATACTAAAATATATGATCAGGTGTACCAACCTTTGCATGAGTTCAAATTTGTCGTGTATTATAATGTATATTAAATCTATATGATCAGGTGTACCAACCTCTGTAGTATTATTATAGTGTATAGATATTTTATATGAGCAGGGTTGTCAACATTTTCTGCGGTGGGGGGAGGGAAATTCAAATATGTGTTATATAGTGTATATATTAAAATATATGATCAGGGTTACCAATCTTAAATTATTGTGTGCGTGTATAGAGCAGATCTGCCAACATTTCTTTCTCTTCTGTGGTGGGAAATTCAAACTATATATGATCATAATTGTTACTCTCTCTCTCTCTCTCTCTCTCTCTCTCACACGGTGTGTATGTCTCTCTCTCTCTCTCGTTGTCAAACGTTATGCTCACCGGCATTATAGTGTATATTAAAATATATGATTAAGTGTACCAACCTTTACATGAGTTCAAATTTGTCGTGTGTTATAATGTATATTAAATCTATATGATCAGATGTACCAACCTCTGTATTATTCGTCCTCTCTCTCTCTCTCCCTCTCTCTCTCTCTCACACGTTGTGTATGTCTCTCTCGTTGTCAAACGTTATGCTCAAACTGTGGTCAGTACCGAGCGCATGTATATGAAATTAGAAAGTTTATATTTATTCGACAAATATTAACGTCCTCTCTCTCTCTCTCTCTCTCTCTCTCTCTCTCTCTCTCTCTCACACTCTCACTTGTTTCAACTGTGTCAACAAATAGTAACGTCCTCTCTCTCTCTCTCCTCTCTCACTCTCACACGTTTCAACTATGCAAGGTTCCATACCCTTTCTCCTGTCTCCCTCTCGTACATTGAGTAGTCGGTGTGATGAATAAATAATTTTAGCCCTCTCTCGTTGTCAAAACGTCGTCTTCATTTTCAATGTATTAAATAATTAATTAATAGTTTTATAATGCAGTCAGTGTGATTGATCCTTGTTAGAAATATATATATTTGGCGTCAATGAACTACTTACCTGTTATGTTGTTACAGTTGACAAATCCATACGTTAACGGCTTAGCAATCTGGTACAATACTTCTGTTTTAAGGTTGCAGTTTACACACATAGGTTCAGTAGTGTATAGCGAAATAAATTAAAATTATACACACACATGAAAACGGCGGCTGAAATTCATACAAATCTTCTGATGTAACAGTTCACAAAAAATAAATTAATTGTACACATGTTCAGAGGTGTAGAGTGAAATAAAATAAAGTCATAATTTGTTTAAATGATTAAATATATTTTAACATTCACAATATAAAATTCACAATTAAATAAATACATTAGAAATTGATATTTTTTTCGAAAGTTTATATATAATTGTGTGTCGTACTTGTAGAAGAAGCAACCTGCAACATAACAATACAACAACAACATTAAAATCATGTTAAATATCACACACACACAGATGCACACGCAACGCGCGCACATACAGACGCATACGCAACGCAACGCACCCACACACAGACGCAAACGCAACGTAATCATACACATACAACAACGTACACACGTTTGGGTTACACCACACACACACACACACACACACACACACACACACACACACACACACACACACACACACACACACACACACACACACACACACACACACACACACACACACACACACACACACACACACACACACACACACACACACACACACACACACACACACACACACACACACACACACACACACACACACACAGACGTACACGCACACATACGCAACACGTGCACACACACACACACACGCACACGCACACACATACAGACAACGTGCATACGAATCATGTACATGTAGGTCCAATAAAACAGATAACAGATAACAGATTTAAATATGCTATAGTCATTGTATGTATGTATATATCACTGTAGTGAAATAAATTAATGTGTCGTACTTGTAGAAGAAGCAACAACAACATTAAAATCATGTTAAATATTATCGTTTGCTGCAACAGGTAACGCAGTTTACAAATAATTACATATAGGTTCAGAGGCGTATAGTGAAATAAATTAAAAAAATTGTTTATTAAAAGTAGTTTGTCACCTTAACGAGATACAATTTCCACATGCGCTGTCTGGTTCTTCATCCCTCGAAACACAAGATGTAGGTCGCTGGGATTTATATGACGGAGTTCTTCATCTGTAAAGACGTCAGCATACCTCTTAGGTAGATATACACGATAGCGGCGCTCACAATCTTCCAACGTTACAAGCACAGACTTCCCATATCGCGTGTCCACATGCAACATGTTAACGATCGGATACTGTTTGTCCACTGTTAATTCTGCACAACGTTTGTACTCAATAGCAGAAACTGCGTTGAATTTTGTGATAAACGACATTATTTATGAGAAGTGAAGACGTCTGTATCAAGCGAGGTGGAACCATACAATGTCAGAATATTCGGTACAAAGAAGACTAGTGAAAGGAATGGTGTGACCATCAGGAAAGTTCACTTTCATCGCCTGAAGCTTTGCATGTACATACACACAGGCAAAATTAGCGCTGTTACAAAATATATATATTAGGAAAGTCCACAGAAATAGTTATCGTCAGATCCGTTCTAAATAAGTTAATGTCTTTTCAAATAGTATTCTCTGCACTACAGTCAAACATACGCACACACAGTGATAAAAAAATTGTGTATTAAAAGTAGTTTGTTACCTTAACAAGTACTGTTATCCTACGCCGTTTTTCCTCATGCCACGAAACACGAGATGTAGATCGCTGGGGTTTTATAAATTGTTTATTAAGTCTTTTAGAAATGGTCTTATACTTGAGCTTGGCCTGTTGACTATTGCTTTTAATTTTGTAATTTCTACAGGTGTTAACCGTTTCGGAGAAAAAAACCATTTATGGAGAAGATCCTCCTCCTCTTGTTTTGATATGGCATTTATTCTATGATCCATCCTTCTTGTTCCTATAATAATAACAGTACCTGCTTCATTATCATATACATTATGTGCTATATATATAAATATATACATAAGGCTTTCAACACACACATCATAAATCCAGAACAGGAAAGGTATTATAACAAATATTACGAAAACAAGTACGTATGGTCACGTACATAGATCAACGTTTAAACAAACAGATTAATACCTGAATAAATTTTTTTTTTAAACAGGACAACGTATTATCTATATAACGTTCTGTTTCAGATAAGAATAGTTTGAATATAAAATGAAAGGGTACGTTGTATTTTGTTATGAGAAAATGCATTTCTAAATTTCGTTACATTTGACAAAAGATCTTATTGATCAGACGTATGAGTAATTATATTAATCCTTATGTAGAAAATACGCACGCATTCGTAAAATATAGCACTCAGGTGTAGGGCAATTAATCCTTTTTGTATTGAACGTATTTAAGTAGGTCTACTCGTGATATCAGTAAATTCTGTCTAAATGTATAGTACATAAACGTACCCAGTAATCGCTTCTTGAGTTACTCGATTGATGTTCATGTTAAACGATTGATGACTCATGTAATAATACAGATTAACCTCGTATAATAATAATGACAGGACAGTGTATTTAGAACACTTAAAATTGGAAATCTACAAACACATCAAAAATATCTGTCAAACAAAAACACCGTTCTTGACAACAGTAACTGACCTAAGCACATGTGCTTCATTAGGCAACAGACCAAAAAATCAAATAGACGACTATAAGCACAATTTAAATAAAATCTGAATATTCAATAAAATTATGTTTTTTTTTTTTTTACTTAGTAACATATGCAAATCTTTTACTTACCTCTTAAATGTTGTTGTTGTTATACACAATAGTCGATTGTACGATGAGTGTCTCATACAAATGAGAAATAGTGACATGTCGTCTTGTGTGTATATATATATCATACGGCGGTAGCGTACACGTTTGAAAGTTGATACACATTAAATTCTCTCTCTCTCTCACACACATTACAGAGATTGATATTAATTGCATGTATGTTCAGAGGTTGGGTGTCTAAATCGATGCATTTTACTTTCACTTTCTAATTTGACACATGGCTTACTTCCATACATAAATAGCTATCGTCTACGAGTGTTGCTAAACGAAATTAAAAATGTTGTAATACATAACGTCCTGTGTAATAGTATGGTATGTTTTTAGGACAGCCAAAAGCATGAAAGTATTATTTAAATCTATATGGAAGTCATATATAAATATCGAGTCAGCGCGACACAACGTAACATGATTCATGTCAACGTCGTATGTATGTGTGTGCGTGTGCGTCTATGTGTTCGTGTGTGTACGTGTTTGGTTACGTTGCGTATGCGTCTGTGTGCGTGCACGTCGGATGTGTGATTACGTGTGCGTCTGTGTGTGTGCGTGTGTGCGTGCGAAAATAAACTTAATTTTCTTGATCTATCAAATAGTTGGTCTAAGCGTACATGTATTATGTAATTCATCTCTTTTTCAGTCATCTACGTAAGTGCATTTGAATTATTTGCGCATGCGCATAACAGCTTTTTAGTACAGTTGCACACACACACACACACATCGACACTCACTTGCAACAACGTCTTACTTATCACACGTTCATGCGCTACAAATTGATATATAAAACGTTTAAGATACACTATAAGTACGGGACTTAGCATTGTAAGCTTCGAGGTTACGCAATAGTAACAGCTCTTCCCCGCCCCTTGCCCTCCAGCGTTGTCGCACGTTACACTTGGTTATGCTTTGTCAATGGCGGGGAGGGCGGGGAGTGAAGCGACATGGCAATACAGCAGTCGCCTCGAAGCTTGTATTGATACGTCTCACATTAACATAATACCAGCGTTATAACCGTACCTTTTGTTTTTCAGTATTCATTCATTCTCAGTAAATAAATAACGCTAGTCAGGGTAATATGTCAGTTTATTACAAACCGCGAAGATGTCGGCTACTCATGATTTTAGTATTGAAAGTGAAAGAATAAAATCGTTCAAGTATTGGGAAGTGACGTTTATCAGCCCCGACGAGTTAGCGTTTGCGGGGTTCTACTTCTACCCTAGAAATTTCGATGTTTGTGGACATAGTATGTCATTCGTAGACGATAGAGTGGAAAGAAGGTGACAAACCTATGAAGGAACATGACAAAGTTTCATCTACATGACAATTTCTAAACGATGTTAAGAGTGAGACTTTTCATACACGCACCAATAGACATAGTATGTATGACTCAAACGTTAATTCGCATCAGCAAGTTTGCACGCTACATAATTACAAAAATAATTTCTTAACTGTGACAATTGGTATTGAACTTTTTACCTTGTTCAGTCTGCTCCTCCCCCACGTTCCTGCTGAAGGTTAGCTAGTCGTGGTTTTGGACTTGATAATGATTGAGACACTGAAAGGCCTCGTCCGAAGCATGACAGGTAGCAGTTCAGCAAGTAAGCACGACAAAGTTGGAATTACAGAGACTACTTATTTAAAATAACAATTAAGATGAATGAAGATGATTCGTCAATTTGAAGGAAGAGAGAATGTACAGGTGGACGTGGACTTGTCAGTTTGGCTATTCCCGCCGTTACCTCGACACTTCGAGCTGTTACGACTTTTTTAACTCTACAGTCACATTAAATTTGTAACTTCGCCACCGCTGCTACCACAGTCGTCAGTAATAAAAAAAGAAGAAGAAGAAGAAAGATCAGTTAGGAAACGCATCAGTACTCGTTCGAAACGATTAACATCAGTCCCAATGGACCACAGCATCCGTGAATTTCCGTGAATAAAAAAAAAAAAAACGTAAAACGTTCTACTTACGTTTCATGTTAGATTAAAAATACAGTCCACGTACGTTTCACGTTTACGTTAGGTTAAGATGCAGTCTACTTACGTTTCACTGTTAGGTTAAAAATGCAGTCCACGTACGTTTCACGTTTACGTTAGGTTAAGATGCAGTCTACTTACGTTTCACGTTAGGTTAAAAAATGCAAACACACACACACACGTGTTAGGTTGCAACCTAACGCGTGTGTATGTTATTTAAATAATAATTTAAATAATATACACGTGTGTGTGTGTGTGTGTTTGCATTTTTTAACCTAACGTGAAACGTAAGTAGACTGCATCTTAACCTAACGTAAACGTGAAACGTACGTGGACTGCATTTTTAACCTAACAGTGAAACGTAAGTAGACTGCATCTTAACCTAACGTAAACGTGAAACGTACGTGGACTGTATTTTTTAACCTAACATGAAACGTTTTACGTTTTTTTTTTTTTTATTCACGGAAATTCACGGATGCTGTGGTCCATTGGGACTGATGTTAATCGTTTCGAACGAGTACTGATGCGTTTCCTAACTGATCTTTCTTCTTCTTCTTCTTTTTTTATTACTGACGACTGTGGTAGCAGCGGTGGCGAAGTTACAAATTTAATGTGACTGTAGAGTTAAAAAAGTCGTAACAGCTCGAAGTGTCGAGGTAACGGCGGGAATAGCCAAACTGACAAGTCCACGTCCACCTGTACATTCTCTCTTCCTTCAAATTGACGAATCATCTTCATTCATCTTAATTGTTATTTTAAATAAGTAGTCTCTGTAATTCCAACTTTGTCGTGCTTACTTGCTGAACTGCTACCTGTCATGCTTCGGACGAGGCCTTTCAGTGTCTCAATCATTATCAAGTCCAAAACCACGACTAGCTAACCTTCAGCAGGAACGTGGGGGAGGAGCAGACTGAACAAGGTAAAAAGTTCAATACCAATTGTCACAGTTAAGAAATTATTTTTGTAATTATGTAGCGTGCAAACTTGCTGATGCGAATTAACGTTTGAGTCATACATACTATGTCTATTGGTGCGTGTATGAAAAGTCTCACTCTTAACATCGTTTAGAAATTGTCATGTAGATGAAACTTTGTCATGTTCCTTCATAGGTTTGTCACCTTCTTTCCACTCTATCGTCTACGAATGACATACTATGTCCACAAACATCGAAATTTCTAGGGTAGAAGTAGAACCCCGCAAACGCTAACTCGTCGGGGCTGATAAACGTCACTTCCCAATACTTGAACGATTTTATTCTTTCACTTTCAATACTAAAATCATGAGTAGCCGACATCTTCGCGGTTTGTAATAAACTGACATATTACCCTGACTAGCGTTATTTATTTACTGAGAATGAATGAATACTGAAAAACAAAAGGTACGGTTATAACGCTGGTATTATGTTAATGTGAGACGTATCAATACAAGCTTCGAGGCGACTGCTGTATTGCCATGTCGCTTCACTCCCCGCCCTCCCCGCCATTGACAAAGCATAACCAAGTGTAACGTGCGACAACGCTGGAGGGCAAGGGGCGGGGAAGAGCTGTTACTATTGCGTAACCTCGAAGCTTACAATGCTAAGTCCCGTACTTATAGTGTATCTTAAACGTTTTATATATCAATTTGTAGCGCATGAACGTGTGATAAGTAAGACGTTGTTGCAAGTGAGTGTCGATGTGTGTGTGTGTGTGTGCAACTGTACTAAAAAGCTGTTATGCGCATGCGCAAATAATTCAAATGCACTTACGTAGATGACTGAAAAAGAGATGAATTACATAATACATGTACGCTTAGACCAACTATTTGATAGATCAAGAAAATTAAGTTTATTTTCGCACGCACACACGCACACACACAGACGCACACGTAATCACACATCCGACGTGCACGCACACAGACGCATACGCAACGTAACCAAACACGTACACACACGAACACATAGACGCACACGCACACACATACATACGACGTTGACATGAATCATGTTACGTTGTGTCGCGCTGACTCGATATTTATATATGACTTCCATATAGATTTAAATAATACTTTCATGCTTTTGGCTGTCCTAAAAACATACCATACTATTACACAGGACGTTATGTATTACAACATTTTTAATTTCGTTTAGCAACACTCGTAGACGATAGCTATTTATGTATGGAAGTAAGCCATGTGTCAAATTAGAAAGTGAAAGTAAAATGCATCGATTTAGACACCCAACCTCTGAACATACATGCAATTAATATCAATCTCTGTAATGTGTGTGAGAGAGAGAGAGAGAATTTAATGTGTATCAACTTTCAAACGTGTACGCTACCGCCGTATGATATATATATACACACAAGACGACATGTCACTATTTCTCATTTGTATGAGACACTCATCGTACAATCGACTATTGTGTATAACAACAACAACATTTAAGAGGTAAGTAAAAGATTTGCATATGTTACTAAGTAAAAAAAAAACAACATAATTTTATTGAATATTCAGATTTTATTTAAATTGTGCTTATAGTCGTCTATTTGATTTTTGGTCTGTTGCCTAATGAAGCACATGTGCTTAGGTCAGTTACTGTTGTCAAGAACGGTGTTTTTGTTTGACAGATATTTTTGATGTGTTTGTAGATTTCCAATTTTAAGTGTTCTAAATACACTGTCCTGTCATTATTATTATACGAGGTTAATCTGTATTATTACATGAGTCATCAATCGTTTAACATGAACATCAATCGAGTAACTCAAGAAGCGATTACTGGGTACGTTTATGTACTATACATTTAGACAGAATTTACTGATATCACGAGTAGACCTACTTAAATACGTTCAATACAAAAAGGATTAATTGCCCTACACCTGAGTGCTATATTTTACGAATGCGTGCGTATTTTCTACATAAGGATTAATATAATTACTCATACGTCTGATCAATAAGATCTTTTGTCAAATGTAACGAAATTTAGAAATGCATTTTCTCATAACAAAATACAACGTACCCTTTCATTTTATATTCAAACTATTCTTATCTGAAACAGAACGTTATATAGATAATACGTTGTCCTGTTTAAAAAAAAAAATTTATTCAGGTATTAATCTGTTTGTTTAAACGTTGATCTATGTACGTGACCATACGTACTTGTTTTCGTAATATTTGTTATAATACCTTTCCTGTTCTGGATTTATGATGTGTGTGTTGAAAGCCTTATGTATATATTTATATATATAGCACATAATGTATATGATAATGAAGCAGGTACTGTTATTATTATAGGAACAAGAAGGATGGATTATAGAATAAATGCCATATCAAAACAAGAGGAGGAGGATCTTCTCCATAAATGGTTTTTTTCTCCGAAACGGTTAACACCTGTAGAAATTACAAAATTAAAAGCAATAGTCAACAGGCCAAGCTCAAGTATAAGACCATTTCTAAAAGACTTAATAAACAATTTATAAAACCCCAGCGATCTACATCTCGTGTTTCGTGGCATGAGGAAAAACGGCGTAGGATAACAGTACTTGTTAAGGTAACAAACTACTTTTAATACACAATTTTTTTATCACTGTGTGTGCGTATGTTTGACTGTAGTGCAGAGAATACTATTTGAAAAGACATTAACTTATTTAGAACGGATCTGACGATAACTATTTCTGTGGACTTTCCTAATATATATATTTTGTAACAGCGCTAATTTTGCCTGTGTGTATGTACATGCAAAGCTTCAGGCGATGAAAGTGAACTTTCCTGATGGTCACACCATTCCTTTCACTAGTCTTCTTTGTACCGAATATTCTGACATTGTATGGTTCCACCTCGCTTGATACAGACGTCTTCACTTCTCATAAATAATGTCGTTTATCACAAAATTCAACGCAGTTTCTGCTATTGAGTACAAACGTTGTGCAGAATTAACAGTGGACAAACAGTATCCGATCGTTAACATGTTGCATGTGGACACGCGATATGGGAAGTCTGTGCTTGTAACGTTGGAAGATTGTGAGCGCCGCTATCGTGTATATCTACCTAAGAGGTATGCTGACGTCTTTACAGATGAAGAACTCCGTCATATAAATCCCAGCGACCTACATCTTGTGTTTCGAGGGATGAAGAACCAGACAGCGCATGTGGAAATTGTATCTCGTTAAGGTGACAAACTACTTTTAATAAACAATTTTTTTAAATTTATTTCACTATACGCCTCTGAACCTATATGTAATTATTTGTAAACTGCGTTACCTGTTGCAGCAAACGATAATATTTAACATGATTTTAATGTTGTTGTTGCTTCTTCTACAAGTACGACACATTAATTTATTTCACTACAGTGATATATACATACATACAATGACTATAGCATATTTAAATCTGTTATCTGTTATCTGTTTTATTGGACCTACATGTACATGATTCGTATGCACGTTGTCTGTATGTGTGTGCGTGTGCGTGTGCGTGTGTGTGCACGTGTTGCGTATGTGTGCGTGTACGTCTCTGTGTGTGTGTGTGTGTGTGTGTGTGTGTGTGTGTGTGTGTGTGTGTGTGTGTGTGTGTGTGTGTGTGTGTGTGTGCGTGCACGTGTGGTGTAACCCAAACGTGTGTACGTTGTTGTATGTGTATGATTACGTTGCGTTTGCGTCTGTGTGTGGGTGCGTTGCGTTGCGTATGCGTCTGTATGTGCGCGCGTTGCGTGTGCATCTGTGTGTGTGTGATATTTAACATGATTTTAATGTTGTTGTTGTATTGTTATGTTGCAGGTTGCTTCTTCTACAAGTACGACACACAATTATATATAAACTTTCGAAAAAAATATCAATTTCTAATGTATTTATTTAATTGTGAATTTTATATTGTGAATGTTAAAATATATTTAATCATTTAAACAAATTATGACTTTATTTTATTTCACTCTACACCTCTGAACATGTGTACAATTAATTTATTTTTTGTGAACTGTTACATCAGAAGATTTGTATGAATTTCAGCCGCCGTTTTCATGTGTGTGTATAATTTTAATTTATTTCGCTATACACTACTGAACCTATGTGTGTAAACTGCAACCTTAAAACAGAAGTATTGTACCAGATTGCTAAGCCGTTAACGTATGGATTTGTCAACTGTAACAACATAACAGGTAAGTAGTTCATTGACGCCAAATATATATATTTCTAACAAGGATCAATCACACTGACTGCATTATAAAACTATTAATTAATTATTTAATACATTGAAAATGAAGACGACGTTTTGACAACGAGAGAGGGCTAAAATTATTTATTCATCACACCGACTACTCAATGTACGAGAGGGAGACAGGAGAAAGGGTATGGAACCTTGCATAGTTGAAACGTGTGAGAGTGAGAGAGGAGAGAGAGAGAGAGGACGTTACTATTTGTTGACACAGTTGAAACAAGTGAGAGTGTGAGAGAGAGAGAGAGAGAGAGAGAGAGAGAGAGAGAGAGGACGTTAATATTTGTCGAATAAATATAAACTTTCTAATTTCATATACATGCGCTCGGTACTGACCACAGTTTGAGCATAACGTTTGACAACGAGAGAGACATACACAACGTGTGAGAGAGAGAGAGAGGGAGAGAGAGAGAGAGGACGAATAATACAGAGGTTGGTACATCTGATCATATAGATTTAATATACATTATAACACACGACAAATTTGAACTCATGTAAAGGTTGGTACACTTAATCATATATTTTAATATACACTATAATGCCGGTGAGCATAACGTTTGACAACGAGAGAGAGAGAGAGACATACACACCGTGTGAGAGAGAGAGAGAGAGAGAGAGAGTAACAATTATGATCATATATAGTTTGAATTTCCCACCACAGAAGAGAAAGAAATGTTGGCAGATCTGCTCTATACACGCACACAATAATTTAAGATTGGTAACCCTGATCATATATTTTAATATATACACTATATAACACATATTTGAATTTCCCTCCCCCCACCGCAGAAAATGTTGACAACCCTGCTCATATAAAATATCTATACACTATAATAATACTACAGAGGTTGGTACACCTGATCATATAGATTTAATATACATTATAATACACGACAAATTTGAACTCATGCAAAGGTTGGTACACCTGATCATATATTTTAGTATACACTATAATGCTTCGAGTTGGAACCACCCCCCACCCACCACCACCCACTGATATGAAATAAAAAAACCTCCCACCCAACCCCACCCACTGATATGCAAATCAACTTTCTTAAAAAAATAAAAAAGTATATTCACGGATGCTGGTGGTCCATTGAACATCATCCCACCAAATCAATTTAATTAAAAAAATAAAAAAATAAAATTAAAAAAATAAAAAAATTTATTCGCGGAAATTCGCGGTGCTGTGGTCCATCGGGATGCTGCGGGTCCAGCGGTGGCGGCGTCATTTCTGAGATCATGTTTTTTAGTGTTTTTTTAGTGTTTTTTAAGAAGGCGGCATTCCTTTGTGAGTTTGAACCGGCATTTTTGCATTTATCGACGGTTTCTGTAATTTATTTATCTGTACGTAAGAAAGGTGGTTAGAAATTACAGTTGCCTAGCAATAATTAATTGTCGCGCGATATCGGTCCCGCGATATTTTAAAATAAAGGACCTCAGATGTGGCGCTTAGACGAATTTTGCGGAAAATGAGACCGAGTCCAATCGATTCCTGGTGTCAAAATACCCTTAAATACCAACTTCCGAGAAAATTCCTCGAGCCGTTTCGGAAAAAAAATTTACAGACAAACAATTATTGCTCGTTTAATAGTATAGGTAGGATATAGGTAGGATAACAATTACGTTCTGTACGTCAATTGTTTCATTAAGACAAGATATACGTGCGAGAACGTTTTTTTGTCTAAGACACACTACACATCCTTGACTTATGTGGCTGAATTAACACACAACATTGTCGTTTAAATCGGTGTTTCTAAATAACTTGATAAAACCCATTTACTAAGTTGTAGTATTTTTAAAGTTACAATAGTAATTAGTGACTAATGGTTTCCACGTCTTTCGTATTAAATCTTTCTCGTGAAGCTAGATGCTTTATGGTAGGCCTATAGAATAAAAAGTTAATTTTTGCGAAATCAGTCAAAAGCGATTGTTTGTCAAATCGTTGAATAATATCCTGTATTTAAAAATATGTGTGTGCGCGTGCGCGCGCGCGTGTGTGCGCCCCCATAATCGATACACGGGTGGGGTTTATTTTGTTTCACAATTGCAAACTAATTATGCTATAAAGTCGTTATTCTCCCAAGTAAGGAAATGAATGTGTA